>JAODLM010000778.1:0-403630 GCA_036937905.1 Salvia rosmarinus
ATGTCAAACCTAATCCTGTTTTACCTCCCTTCAGCCGCCGCCAAGAATCGGAGAGATGAAGAAACGATGATATCGCGATTTCGTATGCGAATTAATATACCACTCATCACCGCCTGGGCACGATGTCAGTCAAGTTCATGGAATTAAGCACCATAAGGTAAAATACAAAGACGATGCAAATTCCGTGGAGAAAATATATCCGCAGCCCGCAGCCAAAATCGCCAAGAAGCGCGGAGACTAGGATGTTTTTCATTCCCCGTAATAGGCAATACGAGGATCGAAGCGCCATGCCGGATCCTGGGAATCTATAAAATACCTTATCAATGTTCAACGAATTGAAAGTAACCCGCCAACGCCAGTGGTTATCCAATTAGCGATTGTGTCCAACGCTCATCCGTATGAATCATCAAGACGATTGTCAAAGTGAGGAACTCATATTTCCACCGGACTTCTACGCTCGGATATGGGCAACGATGGTAACAAATCCTCGCTAGTTATCACGACCATTCATGAAGACATAAATTAACCGTGGATTGATCATGACATCGCAAGTTATCCCGTAATCGACGGCGAGACGGTGACCTTCAACATCTTCAAGGCCATGGAGCATCCGAATGATATCAAATCCAGGCATTCAAGCAAGTGCAATGTGCTTTTATACCGCCTCGATTTAAATTAATGTCGCAAGTTAACAAGAAAGGCGCTGACTATACATGAGGTCAAAACTCACTTCCGAACGGAGCTATCGAGGTCGCAGATCAAGACAAGAAAGACCTTCAAGGTCAATGAACCAGATCCGCGTTTACCACACGAGATGAGATCCAGTATCGCATCAAGCGCAGTTACGCACGGGCGGTAATGAAAGGTTCAGTCGAGCCACCTATTTATAACTACATACCCACCGCGAGGCAACCCGGTATTTTATTTGCTTTATGTTTTTTATTTTGTTGTTTTTTTTATTTGGCTTTTGCCCTGCTTTGGCGGTGGCGGTTGTCGTATATCTACGCGAACGCTTGCGATCATGATCGAAAGCAGCAAACGAGACACTTCACTTTCTTACTTCGCCCACGCTGATCTGTGTATCCATCTTCCCCGACCTTTTGTCCTCCTTTGTTTTTGTTTTTGTTTTTGTTTTGTTTTTGTTTTGTTTGTTGTCAGTCAACTCTTTCACCCACTTCGCCGCGCAGCGCGGCAGCGGAGTGCCAAGGCCTGCTTTGGCTCGAAAGTTAAGAGAGTTGGTCCTCACCCACCTACCAAAGGCAAAAGTGTGAGTGGGGGACCGCCACCTTGCTCATGTCGCTGCTGTTTGTTGTTCGCGTTCCTCATTGCCACCCACTTGCTCAACGCAGCGCGCGAGCCCGGCGGTTGCCAGTGTCGCTGGCATATTAAAATTGTGGGATTGATTGACCTATATTTTCTTGTTGTGAATAATGTTAGTGGTTTTAGGAATTCTGCTTTGAGTATGACCGTATGTAAACAAGGACGATTTAATCAATTTGAGCACATGGCGAGTTTTGAGCTTAAACTCATATATCTGATCAACATGCTTTTCTTTCAGGTGGATTATTAACATCGCACTAGCTTTTTGCTAGAACTTGCGGCACCTTATGTCGAGACCTTATCGACTTAGCTAAAACATTTAGATAACTTAGGCATTTTTTCTTTCATACGCCCCATCGAGCCAAAAATGTCATACTTATTGTTAATCCCTCGCTCACCCCCTCGAGCTTAATAATTTTTCACTACTTAAATTAACCCGGAAAGAAACATACCCGTCAATTGACTTAGGAGCTAATAGAAGAGAAAGGCGAACAAAAAGTGGAAGAACAAGAGTCTCGTGACGGGTAAGAAACAAAGGTTACCCAAATTTAAATCGGCAAAATGCCCAATATAAAGAAGGTGCACCTGCACTGAAAGAAAATGAAGGATTTAAAATAAAAGAATATATATTGACTAAGTCCTAAGATGTTCAGGCCGAGGTCTGAAGAAGAAGGCGTAAAGGAAACCATGGAGGTCAAAACAATTTCCTCAATCCTAAGTCCACGACGACCCCGCTGCTCCAAAAAATTTTGACTTAGGTCCAATTAATTTTAACAATTCCAATAAATTCATACAACACTATTTTATGAATCTACACTATCAATATGCTATGATAACACTAAAACATGGATTATATCACAACATGATATTATGTACTAATATTTTGAAATTCATGACTTAGGTACTAAAGTTTTCCAAAATTTCTACATAAATTCATACAAGTATAATTAATACCCTAGATCATGATTTCATGCTCAAATCAACCATTAAAATCATAATCATCAACATATCATGCTCTCATGCTTTACCTTATTTAAAATTTGATATCATGCTTAATTTTGTGATATAATTATAATACATGCTCAATAATATCATATAAACACAATATCTAATCATTTTAGCATAAGTCACATATTTTTGAAAATCACACAAACAACTTAATGCTTATAACATGAATTCTAACGGATGAAAATCGAAAATTCAAGCATGTAATCGAAGCTCGTAAGGTTGCTAACCTTTTAATCGGAGTAGATTTTGATTGGCACGATTATTTGCTAAGTGGTTGGATTAATAATTGAAGAACACTTTCACAAATTTTTCCTCTCAATTTTTCGTAGCTGTGGTTTGTGAATGAGAGAATGTAGTCCTTAATGTTATATTTATAGACTTAGGCAACTTGTGTAGTAATTATTACATTTAAAAATATCTCTACACCACTTGCACAAGAGAACAAAATCTTATCTTATCCTTTAACACTTTATTATGTCACCTTATCTCTTAATTAATGCATTGGATCATACTTATCACATAGTATAAAGTTTATCACATTGTAGCAAGTGTTGTGTGTGTGTGTCGCCTATTCCAGAACATTAGGGTTGATTTTTAAATTTTTCTATAACATATACTATATTATTATTATATAATAAATTCATGTTTGAAAAGTCAACAATTTCAACTATGCACATGTGTTCATATTATATAGTGTGAAATCAAATTATTTTCAACCTTAGAAAATCAAAATTTTCGGCCATTACTAGGATCCAACCTTAGGTTACTTTGTTCAAATTGAATACTACTACTTTACACCTAATAATGTGATAAGATCTTATCTTATCCTCTCATTAATCAAGGCATGGTATACAGCAATTTTATCACATACGCTTTATAAAATTTTCGGCACTTTTGGGTACAATTGTCACCCAACTTGTGCAAGTTGCTATACAACTCATATTATCCATACTAATATCATATTAATATAATAAATGTGATACATCATCAATTGGATAAGAATTAAAATTAATTCCACACTTCAAACCCTAGTTTTTCGAAAATCATAGGATAGTCCAAATATTTTATTTTCTTGTATTAAATAACTAATACATAGTTATGTGACATATTATAAGTCTTAGATGATGGATTAAATCATAGAAAATATTTAGAACAATTTATATCACAAAACCTAATTTTGAAAATTAGGGTTTTCAATACTAAACTCTTTTATTCAATCTTTATTCTTTAATTTTCTAACATTATTTTAATGCTAATAATGCTCTTATATCATAAAATAATCATAGGAATTTAAATAATACAATTCCATGATTATTAGACCAATTTTTCGAATCGTCTCTAAACATAGACGTTTGAAACGCCCTCAAACGTTAATAGTGAATTATCTCTAAAACGTCAGAATAACTTAGAATTACTAAATTCACTTCTATAATGGTAGGAATTCAATTCTAAGTCTTGATGCTTAGAAAATATCGTGAAAGCTTAAGCGTCGAATTTTATCGACGTTAGAATTATACGCTCGAAGGAATAGCATAAGTCGCATTCCTTAATTCACTAAGCGTCAGTGAATATCACACAGGAATTATCAAATTATGCTTAGTCAAAGTCGAGCATTGACTAATTAAGATTTTAATTATCGAACTTAAAACCCTAATTACGATTTATATTATCGTAATTAAGCGTTAAAACTACGGGATATTACATTCTACCTCCCTTAAAATAAATTTCGTCCCGAAATTTGCATACTTTTAGACAGTACGGGGTATCTTTTATCACAATACTCTCAAGTTTCCTACGTGGCTTTCTCTTGTCCATGGTTTCTCCTTTGGACGTCTATCCAAAGTATAACTTGATCCTTAACTGTTGAATCTTACGATCAAAATAGTCGTAGGTTCTTTCTCATAACTCATATCTTTGTTCATGAATAACATCCTCATGATGAATCTCGTGTTATGAATCATACACGCACTTTCTCAACTATACCACGTGGAAACATTCTGTACATTCCCCAAACTTGGTGGAAGTACCAATCTATAGTTACTGGGTCTATTATCTCTAGGATCTCATAAGGTCCTATAAAACGTGATCTCACATTCCTCTCTCTATAAACATTATAATTTCTTTCAAATGGAGAAACTTTAAGAAAACTTTATCTCTGCATTCAAAATGCAGTCCATATCTACGCATATCGGCGTAAGACTTTCGTCTATCATAAGCTTCTTTCATTTTTTTGCCTATCTTGGCAAACATCTCAATTGTTTCACTCATAATACCAGCTTTAAAAATTTTTCTTACTTTCATTATCACCATAAAGAGGTGATCTATTCTTTCTTTCACACTAGACCTCATAAGGGTCATATCAATCGTTGTCGACGACTATTGTCGCAGTGATCTTAATAAATGGAAAACGTGTTTCCACTTTGTATTTTATTTCGAGACTATTGTCTTCAACGATCTTAAAGCGCTCATAAAATTCTTTTCTAATCGTCCATCCATGCGTGAGCGAAAGTTATGCTAAAGTTAAATTTCATATCGAACTTTTCCGTGAGCTAGTCCGTAATCTAGAAGTAAACTTAGAACCCTATTAAATATAGTAGATTTTGGTACTCATATAAACGTCGATCTCTTTTGAACTAACTCATCGATTCATGAGTAATTCGCATAGGCGGCAAAATAAACTCTTTAGTAAGTCCACCCACTACTACCGTATATAGCGTTGTTATTTTTTCGACTTTGACATCTTTCCTCTGCTCCTCTATTATCCTTTTCTTAATTCCGCGTCAAAGTGAATGTAGCATCACAACTCATGATTATCTCGGTTATTCAACCATCTCTATTTTCATTCCTTCAAACTTTCCGTGAGTTCCTCTATCCTCGCACTTGTTTTAAACTTTTGCCGGTTCATGGATTCTTTGGAAGACCAACGTGTCTAAGGAATATTATTTCTTTAAAATCCGCTTTTAAATAAACTGGCGAAATTTGTTTGACTCCGATGTCCGCAAGATAGTTCTTAAGAGCTCTTTATACTCTTTTCTTGCCCTTCAAATAGATGAGAATATCATTTATGAAGATTTAAGACAATTTGTCTTAGTATATGTTGAACACTTGATTTTTGAGGTTCAAGAACATGGTCATGATTAGTTGGTCCGAACGGCATAACTATAAACTCATAGTAGCCATATCTTGTTAGGAAAGCCATTTTGGGTACATTTTTAACTCGTACCTTAAATTGATTATAGTCCAATTGAGATCGGTTCTCAGAACTACTCTTGTTTTTTTCCATTGACCGAATACTCATTTATCCTTGGTAATGGATTATTCGCTCTCGATAATCTATACATTTTCTTAATGGGCTATCTTTCTTCTTGTCAAATAAGTTGGGTGTTTCTTAAGGTGATACACTAGGTTCGATGAAACTTAGATTTTATAGCCTTTAAATTTGAACCTTTTATCCTTTCACTTTCCTTGAATCCATTTGATAAGGTACTCTTGACATGGTTTAATAATGGTTCTATCTTGATAGCGGAACTCTAGCTGCTTATCAGGGGAAATCTTGCTAAGTTGTCAGAAAATGTCTAGAAATTCTCGAACAATTTCCCACATCCTCTATCTTCATTCCCGCTTTTCATTCTTTGCTTAGGTAAACAAGGAATGCTCAACATCCCTTCTTGTTTATAATCTCCTTATTTGTAGTGTGGGTATGGTTAGAATTTCCTTCCCCATGTGGATTCCATAGAAATTCGTAGCTTTGTTTTCGAAGATATGGAACGAAACTCCCCTCTCCTTGGACAGGATCGTGGAATGGTTTTTTGACTAACCAATCCATCCTTAGGATTATCTCTATGTCTCATATAGGTACTATGTTCAAGTTCTTTACTAAAGTTTTAAGTGATTCTCGGTTCAATTCTAAGTTCGAGTAAATACGTGTGGCAACCAAAATCCTTTCTCTAAGGAATGGAATTCTCATCTCATAATTTGCTTATTCATACTTTGATTTCTAACATAACTACGCATGCCCAGACCGAAAGAATGTAAAGTATTTGTTTTAAACAACAGTATTATAGGTATGGTGAAAATTTTCCCATACCTGCCAGATTTACATGTTTTTGTTTGTTTCGTCGTTGATGGTGCTGCTGATTTTGCCTTCCCATTCCTCTCGAGCGTAGTTCAGGGCAATGATTTGCATAGTGGTTCTTCGAACCGCATTTAAAGCAATCACCGCTAAGCACACACCTTGTGCGCTTTATGACATCTTGGGCAAGGAAGAGTCCTCTTTTGCTCTTTTGGCCCTTTCTTTGACGTGGAAAACGTCGATCGTTTCCACCCTTGCCCTCGTGGTACTATGTTTCCTTTCCACTTTTTCTTTCCCTTATCACTAGTGTTGTGTGACTGAGTTTGTACCGGTTTATCTTCCGGCATTGCCGCTTCAATATCTAAAGCCCGACTAAGAGCTTCAGTATATGTTAAGTTACCGTGACTAGCAAGAGACATTCTTATCTCATGCCTTAGACCAGATCTAAATTTCTCTGACATTTTCATGTCAAGATTTACTGATCCGAGCATACCTTGACATGTCACAAAAGAGGCGATCATATTCGTCACGGACTGCGTTCTCGCTTTAGATTGAAGAACTCAATTCCTTCTTCTTTCTATAGCTTTTAGGAATGTATTTCTCATACATTTCGCCTTAAAGTCTTCCCAAGTCAATTCATCTATTTGTTCTGGTGTTAGGGTTTTCCTTCGAGCTTCCCACCGTAAATCACCGGTCCGGTGAGTTGGAAAGTCACACAGATAGTCTCTCTTGTCTTTGTATAAACGAAGGAAATCAAATATCCTTTCTATTGTTCTTACCCATTGCTCAAAGATCCTCGGGACTTCCTTTTCCATTAAAGGTAGGAGGATTTTGTTTTAGAAAAAGTTCTTCAATCCTATGATCAGGTGGAGGTGGGGGTGGTTGTGGTATTTCTCTTCGGGTGTGGGACTCGCCTTTCTCCCACCTCTTCCTCTAATTTCTTGCTCGTGCTCGCCTAGGTGGCATTCGAATTACTAAGATGTAATTAGCATTCGCGTAATGCTTATCGTAATTTATACATAACATCTTCAGGCAATCTCCTCATAAAATAGTTTTAGTAAAACCATTCACCCCTTTCGTGTTCACTATTCGTGGTCTCATGAAGATTTCAATTACTTGAGAATAACTTTGTTCAAGCATGATCGTATGGGTGGGGTATAACGAGTGACTTGTTAACGAGGATGCTATTATCTCTTACATATCCATTTAGAAGAATCTCATGTTAGGGCTATCTCATAACTCAGATAGCGGTAGTTTACTCAGCTATTTTTAACTCTTGCTTCTTTCTTTGAGCATAATATCCGAAAGTCATATTACTTTCGTTATATCTTGGTCCTCACTTTTAGGATTAAGATCGTCATCATTCTAATCTATACGGGTAAGGTAGTACGTTTGTACACCATAACTTAGATTCCAAGTACCAATGTTTCATTGTCTAGTCTCAACGTAGGGGTATCTTTCCCATACTTGGTTTAATACTAGGAATAGCCTAGCTTTTCACATATCTCGTTACTTGATCCATCGATCACACTATCTTTGGTTTAACCAAGGTCTCATATACTTGGGAACAATTCTATTTAAGCATAATCTTTATCGATTTATGGATAAAGCGGAAAAATTGATACTGAGATACTATCATTCCTTTATATCCATCAACTGAGTCTTATTCATTTCCATACTTTAAACATGTCCGACCTATTTTCGAGGTCTTAGGGACAAATAA
This sequence comes from Salvia rosmarinus, assembly GCA_036937905.1. NCBI lineage: Eukaryota > Viridiplantae > Streptophyta > Magnoliopsida > Lamiales > Lamiaceae > Salvia > Salvia rosmarinus. Next base: position 8,124 of record JAODLM010000778.1, read on the forward strand.
CTATCTTTAAAGATAAGTTATAATCTCTCTCGCTATAACATAATAAGAGGAGGGTTTATCCCAAGGATATCATATACTTCTCTTTGCTTCTACTTTAGCACTTAATGCTAAAGAGTATCTTGTTCATAACTTAATTATCATACACTCCCATGGAGGTATAACCTTACTGTCATCAGTACAGGGAAAGCCCATCAAGGGTCGGTCCACCTATGTGTATCATAAAATATATCTCGTCTCATCGAGAACTTTTTTTCATCATATCTTGATGTCTATCACTTTACTGATCTGATACTTTTAGTTGACATGATACGTCAACCTACGTCACACTTATTGGCTTCATGGATTGAAGAAAATTGCATTATAAAAATTTTCAAGAGGTATAGTTTCATAATTCAAGATGACAACTTTGAAGGTTTAAATCAACATGTTCTCGGAACTGAATAATTGGGAGATAGGGTCCGAAGACCAGAATAACGAGTACTGAGATTTCTTTGGTCATATGGGGTGGCCATGCCCATCACAAATACTTCCTCAGTCACATGAAGGTTTGGTTTCAAAAGAATGCTTTATGAAATTTTCTGGTTGTAAACTTCTTTCAGAAAGAGTGAGAACTCAAGTGATTTCTCAATTGGAACTAAATCATAGAGTTAAACTCAATGACATATTTTGGGCTATGAATAAGATTTGAAACCTTATACAACTCATTTTAGTTGTCATCAAAGGTTCTCATGTATACACATGCTATAACTCTTCTTGTACTATTGAGAATCTTACTTTCTAATAGCATTCTAAGATTCCTGTCACACTGTAGAGTTCTCTTTCTATGTACGTCACAAGATCAGTATCAACTGTTTCTTTGATCACATTCTTATTTCGTTTCTAACGAGAAAGAAATAGTCATTTGGATTTCGCCATACATGAACATCCAAACAAAGACTATACTCATGTCACCGTAGTATAGTGACATTCATTATTTCTAAATCATCATTCTCGTCTTCGCTCTTTGATTCTCTGCTCTTTGTTCTCTTCATTCAACCCGAGATTCTCATTTCGATCTCGTTTCTGTCTCGTGACAGACTAAAACTCTTATAGTTCTCTTTCTATGTTCTTTCGCAAAAGGGATCATGCGACTTAAACAGTCTATGTTCTTTTGGGATAACATACCCATTATCAAAATTATTGAAAATTTCAGAACTATAAACATTCATAACATAACTCTTTTCATAATAATCATGCTCATTGAATTTCACAAATTCAAAGATTTCACTTTTGACATATCAATGTCAACACTTTCTCATATAACATCATCATAACATAATCATATGTTGGTAGCGAACCAACAACTTTCAATATCATCATAACATCAAAATATGTTGGTAATGAACCAACAACTATCAATCTCATCATAACATGATCATATGTTGGTAGCGAACCAACAACTTTCATAACATAAATTCTCATTGAATTCCACGAATTCAAAGATTTCTCTTTTGACATAGCAATGTCAATACTTTCTCATATCACTTTCAACTCTTCATAACATACAACATTATTGCAATACTTGCAATTGCTTTCTCTTTCAACAATTCTCAAAACTTGCATTTCTCTTGAAAAATCATTTTAATCATCATTTACTACTTTTATTCTCAAATATCTTTCATAACTTTCATCTCTTTGGAATTATCATTTACCATGTTCAAACTTTTTATTTCAAAATTTTGAGAAATGGGCATTTACTTTCAATCTCTTTTATTTCCAAAACTGAGAAAATCATTTACCCAATACATATAACTCTTTTAAGTTTTCCATGAATATGCAGTCCCATACCTGCATATTCTTGGAATCCTTTGAGCTTTCCTTGAATATGCAGTCCCATACCTGCATATTCTTGGAATCTCTTCTATTTCAAAACTTTCATTTTCTTAAAAATCATCTCCCTTTAATAACTTTCACTTTCAAACTTCTCATTCTCATTCTCAAAACTTTGAGAAGGTCATTTACCTCTTTCCCGGTTGAGTTTGATGTGATGGAGTGTTGAGCATAGTCGGTGATCTCTAGAAGTTTAGTGACTCAATCTAGACTTAACTTTGAAAGGAAGTTTGGGTTTCAAGGAACGAATCGCTCGATACCACTTTGTGACCCGCCAACCCAAAGTACGGATTAACGAGACTGATACTAATAACGGGAATTAACAATGTAAACAATAACTAATTATGGAATTGTGAGGCATATGATAGACAAACTCCCAAAACTTCATACCATTTAACATAATACACCTAACTTACATACGAAACTGGACCACTCAGAGCTTTAACAAAAGGGTTCAAAACTCAAAACACAACTTAAAGTATTTTACAGCGGAAACATGTGAAGTACACATGTGATGATGTGTATTCAAGGTTCTACTATCAGCAACAAATGACCTCACTGCTCAACACTGCCCCATCCCATCGATCAGCTCAACCTGCACATTTAAAAACAAACATGCAGGGCTAAGTACAAATAAGGGTTTAGGGTTTAGGGCTCATTGCAAAAACATTTTCTTTAATTTACATCGCCCTTAGTAAAACACGAGGGTTTTAGTTGAAATAACTCGTGATTACCAAAACACTTTATCATTTCTCAAAAGATCGCCTGCAGGCATTTTCTCTTTGTGTGTATGATCCATATCACATATAACATCTCAAAACTGATCTCATAATCTCATCTATGCGTCGTAGGCGAGGCCTCCTTCCACGGACGCCGCGATCGCCGAGAACTCTTTCAAAGACACGATACCTATAGTGCACATCGATCTCGCCACTCCAAAGACAGATTCGAATTCTCAATCATCCCGCGAGTTCTAGCAAGGATACGACTGCTATAATAAGTTGGGAGCGACCCAACAATCAGATCTCTTTCTCATCGGTTGGGGAACAACCCAAGAATCGGAAGTTAGTTGGCGAACCAATTTCATATTCTTTCATGGTCACAACCATTATCTCGATAGATTCATACACAAAACATAAACACTTTGGGCGTGTAATCTCATCATCATTTCTCAACAGAAATACTATAAATAAATACTTTTCATTTGCAGAAAGCAAATAAATAAAAGGGTTTTCGAATAAAGCCCACCGGTATACGTAGGTCTTTCTATGTCACTTCCTACGCCTCCGTTTAAATCACGTCCCACCTTAACGTAAGAACTATTTTAGTATATTGGTCACGTTTCGATAGAGACGAACATTGTCTATAACGTCCTATACATCAAATAAGGCTAACGTCGAACTTATTTTGACGTTTTCTAATCAAAATGATGTCGATTATGAAATCGTTCCTTATGTAAGAGATATTCCATCTCTTTAGCACATAATGTACGTTTTAATGTACTTACGTATCGTAAGTTACATTGTTATTAAACGTACTACGTCGCATAGATCACGTATTATCGAATTACGTGCGATTTGACCTTGGTCAACGTTTTTGGTCAACGATTTTGACTTGGTCAACATTTAGTCAACAATTTTGACTAAAGTCAACATTTTGACTTTTTAATACTATATATGATATTTTGTTATTTTATATGCAATTCTTGTTCTAAAAATTCCCATAAAATCATACTATACTTAAAACATTATTTTAGAACATATTATGCAATTATATCTTATAAAATAAATCTATAACATTAATACACATATACTATAGTTTTCGGTCATTATAATTAAATAACCTAGACTTGTGCAAAAATTATAATAAATTCACATAACACATAATCATCTATGAGCATCCCTACTATAACATAATTTTTATTTATTGTGAATCATTCAATTAAATCTTCCTAAGTCATGTTCGAAAATTTGGACTTAGGTCCAATTAATTTTTAACAATTCCAATAAATTCATACAACACTATTTTATGAATCTACACTATCAATATGCTATGATAACACTTAAACATGGATTATATCACAACATGATATTATGTACTAATATTTTCGAAATTCATAGACTTAGGTACTAAAGTTTTCCAAAATTTCTACATAAATTCATACAAGTATAATTAATACCCTAGATCATGATTTCATGCTCAAATCAACCATTAAAAATCATAATCATCAACATATCATGCTCTCATGCTTTCGGCCCTTATTCAAAATTTGATATCATGCTTAATTTTGTGATATAATTATAATACATGCTCAATAATATCATATAAACACAATATCTAATCATTTTAGCATAAGTCACATATTTTTCGAAAATCACACAAACAACTTAATGCTTATAACATGAATTCTAACGGATGAAAATCGAAAATTCAAGCATGTAATCGAAGCTCGTAAGGTTGCTAACCTTTTAATCGAAGTAGATTTTGATTGGCGACGATTATTTGCTAAGGGTTGGATTAATAATTGAAGAACACTTTCACAAATTTTTCCTCTCAATTTTCGGTAGCTAGGGTTTGTGAATGAGAGAATGTAGTGCTTAATGTTATATTTATAGACTTAGGCAACTTGTGTAGTAATTATTACATTTAAAAATATCTCTACACCAATTGCACAAGAGAAAAAATCTTATCTTATCCTTTAACACTTTATTATGTCACCTTATCTCTTAATTAATGCATTGGATCATACTTATCACATAGTATAAAGTTTATCACACTGTAGCAAGTGTTGTGTGTGTGTGTCGCCTATTCTAGAACATTAGGGTTGATTTTTAAATTTTTCTATCACATATACTATATTATTATTATATAATAAATTCATGTTCTAAAAGTCAACAATTTCAACTATGCACATGTGTTCATATTATATAGTGTGAAATCAAATTATTTTCAACCTTAGAAAATCAAAATTTTCGGCCATTACTAGGATCCAACCTTAGGTTACTTGTTCAAATTGAATACTACTACTACTTTACACCTAATAATGTGATAAGATCTTATCTTATCCTCTCATTAATCAAGGCATGGTATAAGACAATTTTATCACATAGAATTTATAAAATTTTCGGCACTTTAGGGTACAATTGTCACCCAAATTGTGCAAGTTGCTATACAACTCATATTATCCATACTAATATCATATTAATATAATAAATGTGATACATCATCAATTGGATAAGAATTAAAATTAATTCCACACTTTGAAACCCTAGTTTTTTCGAAAATCATAGGATAGTCCAAATATTTTATTTTCTTGTATTAAATAACTAATACATAGTTATGTGACATATTATAAGTCTTAGATGATGGATTAAATCATAGAAAAATATTTAGAACAATTCTATATCACAAAACCTAATTTTCGAAAATTAGGGTTTTCAATACTAGGCTCTTTTATTCAATCTTTATTCTTTAATTCTCTAGCATTATTTTAATGCTAATAATGCTCTTATATCATAAAATAATCATAGGAATTTAAATAATACAATTCCATGATTATTAGACCAATTTATCGAATCGTCTCTAAACATAGACGTTTGAAACGTCTCAAAACGTTAATAGTTGAATTATCTCTAAAACATTCGTAAATAACTTAGAATTACTAAATTCACTTCTATAATGGTAGGGAATTCGAATTCTAAGTCTTTATGCTTAGAAAATATCGTAAAGCTTAACTGTCGAATTTTATCGACGTTAGAATTATACGTTCGAAGGAATAGCATAAGCTGCATTCCTTAATTCACTAAGCGTCAGTGAATATCACACAGAAATTATCAAATTATGCTTAGTCAAAGTCGAACATTGACTAATTAAGATTTTAATTATCGAACTTAAAACCCTAATTACGATTTATATTATCGTAATTAAGCATTAAAACTACGGGATATTACACTTTTACGTAAAGGTGTGGACGCGGACGCGACGGCCGGACGTTGATGAGAAATCAAACTAAGAATTCAAGTTTAAGACGAACCGTAGTCCAGGTGGGCTTCTTATCCTCAATAAAGTGGGCTTTCTTTCAAACATAGCGTGACTTTGCTATATTTCCAAATGAATTTATTTACGATGCTTATTTCAACTGTTGATAAAATGTTTACAAGATTTCCTGCCAAAAATGTTTATGTTTTGTGTATCTATCCTATCCGGAATGAATGATATGAATGTGTTGGGTCGCTCCCAACTTATGTATGAAATCGATATCGGATCCTATCTTGGGAGGACAATACCTGGCAAGGATTAACGTGTACACCTGTGTTGTGTGTTTGTAAGGACAATTCACGGCCGGTCACGGCGTCGTAGAGGGAGGCCTCCTTCACGACGTTCGAACTATGATGTTATGATGAAAGGATTAGGGATATGGATCATACACACAAGAAAATGCCTGGCCAGGCGATGATTTTGAAAACTGATGAAAATATTTTAGTAAGCACAAAGCATTTCAACTAAAACCCTTGTGTCTTACCATGATGTTGGCAGTGTAATTCAAATATGATAAAATGTTTTCGGCATGAGTCCACCGAGCATTCTTGTACTCACCGCATGTTTGTTTTAAATGTGCGAGTTGAGCTCGATGATGATGATGGAGGTGTTGAGAAGTCCAGGTGTCCTTGATGTTTTGATAAGAATTGTTAACCTTGAATACATATCGTCATATATGTATTCACACACTTTCATTGCAACTCGAATTTATTTTATGTTATGTATGATGATAAGATGATATGAATGTTGAAGTCCTTGGATCATTAATATCTTTTGGATCTGTTGGAGGAAAGCGACATACACCGTTGAGGTCCAGTCGGATCATTGCTAATCTTTGGGTGCGATGGTCTAAACCACCGATTTGATATGTTATCAACGTATGTTATGTTCAAAGCATGTTAGTTTACATTTGATATGCATCTTTATAATAGCCTTTGAGAACCCTAAATACTATTCCTAGTATAAGTCCGCCGGTCCGGGTTATCCTGAGTGGGTCGCGACGTAACAGTGGTATCGAGCGGTTGCTCTTTGAAACCCAAATTCTTTCCAAAACTAAGTCTAGATTGAGTCATTGGACTTCTAGAAATCTGTGACTATTCTCAACACTCCATCACATCAAGCTCAATGGAAAAAGGAATCGAATTTCTTTCTCAAACTCATGAGATGAAGAGTTTTGAATGACGAACAAGTTTGGAAGGATTTTTGAAGGAAAAGGGAAGAAATGTTATGAGGTTATGATGATGGAAATGAAAGTATGAGCAAGAAAATTTTTCAAAAACTGTAATATCCCGCAGAATTAGATGCTAATTATGGTATTTAAAACCCGTAAATTAGAAATTATTTGAGATGATTCAATCAAGAGGATATCGAATAATGATTTCGATTATTCTGAAGGAATGAATTCCATTTTAACATTCAACGAGAATTGTGAATTTAGAAATAGAAGTTTATAAAGCGATCGACAAGATTATTTTAACGTCGATTGCGTATCGATAGTTAAAATTTCATGAAATTTTCTAAGCAATTAAGCTTAGAATTAAATTCCATTATTAATGGAATAATTTAATAAAGTGATTGCAACTTTATTACGACCATTTCGAGATAGTCGATAATTAACGCTTTGCAACGCTTCAAACGTTAACGTTTAGAGCGAAATGGAAAGTGAGTTTAATGATCAAGGAATTATAGTAATTAATTTCCTATGATTATTATATGTAATTACAGTATTATTTAGCATTAAAACAATGCTAGATCATTAAGGAATTATATTGATCAAATTCCTCGATTTCGAAAACCCTAGTTTGAATTTTAGGGTTTATCGCATAAAATGATGCCATTAATTTATCCTATGATATTAATTATCATCTAAACTATATGTTATAACATATATCAATGTTTGGCATGGGAAATAAAAATTGACCCATTGGCATAATGTAATAGCCGAAAACTATACACTTATGTATACAAGTTTATCTTGTTGATTTTTCCTATTACATGTAAATAAGTGACATTGGATTAATTAAATAGCCTAACTAAACAATTAAATGCTGATATATATATATATATATATATATATATATATATATATATATATATATTAACGTGTGTGTGTGTGTAGGGAGAGAGAATGTGTGAGTTGTGCGTGTGTGTGTCATGTGATGTGTGTGACAGTGTTGATATGCATGTGAGTATAGTGACAAGTGTCACATGCATATCACCCCACACCCCATACCTCTCTTCCCCTTTTGGATCAGCATTCTTTCTCTCTCTCCCCAAAAATCAGGCGCCCCCCCTTTCTCTCTCTCTCTCTCTTCTTCCCTACACCATTTCCACCATGGAAGAGAGCTCAAGCTCCATCTCTCTCATTCATCTTCAAATTCGTGGCTGAGGTATAACTACCTCATATGACTCTTGGACATGACTAAATCATACTTGCATACTTAGATTGATGATCTTGGTGGTGATTTGGGGTGATAGATTCAACATTTTCGTGGTTATATGAAATGCATACAAGAAGAATAAGCTTAAAATTGAAAACTGGAAGTATGTTACAAAAACAGTAACTTCATAAAATTATTTGACTAAGTTACAGTGGTCCGATGAATGTGAAATTTTACTATGTTTAAATTAAACATGTCTATCACGTCTCTGTAAAATTTCAAGTCAATCCAACTTGATTTTATATTTTAATTGTATTTTTGAAAAACACTGCACAAATCTGTAAAATTGCCATGTTCATCACCCACGGTCCGTGGCTTTCGTTTCGAGTTTGGCTAATGGTAAAACTATAAAAATTTGCATAAACGTAAATTAGCATGTCTAGAAGATTTATGTAAATTTTCAGAATTTTCTAAAAAAATTTACTATTTATTCCAGATTTTACAAGATAACTGTACAAAACTGTCATGGGAGTGATAGCTTGTGGTAAAATATTTTTATCTCCCAATCTATTTTGAATCATTGAGTTAGGATTTTTCTGGATTAAACTAGACTTAAGTGGCTTTTCAATATGATTGGTTGTATTCCCAGATTCCTTATAATGAACTCACGGTGAATTTTTAAAGTTGACGCATTACAGTAAGCCTTTTTGGACAAACTGCCTTAGTAAATTTCTATGTTAATCAACTGTTCGTGTACAATGTTTACGTGAGATGTTCAAGCCATTTGTAGTCCGATTTTGACTTTGGTTTCTTCATAAGAAATGTTCCTTACCATGTCTAGTTTTGATCTGGAAAGTTTAATCCCAAACCAAGTCTTATAGGTATACCTTTCGTTGACCCAAAGTCACCTACTTGAAAATTGTCCATTCCCACTAGGCAGCTTTGAACTTACGTATTTCTCGATGCATCAGATATCTTCCAGTACTTTCTTCATGAAACATGTAGTCCTGGTTACAAGGTGTCGAAAATGGTATCCTGCAGTCATTTTGGTATTGTGAGTCAAAAGTTACGAGCCCCGCAAAATCCCTCGTCGTTAAGCTAAATCTGGAAATCCTGAAAATTTTTCTAAGTATAGAAGAAGTCAGTTCGAGTTGCCCACTTTGAGAGCCTATATCTCCAGAACCACGACTCTTTTGGGTCGACTTCCTTCTTAGAACTTACATTACATGTTTAGAGGTTTCCAGAATGTGTCTTTGTGCGGTCATACGTATTTTGAATCGAGAGTTATAAATCGTCAAAGTATGACACTTGGGTTGTTTTAAGCTGTTTTGCTGAAAATTAAACACTTGAAATTTGACTAAGTGTGGAAACTCCCCTATGTGAAATATGCCTTATATGAGTAACATGCTATTAATTGATGCATTCATTATGATATGTCGCATGGTACATTAAAGCATTAATAAGATACATGAATTTAGGATAAAACAACAATATGATATTTTTACGGAAGCACGTCTTAACGTGAAATATTTGACTAGGTGCTACTACATGATCAATTGATTGTATATCATGCCATGATATACACTCAAGTAGAAATATAGGTTCTAAGACCCGATGGATGTTTCAACTCCAAAACCTCAAAGCCGTGAATAGATAGCTAAGCTCAGAGGACAATCCAAGAAATCGGTTAGACAATCTACGGATCGGGTGGGCTTTCTTTTCAAACAACAGTGACCTTGCTACTCTTTACAAATGAATTCATTTACAGCATTATTCCAACTGTTATCAACTGTTTACAATATTACCTGCCAAAAATGTTCCATTTTGTGTATGGATCCTATCTGTTATACTGGTTGTGGTGTGAAGGTTGGAACTATATGATGACGAGTTATGTCATTTGTTGGGTCGCGCCCAACCTTTTTATGAAATTAATATCGTCCCGTGTCGGAGGTTAATGCCCAGCTAGGATTGGAGTGAAGGTTGGAACTATATGATATGTTAACGTGTACACCGAACGTGATGTGTAGGTCAGATGGGATTACGGCGGTTACGGCATCGTAGAAGGAGGCCTCCTCTCGACGTTTGATCTTTGATATTGTGATGAGATATGACTATGGGATATGGATCATACACACGAGAAAAATGCTTCGCCAAGCGACTTTTACTGAGCGAAAATGTTTTAGTAAGCCTGCGCATTTCCACTAAAACCCTTGTGACTTACCATGATACGGGCGATGTAATTCAATTATCAAATGTTTTGGCATGAGTTCACCGAGTGCATTCTTGTACTCACCGCATGTTTGTTTTTAAATGTGCGGGTTGAGCGATGATGGATGGAGCAAGTGTTGAGCAATAGGAATATTGTCGTTGAAAAGTTTATACCTTGATAGTACATCATCATATGTACATATCACATGTTTTCGCCGCAAGAACTTAAGTTATGTACTAAAGTCCAAGAACATGCTTGTCATATGAATTAAGGCTTTTGTTAAGGATAATTCCCCTGTTTAATTATACATGTTTAGAGTTACAATCCCTTCTAAATCATACTTAGGTTTGAGGGGATGTGACAGAGTGGTATCAGAGCGGTTCGCTCTTGAACACAAAATCTCCTTTAAGGTTAAGTCTAGATTGAGTCACTAGACTTCTAAAGGTCGGTGACAATGCTCAACACTCCATCACATCAAGCTCAACCGAAATGAGGTAAATGATTCTTTTCCAAAGTTTTGAAAATTACCACGGCGGATGAATGTTTATGAAATGATTTTTATTCAAATAAAATGAAAAGATTGAAAGTGAAAAGGATGGAAATGATTTTTTCAAAAGAGATTCCCACAATATGCGGTATGGGACCGCATATTTATGAAAGCTCAAAGATTCCCACAATATGCGTGTATGGATGCATATTTAAGGAAACTTAAAGGATTTGATTTATGATAGATAAATGATTTTCTCGATTTTGAAATCGAAAAGTTTGAAGTGAAGGATGATTGAAATGATATTTCAAAAGAAATGAAAGCTATGAGAAAGGTTGAGAATGAATGTTATGACAAATGATTTGTCGAGAAAGTAATGAAAAGAAGGAAGATATAAGGGAGATGATGACAATGATGTGAGAAAGTTTCGGCACGATATGCCAAGATAAAATATTTGAAATCCTGAAATTCAATAAGGGTTCATTATTATGAACAAAGTTATGTTATTCATGCTTTAAAGTGATTGAGATTGGACACTGATTTGTCAAAAATGAGCTACGTATGAATATTTGAAGTTTTACTTCAAACTTCAAAGTTGTTTATGATGATGAGCATGCTAGCTCAACAGAACGTAGACTTTTTAAGAAGCATGATCCCTTTTACGAAAGAACATAGAAGTAAGAACTTCCTTCCATTACAAGAACAAGAGTAACGATGGATTTGAGAACTTCATTCCATCTTGAGTATCGAAAAGCAAAAGATTTATACTGAATTGTGCGACTCGACTTCAACCTCGGCATGTGCGATCGTCGACTTTGATTTCGAGAATTTATAACATCGACCTTGACATATCGACTTTGGTAGCTTATGCGACCGACGCGTCGGCATTTCTCGTACTACCACGGCATCGGTAACGGCATGCACGACCTTGGCGTCGGCATCGCTTATGACCTCGGCGAGCGCCGATAAATTTTTTTCCAAGACCGTGCGGTGATTTTGTTTTGATTAGTTCTCGATCGTGTGAACTCCGATTTACGTCGGTTTTCGCACGTGCCCTAATGTCTTGTACTTCATTTCTTATGAAGGACCAAATTCTGATTCCTACTCCGTGATTCACGAGGATCAATTGAAGCTAGCTCTATGATTTATAGAAAGTAAGAACGTTATAGTATGATACTAATCTTAGAATGTTACTAAGAAAGTAAGATTGCCGAGAATACAAGTAGAGCCACGACGCACATAAGAACCTTTGTTGATGACCAATTATGGGTATATAAGCTTTCAAAAATTATATTCATCACCCAATTTACATCGTTGAGTTTAACTCTATGACCTAGTTCCAATTGAGAATTCATTCGAGTTTCTCACTTTTGAAGAAAATTTTCAACCCAAAAATTCATAAAGTGTCCTTTTGAACCCAAATCCTAGCGTGACTGAGAAAATATTCGTGACGGGTCTGGCGAGCCCATATGACCAAAGAAATCTCAGTAGTCGTCATTCGGGCGTGTCACGACCCCACTCCGGACTACCCGGACAGGAGGGCGACTAATACTAGGAGTAGTATTTTAGGGGTTACGGCTAAAATAAAGATGCATAATAACAATAAACTAGCATGCTCGAACATGGTATAACGATATAATAAGAATAATCTAGCATGCTTGAACATAATATAAGATAATGTCATAACGATTCAAAGGGTTAGGCCATCGGACCCAAAAATCTTAACCATGGTCCGATGGACCTCAATAGTTCATCTGATAAAGCATAAATAAATGAGTTCGAGTGTAGCGGTGGAAAGTGTGTGAATACATATACGACGATATGCATTCAAGGTGAAAACCACAAATTCTAGATAAATTGGTCGAGGACAGGACTCCTCAACACATTCCCATCACCATCATCGAAGCTCAACCCGCACATTTAAAACAAACATGCGGGGCTAAATACAAGAAATTGCACTCGGTGGACTCATGCCGAAAACATTTGATATAAGATTATACCGCCAATATCGTAGTAAGTCACGAGGGTTTTAGTTGAAATGCCAGGCTTACTAAAACATTTTCGATTCATAAACATAGCTCTGACGAGCATTTTCTTCGTGTGTATGGTCCGTATCTCATAGTAACAATTCATAACAAGATTAAAATTAAACGTCGAGAGGAGGCCTCCCATCTATACGACGCCGTGACCGGCCGTAATCCCGACAAAGACACAGTCGCTCTCACAAGCATATGTTAACATTGCAATAGTTCCAACCTTCACGCCAATCTAGCTGTATTTATCATACGGCACGGGACCCGACTTTTAAAAGGTTGGGCGCGACCCAAATGACATAACTCGTCATAATAAAGTTCCAACTATCGCTACACCCTACCCGCATAACAAATAGGATCCATCTGAAAACAGAATATTTTGGCGGTGTAATGCAAGAAACATTTGTCAACAGTTGTAGAATAAGCATTGTAAATAAACTCCTTTTTTGGAATAACAGTAAAGTCACATCTTGTTTGAAAAGTAAGCCCACCTGGACTATGGTTCGTTGTAATTTGAGTCCTAGGTTCGTTCGTACGTCAATATCCAGTCGTCGCGTTTGCGTCCACACCTTTACGAAAAAGCGAGGCTTTAGTACGTCGCTCAAGTCTCTCGAGACTTTCAAAAGCTAAGATAAACTTCGATATCTTATTTCGATGTAAACTGAATTCCTCAATGAATTCAATACGTTTCCAATACGTATATAATTGAATTGTTCTCGTTCCTCGAGATACGTTCAATGTATAAGTACGTTTTTCGATATACGGATTTCATTTATGAAATCTTTTCTTACTAATGAGGTATCATACTCAATTAGTATATCTTACGCGTACTGACGTATTTATCAATCGTATAAACGTACGTTTGACTTAAAAAGTCAACGAAGTCAACATCGTCAACAAAGTCAACAATTTGACTTTCAAATAGTAATTTCTTACTATTTCATTTTATAAATCGAATTTGATCGATTTGAAATCGTAAAGTCCTATTTCTCGATTTATCACGTAAATCAAGGATTTATAAATAATTTCGCATTAAATACACCCTTTTAATAATAAAACGTGTATTTTGATTTAAAAACGTTATTAAATAAACGCTTGTCTCAAACATAGCAATCTATGTTTATAAAATTTTATAAAATATTCAAATATGTCCAGAATATTAATTTTATTAATAAATTGAATTAAAAAGGATTTTAAATCCTTATTAATTATCGAAAATCTCGATAATTAATTTAAAAATACTAAATGACTTTTGAAAATTTTTCTAAATTAATATAGTGTATTATTATACACTATGGTCCAGAATATGAATTTATGAAATCCATATGATATTGTTTGCCATTTATTAATATATATACTTATATATAATTCGGTAATTCCATATAATATGGGATAATTATCCAAAAATTCCCAAAATTGATATACACATAGTATGATATCCCAACATCAATATATATCATAAATATAACCTATAGTTCATCATAACCATTCTTTCAACAATATATAGAAATATTCACGGTAATTTCAAGATAATTACCCAATAATTATTAAACAATTTCTAAAAATTCTAAATAAATTCTAATATGATTAAACATTATACTATAACATTGTAACATCATAATATTAACTAAACAAATTTAAATCGTCACCATATGAACTTGTAAGCTCTCGGCTTTTTCGATTTCCATAGGTATTTGGTTTTCAAAAATTCCAACAATTATATACTATGATTATATACAATAGTATACTAATATAACATCATAATATTTATCAAAACTAATTAAATCATCACCTTCAAGAGCTTGAAGCTCACGGTTTATTTGATTTAAATTAGCATTTGATTTCCAAAAATTCCAACAAATTCATACAACACATAAACAATATACTAAAGCATTAATACACCATTGCATGATTAAAATAAAAATCATACACCAACCTATACCTTCTTAATGCTCACGGTAATTTAAAAAATTATAGCATATGGTTTTCAAAAATCCTAAATAAATCATAGAGCATATAATCAAGGTTCTAAAGCATTAATATGTCATTACATGCTTGAAATAAAAATTTATACACCAAGGTATGTTCATATATGCTCACGGTATTAATGAAATAAATAGCTAGGGTTTTCCAAAAATTTTTAAATGATACATATGAACTCTAAACATGATATAGAACAATAATCAATCCTTAAAACACACTAAGTACATTCGGTCATCATCCAACATTTTATAGCATTTTCGAAAATTATTTTAATTCATGCTTAGGGTTCGAAAATCATATATAGGCAAGATACATTCATACATTTCATATACAATATCCTATGTTCATCTAAACATATTTCCTCATATTTTTGTAAATAAAATCCTCAAGAATATGTAAATAAACAATAGTTCATGCTCAAGAACATTTAAACACATATGTATACATATATAACATTCGAAACACACATATACACATTTATAGGTCATGCTCGATTTTCTTGAATAAATGAAGAAGGAAATCGGTACTATGGTCCATATTTACCTTAGAAATGGTATGGGATCACAAGAACAATGCTATGGTGTCAAGGTTTTCGAAGAGGAATGAGGGAAGATGAAGAAAAATTTTGAGAAATGAGGGTGAAGGAGCTCTCGATTTTTCTGAAAATATTGGAGAGGAATGGGGTGTTTGAGAGAGTGTTAAGTGTTGGAGAAGTGTATAGGAGAGGGTGAAGAATGGGAAGGGTCTCCCTATGTTATCTCTCTCTCTCTCTCTCGCCGGTTCTCTCTCTCTCTCATTCCCACCCAATGAAAAAAAAATGCAGCCCTTGGGAGTAGTATAGGTGATGATTGAAGAGTGTTAAATGAGCTCTTCATGCATTGGCCAATTCAAAAAGAGAATCCCATGCTTGTCTCTAGGGGTGGTCGACGGTAATCATGGGTCTAGAGGGCTGATTTTATTTAATTTTTGTACCATATACATTATATATATCATACATGATCATAGACATATA
This sequence comes from Salvia rosmarinus, assembly GCA_036937905.1. Taxonomy (NCBI): domain Eukaryota; kingdom Viridiplantae; phylum Streptophyta; class Magnoliopsida; order Lamiales; family Lamiaceae; genus Salvia; species Salvia rosmarinus. Next base: position 24,136 of record JAODLM010000778.1, read on the forward strand.
GTACAAGCCATAAAAATAATTAAATCAGGCCTTAGATAATAATTCGAAATTACCGATCAAAAATTGGAAAAATATGATTAAAAATATAAATTACACCTATTATTGATACTCATGTAATTTTCGATCATATATATCATAATATATGATTTAGATATTAAATAATAGCATAGGATAAAATTATTGCATCATTTCATGCAATAAAACCCTAATTTCGAAAGTTTAGGGTTTCGAAATTTATAGTTTGAAACCATCGAGTTCTATGGTTCAAAATTTGATTTTAATGCTTAATAATATCCATATATATCATATTATATAGTTTAGATACCATATGATAATTTAATGGTATCATTTCATGTGAAAAACCATAATTTATAAGATTAGGGTTTTCGAATTCCATTAATTGGAATTATCGAGTTTTAATAGCAAATAAATTGATTTTAATAGTTATTAATACAGTAATTATATAAAATAATAATAGAAAATTAATTATAATAATTTCCTGAGCATTAAACTCATTTTTCAAAACGCCTCAGACGCGTTTACGTTCAAAACGTCTCAAAACGTTCAAAATCGACTCATCTCAAAATGGTCGCAATAAGTTCATACTTACTAAAAAAATAAATATCATTTAATGTTGGAAATAATATGGAATTCAATTCAGGCCCATCGCCGTAAATTTCCATAAAGTGTCGACGCTCGACACGCGCTCGACGCTAAAATAATCTTGCCTTATTATTTCATAAATTTCAATTCGCAATTCACAATCCTTAGTGAATTGTAAAAGGAATTCGTTATATAGATATCGAACGAAATACGATTCGATGTCATACGAGATAGAATATTCGAAAACCCTAATTACGGGTTTAGAATACCGTAATCGATGTTCGTTTCTTTCGAATATTACATTCCACCCCTTACGAAAAATTTCATCCGAAATTTGTATACCTTTAGAAAAATAAATCGGGTATTTTCTCTCATCGCTTCTTCAAGCTCCCACGTGGCTTCTTCGTCGTGGTGTCTCCACAAAGACTTTGACTAACGGAATCGACTTGCTCGTAGTTCTTTGAACTTTGTGGTCAAGTATGGCCGCGGGTTCTTCCTTATAGCTCATGTCTAGCTCGAGGATCACGCCGTCTTGATGAATTACGTGCTTTGGGTCGTGAACGATTTTCACAATTGCGAGACGTGAAAACATTATTAACATTTCCTAGGCTTGGCGGAGAGCCAAACTATAAGCTCTTTGGACCTATCCTTTCTAGATCTCATAAGGTCCTATAAAACGGGTCTAAGCTTTCCTTCGTGCCAAACCCGACAATCCCTTTGATGGAGAAACCTTAAGAAATACTTTGTCTCCATCCTCAAATCAGTAGTTCGGATCTACGCGACGTCAGAAGATTTCAATCCATCCGAGCCTCTTTTATCCTCACCTAATCGTCGAATGATTTCGATCATTTCGCTCATCGCATCGTGCCCTATGACTTTTCTCTCATCGACTTCATCCCAATAAAGCGGTGATCTACACTTCTTTCCATACAAGGCTTCGTATGGGGCCATGCCGATCGTCGCTTGATAGCTGTTGTTGTAAGCAAATTCGATAAGAGGTAAAATATCTTCCCACTTGGCACCTCGGTCCAAGACTACGGTTCTTAACATATCCTCTAAGGTTTGGATCGTCCTTTCCGACTGTCCATCAGTCTGTGGGTGGAATGCTGTACTGAAATTTAACCTCGTACCCAATTCTCTCTGCAAGCTAATCCAGAATCTGGATGTGAACTTGGAGTCTCGATCAGAGGTAATAGACTTTGGCACTCCATGTAATCGTACAATTTTCTTAACGTACAGCTGAGCCAACTTATCAGACCCATAAGTGCTCTGAATCGGTAGAAAATGAGCACTTTTTGTGAGCCTATCCACAATTACCCATATGGCTGTGTTTCCTCTTTTCGACTTGGGTAAGCTTGTAACGAAATCCATGGTTATATCGTCCCATTTCCACTCGGGAATTTCTAACGGTTGTAACTTTCCGTATGGATGTTGGTGTAACGCCTTCACCTGCTGGCAAACAAGACAGCGTTCTACGAAAGAAGCTATGTCTCGTTTCATGCCTTCCCACCAAAACTTTTCCTTCAGGTCTTGGTACATTTTAGTACTACCTGGGTGGGCGGTGTAGGGTGTATCATGAGCCTCACTCATGATTTCATTTTGAAGCTCTGCGTCGTCAGGACGCATATCCTACCTTCAAACAATAAGGCGTTGTCCGCCTCCTGAAATTCTTAAATCCTTCGACCTTACCTTTGTATGATCTTTTCTAAATTTTCTCCATCCTTTGTCTCTCGACAATCCTTTTCTTAGATCGATGTCGGTCGTAGTGTAGCGATCTGACTCACAATTGTCTCGGTGGTTCAACCAGCTCAATCCTCATTCTTCCAAACTCTTCAACGAGTTTTTCCTCTTGTACAAAGAGACATCCTAACTGTATGGCTCTTACGACTCAGGCGTCGGCTACTACATTCGCCTTACCCGGGTGATAGTTAATACCACGGTCGAATCTTTTACAAGCTCGAGCCATCTTCTTTGTCTCATATTCAAATCTCTTTGTTCAAGAAGTACTTCAAACTTTTATGATCCGTGAAGATCTCACATCTCACACCATAGAGATGGTGTCTCCAAATTTTCGGTGCATGAACCACCGCTAATTCCAAATCGTGGGTTGAGTAGTTCGGTTCATGCGGTCCGAGTTGTCGGGTGCATAAGCTATCACTTTTCCTTCTTGCATCGTAACACAACCCAGCCCAGTCTTAGATGCGTCAGATAGACTACATACCCTTTGTCCGCTTCGGGACCGCTAGAACTGTGCACTTGTCAATTTTTCTCGAGTATTTGGAAACTCGTCTCGCATTCATCGGTCCAATCAACTTGATTCCTTCCAAGTAGGCGGGCTATCGCCTTGCAATTTTGGAGAATCTTTCATGAATCTCCTATAGTAACCACCTAATCCTAGGAAACTTCTAATCTCGTGGCCGAGTCTTTGGTGATTTCCATTCTCGCACGGCCTCAACTTTGGTCGATCTACTTTTATACCTTTCGCAGACACGATGTGTCCAAGGAACATAACTTCCTTCACCAAAACTCACATTTGCTAAACTTAGCAAAATGTCTTTCATCTCTCAAGGTTTGCAAAACCGTTCTTAGATGTTCTCTATGATCCTCTTCATTCTTTGAATAAATAAGGATATCATCTATGAAGACCAAAACAAATTTATCAAAAAATGGATGAAATACTCTGTTCATAAGGTCCATGAATACGGCTGGTGCATTGGTTAATCCGAATGGCATAACTATGAACTCATAGTGGCCGTATCTGGTTCGGAATGCAGTCTTAGGTACATCCTCAGAACGTATTTTCAGCTGATGGTATCCCGACTTAAGATCAATTTTCGAGAATACACCGCCCTCCCAATTGATCAAACAGTCATCAATTTCGGTAAAGGGTATTTGTTCTTTAGTGTCATCTTATTTAGTTCTCTATAATCGATGCACATCCTCAAAGAACCACCCTTTTTACGAACAAAACAAAGCGCTCCCAAGGTGAAACACTGCCTAATGAATCCCGGATCCAAAAGCTCTTGGATTTGGATTTTCGCCTCCAACTCTTTGGGGCCATCCTATAGGGCGCCCGACATCGGGCTGATCCGGCTCCAAGTCGATGGTAAACTCTAGTTGTCTATCGGGAGGCGGCCCTGGTAGATTTTCGGAAACACGTCCAAAATTCTTGGACAACTTATGTCTTCTACCCGCGATTCGGTTTATCCTCTCCGCTCAAATAAACAAGGAATGCATGGCATCCTTTACGTTCATCATCTTCCTCGCCAGTAAGCGGATACAATCGGGATTCTTCTTCCCATGCTGATCCCGTGGAAATGCGTAGCTTCTTGTCCAGGAAAGTGAAACGAAATTTTCCTTTCCTTACATAGAATCGTGGAATGATTCTTAGCTAACCAGTCCATTCCTAGGATTATGTCTACATCATCCATGGGTATTATGTTTAGATTGTTAGCCAGAACCTTAAGTGATCCTAATGTCAACTCTAGGTTCGAGCAAAAGTGTGTAACAGTCATAATCCCTCCTATAGGCGATGAGATTCTCATATCCTGGCTTGACTTTTCAGACCTAAGGCCCAGCATTTCTACGCATGATTTTGCAATAAAAGAATGCGAAGCACCCGTATCGAACAATACTATAACAGGTAGGTTGAGGAGAACTCCCATACCTGCCAGGTTTCCCTGGTTTTGTTCGTTCCGCCTCCTATGCAGCGCGTAGGCCCTAACCGAGCCGGCCGAGGTGACGGGTGCTGGTCCTTGTTGGTTCTGTTGCGCTGCTCGCCCTGTTGCCGCCGCTTTGGCGTTGTCGCGTGGTTGCCGCCTCTGCTGTTGTTGAGGCGGTGGCTGCCAATGCGGTTGCGGGGGTTGTTGTTGCGGCTGCAGCCATTGTGGTTGCTGCACCACTTGCTGGGGTTGTTGCCACTGGAGTTGCTGAGGTTGGGGTGGGCCATTGTGGCGGCTGTGGTTGAAGTCGATAGCCCTTAATGGCTGAGCATTGCCGGTTGGTTCGGCCTTATATCCGAACGTGACACCGGGCAATTGTTGGCGTAATGCCCGCCTTCGCACTTATAACAGCCACCACGCTTGCCGTGCACACCCCTTGTGTGCTCTATGGCATCTAGGGCATTGAGGTGCCCTCAACATTCTCGCGGTCCCTTGCGGTGGAGCATAAGCTGCTCTTCCAGCCTTGCCCTTGCGCGCAAGGTTTTTCGCCACGGGCGCCAGTGACTTGCGTCCCCATAGCTCCTGCGGTTGTTATTCCGTGGTTGGGTTCCCATTTCCTTTCCTTTGTCCAAAGTATTGTGTGTCCGAGCCGACACCGACTTATCTCGAACATTGCCGCCTCAATATCTAAAGCTCGTGCAAGAGCTTGATGTAAGTTAGGTCTCCATAGCGGCAAGAGACATCCGTGATCTCCATCCTCGGTCCCCACCTAAACTTCTCCGACATTTTCAAGTCGGTGTCCACTGCTACGTGCATATCTCGACATCTCGCAGAACGCACGATCATAGTCGATCACGAGACATCCTTTTCGCTTTAGCAGGAAAAATTCTGCTCCTTTTCCTCTTATAGCTTTTGGGATGTATTTCTCATACAGTTCCTCTTGAAGTCCTCCCATGAGAACTCCTCCAGGTTGCTCGAAGAAGGTCTTCTTTCCGCCTCCCACTGTAAGTCACCGTCCAATCACCGAAAGTAACCACACATGACCTTTCTCGGGCGTGCATCTTAAGAAAGTAAAACCGCTCAATGGCTCTAACCTATTGCTCGGCTTCTTCTGGGCTTCCCTTTCCGTTAAAGACCGGTGGGTTCTGCCTTAGAAACAGTTCTTCGATCCTGCGATCGGGTTGAGGTGGAGGGGGTGGTTGGGGAATATCCTCTTCCTCTTGCTCAGGAATTCTACCCCTTCCTCTCGGCCTTCCTCGACCTCTGGGTTCCCGTTCCGGGTTTCTTCTCGGAGGCATTCTGTTATATAAAACATATCATCGTCAATTACTCAACGCTTTCATAGCTTAACATACATAAGGTTTTCATAGCCTCCTCGCAAAACGATATCAAAATAAAACAACTCATCCTTAACATAGACAATTTGTCGCAAAAGCCCCCATTTGGGTCAAATATATATAGATAGGTAAACAAGATATGTCAAAAGCAAGATGTTCAACATCAAGAATCACAAGAAAAACAAAACAGCAAGGTTTCGGGCCCACACGGCCTCCAAAAAAAAAAAATCGAGTTCTAGAACCATCAGTACCGAAATATAAAAAGGAAAAGCTAGCACATGCTAGTCATAACAAAACGAATTTTAATTAAAACGGTCGTCTAACGTCTTCACGGGCTCTTTCCTACTCGCGTCTTCCTGGGTCTTCCTCCTCTTGAGTCGCCTTTCCATCCGAATCGTCCTCGCGAGGTCGCACAGACGGTCTGCACCGGCTTCCATCATCTGTATGTCGCGCAGGGTCCGGGTTATCCGCACCGCACAAGTCGTAGTTGTGGTGATCGATTGTAGCATACTCGGGTCGGGTCATAGCCATTGAAGGCATCCGACACGCCATCCATACCGTCCGACGCAAGGGCTCTTCCTCTTCCGGTGGTGGTGGATTGGACGAGGTGGTAGAGGCGGTAGCGGCGGCCGTCTTGGGTGTCCAAAACTGGCGGTGGCAAGGCAGGCTCTCCCGAGCTCTAGGGTGTGCCGCCTATCTACCTCGACATCCCGCCTCATCTATCCAATACAGGGTATCATAGGATCGACTGTCTCGGAACCTCAAGGTATAGCCACTCTGGCGACTCATCACGCCAAGTGTACTCCCGTGGAGGAGATAGGGTCCCATAGGTGCGGCTCAGAAAATCTTGTACACGTAAGTCGGATGACTCACGAACTGGGCGATCCCAATCAAATCATAGCCTCGGGGCATACGATAATCAGAATCTCCGATACCTCTCGGGCATAACCATCCCATGTACAAGGGAGTATAGCTAGGAGTCGCTTAATGCCATCATAGTCGGTTCGCCATAGGCTGGGCGTTCTCCACACCAAGGTACGCATGAAACCGCCTAGGTCTTCGCCGCAAGACATCCAACATTCCCGATAAGTGCGCATCAGCTCCTCGGGTGTGGCATGAGGTCCTACCCTCCTCCCGGTGATATAGCGCATCTCCTCCATCTGCCACGATCAAAACTAACGTAAGTCAACTATCGTCATCTCAAAACAGGAAGGATAGCATAACGAGAAGCAACTAGGTTGGAACTAAACAATCCATAAGGTAGGAAACATCATAAAGTACAACACATATTACAATTTACCTTCCTAGTCTTACCCAAACGTATACATATAGACTAATGACATCTTAATATATATATATGCTACGAGATCCTTGTATTATACCAAACACTTAAACTAGAGTTCAACAGACTCTATCGTATTCTGGGGACATAATTAGGGATTCTGTTCTTCATAATAAATGAAGATCAGTGCGTTAGGAGTACGCAGGTGAAAACCATGCGTAAATTGGAGTCCTAACGAAAGAGATCTAGCTAAAACAAATTTACTGCGCAGTGCAGGAAATTTGCGCGATCGCCAAAATGTAAATCGAGACGTATGTCGACGTAATACGTCTACCATATTCAGGTCTTTAGGTTGAGGCTGAACATTCTGAAGCCGTAAGTGACGTCCATGTCATGGCCTATGTCGACGGTTACTCATGCCAAAGTGGTGATGAAATGTCGACGTAGTTCATCTTCAAGGTTGAGGTCGTCCTTGTTCATCTTTCTCGCTCGTCTTTCGTTGTCCGCGCCCGAGGATATCGTCACTTTCATTTTTCCTATCGTTCTTTTGTTTTTGTAAGGAAAAAGAAGTTCGTACTTCTATGTTCTTTCACGATACGTGAGCATGCTCCTTAGAGTCTAGGTTCGTCTCATGATAACATATCGTTCATCATAAACAAAATTTTGAAAGTTGGAAATAAAGTCTCATTTGAGAATTTTGGAATTACGATTTCAAAATGACAATCATGATCAACTCATATACATATCAAAAATGAATTCATTCATTCCATGTTGATCATTCAACTCAATACCACCATATACTTCCATCTCAAAAATTGAGTATTCGCATCAATACTTATTGGTTTCAAACCAAAGTTTTGGAAAAACTTTCTTTCTCAAACTTCCATTTCCATCATCAAAATTTTCATAATAACATAATCTTTCAAAAATTCTTCCAACTTGCTCACCATGTAAAAAAATAATAATTTCCATTTCATGAGTTTGAGGAAGAAATGCAGTTACCTTTTTCCCGGTTGAGCTCGATGTGATGGAGTGTTGAGAGGAGAGAGATTTCTAGAAGTCGGTGACTCGATCTAGACTTAGAATAAAAGAATTTGGGGTTTACAAAGAGCAAAAGCTACGATACCAGTTACATCACGACCCACTCCGGACTACCGGTTGGAGGCGACTAATACTAGGAGTAGTATTTTAGGGGTTACACGGCTAAAATAAAGATGCATAATAACAATAAACTAGCATGCTCGAACATGGTATAACGATATAATAAGAATAATCTAGCATGCTTGAACATAATATAAGATAATGTCATAACGATTCAAAGGGTTAGGCCATCGGACCCCAAAATCTTAACCATGGTCCGATGGACCTCAATAGTTCATAACAATAAAGCATAAATAAATGAGTTCAGAGTGTAGCAGCGGAAAGTGTGTGAATACATATATGACGATATGCATTCAAGGTGAAAACCACAAATTCTAGATAAATTGGTCGAGGACACGGACTCCTCAACACATTCCCCATCACCATCATCAAGCTCAACCCGCACATTTAAAACAAACATGCGGGGCTAAGTACAAGAAATTGCACTTAGTGGACTCATGCCGAAAACATTTGATATAAGATTATGTCGCGATATCGGAGTAAGTCACGAGGGTTTTAGTTGAAATGCCTTGTCTTACTAAAACATTTAAGTTCATAAACATAGCTCGCCGAGCATTTTCTTGGCGTGTATGGTCCGTATCTCATAGTAACAATTCATAACAAGATTAAAATTAAGCGTCGAGAGGAGGCCTCCCATCTACGACGCCGTGACCGCCGTAATCCGTCTGACTGACACAATACTCACAAGCATATGTTAACATTGCAATAGTTCCAACCTTCACGCCAATCCTAGCTGGGCATTTATCATCCGACACGGGACCCGACTTTTAAAAAGGTTGGGCGCGACCCAAATGACATAACTTTGTCATAATAAAGTTTCAACCATCGCTACTGACCTACCGGGCATAACAGATAGGATCCATACACAAGCATGAATATTTTGGAAGGTAATCGAGAAACATTTGTCAACGGTTGTAGAATAAGCATTGTAAATAAACTCCTTTTTGGAATAATCAGAAGTCACATCTTCTTTGAAAAGTAAGACCACCGGACTATGGTTCATTGTAATTTGAGTCTAGGTTCGTTAGACGTCGATATCCGATCTCGCGTTTGCGTCCACACCTTACTGGCGAGGCTTTAGTATCGTCGCTCAAGTCTCTCGAGACTTTCAAAAGCTAAGATAAACTTGATATCTTATTTCGATGTAAACTGAATTCCTCGATGAATTCAATACGTTTCAATCGTATATAATTGAGCTGTTTCTTGTTCTCGAGATACGTTGATGTATAAAGCACGTTTTCGATATCTGGTTCATTTATGAAATCTTTTCTTACTAATGAGGTATCATACTCAATTTGTATATCTTCAGCGTCTTGGCGATTTATCAATCGTATAAGCGTCGTTTGACTTAAAAAGTCAACGAAATCAACAAAGTCAACAATTTGACTTTCAAATAGTAATTTCTTACTATTTCGTTTTATAAATCGAATTTGATCGATTTGAAATCGTAAAGTCCTATTTCTCGATTTATCACGTAAATCAAGGACTTATAAATAATTTCGCATTTAATAAACCCTTTTAATAATAAAAACGCGTATTTTTGATTTAAAAAGTTATTAAATAAATGTTTGTCTCAAACATAGCAATCTATGTTTATAAAATTTTATAAAATTTCAAATATGTCCAGAATATTAATTAGACATATATTTTAGTAATAAATTGAATTAAAAGGATTTTAAATCCTTATTAATTATCGAAAATCTAGATAATTAATTTAAAAATACTAAATGACTTTTGAAAAATTTTCTAAATTAATATAGTGTATTATTATACACTATGGCCCAGAATATGAATTTATAAAATCCATATGATATTGTTTGCCATTTATTAATATATATACTTATATATAATTCGGTAATTCCATATAATATGGGATAATTATCAAAAAATTCCCAAAATTGATATACACATAGTATGATATCCCAACATCAATATATATCATAAATATAACCTATAGTTCATCATAACCATTCTTTCAACAATATATAGAAATATTCACGGTAATTTCAAGATAATTACCCAATAATTATCAAACAATTTCTAAAAATTCTAAATAAATTCTAATAAGATTAAACATTATACTATAACATTGTAACATCATAATATTAACCAAAAGAATTTAAATCGTCACCATATGAGCTTGTAAGCTCTCGGCTTTTTCGATTTCCATAGGCATTTGGTTTTCAAAAATTCCAACAATTATATACTATGATTATATACTATAGTATACTAATATAACATCATAATATTTATCAAAACTAATTAAATCATCACCTTCAAGAGCTTGAAGCTCACGGTTTATTTGATTTAAATTAGCATTTGATTTCCAAAAATTCCAACAAATTCATACAACACATAAACAATATACTAAAGCATTAATACACCATTGCATGATTAAAATAAAAATCATACACCAACCTATACCTTCTTAATGCTCACGGTAATTTCAAAAATTATAGCATATGGTTTTCAAAAATTCTAAATAAATCATAGAGCATATAATCAAGGTTCTAAAGCATTAATATGTCATTACATGTTTGAAATAAAAATTTATACACCAAGGTATGTTCATATATGCTCACGGTATTAATGAAATAAATAGCTAGGGTTTTCCAAAAATTGTTAAATGATACATATGAACTCTAAACATGATATAGAACAATAATCAATCCTTAAAACACACTAAGTTCATTCGGTCATCATCCAACATTTTATAGCATTTTCGAAAATTATTTTAATTCATGCTTAGGGTTCGAAAATCATATATAGGTAAGATACATTCATACATATCATATACAATATCCTATGTTCATCTAAACATATTTCCTCATATTTTTGTAAATAAAATCCTCAAGAATATGTAAATAAACAATAGTTCATGCTCAAGAACATTTAAACACATATGTACACATATATAACATTCGAAACACATATATACACATTTATAGGACATGCTCGATTTTCTTGAATAAATGAAGAAGGAAATCGGTACTATGGTCCATATTTACCTTAGAAATGGTATGGGATCACAAGAAAAATGCTATGGTGTCAAGGTTTTCGAAGAGGAATGGGGGAAGATGAAGAAAATTTTTGAGAAATGAGGGTGAAGGAGCTCTCGATTTTTCTGAAAATATTGGAGAGGAATGGGGTGTTTAAGAGAGTGTTAAGTGTTGGAGAAGTGTATAGGAGAGGGTGAAGAATGGGAAGGGTCTCCCTATGTTATCTCTCTCTCTCTCTCTCTCGCCGGTTCTCTCTCTCTCTCATTCCCACCCAATGAAAAAAAAAATGCAGCCCTTGGGAGTAGTATAGGTGATGATTGAAGAGTGTTAAATGAGCTCTTCATGCATTGGCCAATTCAAAAAGAGAATCCCATGCTTGTCTCTAGGGGTGGTCGACGGTAATCATGGGTCTAGAGGGCTGATTTTATTTCATTTTTGTACCATATACATTATATATATCATACATGATCATAGACATATAATACAAGCCATAAAAATAATTAAATCATGCCTTAGATAATAATTCGAAATTACCGATCAAAATTGGAAAAATAGGATTAAAATATAAATTACACCTATTATTGATACTCATGTAATTTTCGATCATATATATCATAATATATGATTTAGATATTAAATAATAGCATAGGATAAAATTATTGCATCATTTCATGCAATAAAACCCTAATTTCGAAAGTTTAGGGTTTCGAAATTTATAGTTTGAAACCATCGAGTTCTATGGTTCAAAATTTGATTTTAATGCTTAATAATATCCATATATATCATATTATATAGTTTAGATACCATATGATAATTTAATAGTATCATTTCATGTGAAAAACCATAATTTATAAGATTAGGGTTTTCGAATTCCATTAATTGGAATTATCGAGTTTTAATAGCAAATAAATTGATTTTAATAGTTATTAATATAATAATTATATAAAATAATAATAGGAAATTAATTATAATAATTTCACGAGCATTAAACTCATTTTTCAAAGCGTCTCAGGCGTTTACGTTAACGTCTCAAAGCGTTCAAAATCGACTCATCTCAAAATGGTCGCAGTAAGTTCATACTTACTAAATAAATAAATATCATTTAATGTTGGAAATAATATGGAATTCAATTCCGGACCTTACTGCTCAGAAATTTCCATAAAGTGCTGACGTTCGATACGCGTTCGACGCTAAAATAATACTGCCGTATTATTTCTTAAATTTCAATTACGCATTCACAATCCTTAGTGAATTGTAAAAGGAATCGTTATATAGATCTTGAACGAAATACGATTCGATGTCATACGAGATAGAATATTAGGAAAACCCATTACGGGTTTAGAATACCGTAATCGTATGTTCGTTTCTTTGGAATATTACACTTGGACCCTAGAGACCCATTTATTCGGTCTAAAAAGATCATCGATTCAATCTTTGAGAAGATGTTATTTCTATTTGTGAGACAACGCCTTTTGCAAGTAGTCGTGATAATTTTTCTCGACTCTTGAAACCATCAAGTATGATGACGTAGACTTACCTTGTCACCTAAGTGCTAATTAGTGAAACGATAAACATCGAGCATGAAATAGGTTGACTTATTTGATCACCCAAAAGTTTCAGACCAGCAAAGTGATAGACATCAGGAAATCGGGATGTAAGAAAAATCTCGATGAGGCGAGATATTTTCCTATGATACACATGGATGTGATGACCCTCGATGGGCTTTACGAAGATTGATAACGATGAAGTTATACCTTTATACATTGCGATAATCAAGTTATGAATAATATACTCTTTAGCATTGAATGCAAGAGTGAAAGTAAGAAAAAGTATATGATATCAAGTGGGATATGAACTCCTTTTATGTCATAACCGAGAGAGATTACAACTTATCTTTAAGATAGTTGGTTGTCCTTGAAACCTCGTTAATAGGTTGGACATGTTTAAATGAATAAAGATGCATACAAGATATTCTTTTCAAGAAATATATATATATATAAGGAAATGATAGCATCTCAGAAAATAGATCTCTCGCCATATACCTCAGTCAATGAGATTATGCTTGAGCATAATCGATTCCAAGTAATTGAAACTTGGTTAAACAAATGATAATGAGATTAAGGAATCATAATCTTTGAGATTGTGTGAGCAGCGAGGATAGCCCTAGTATGTAAATCAAGTGTGAAGAAAATATCTTCAAAAACAAGACATGGAAGAAAGATGCTTGAATTTAAGTTATGGTGTACGAATGTACGACCTACAACCATCTTGATAAACGCGCATTTTACGTTTATAGTTGATATTTGAAGATGCGTTTAGCTCGTTTAATGTGCGTTTATGTATTGATCCTTAATGTTTTATCTATTTCTAGAAGATCTTGCTCTTGGGTGTTCCTTCGGCGTTTGTAGGTTTATATGTTGATAATCGAAGCAAGGAACGACTGCGAGCAAATGATACATCTGCCATGATTCTAGCGACCAGCCTAGCGGTCGCTAAGCAGCCGCTAGGAAACACGCGCGAGAACCCGGCGAGCCGCGACCGCAACCTCGTGCGCGAGCGAAGCCTAGCGCCGAGAACTCACCGGACGATTTCGCGACGGTGTGGAATTGCTAGCGACCGCTAGCCGGTCACGAGTGCCATGCGGCGCGAGGAGGTCCGCGGCGAAGAAGAAAGCGCGAGATGGCTCGCGGTCGAGCTACCGATCCGCGAAGCGATCATGAGGCAGCGGCAGAGGCGCAAATTGGGTTTCCACCTTTTCTATAAATAGGCGAAGCCCTTGCGCCCATTAGACCCATTCGCCCGCACACGTTTTAGAGAGTTTTCCTCGGTTTTGTCTTTATTTCGCTCCCGTTTAGTTATAAGTTTAATTCTAGTATTGTTTTACGTTGTTCTAGTTTAGTTTATCGTTTCGTTATCGATCGGAACGTTTTGTCCGATCGTTTTCCGTTGTTTTCCGTTCGTTCGCTTGGGATTGGATTCAAGACCAACCATTGTTCATCCAACGCTTCCCTACGGGTTTTATATATTTAATTTCCGTTTTTATGGTTAAATCGTATTTCATTCCGTTTATTATGTCTGGCTAGTTTTCCGTTCTAATCCTAGGGTTTGCATGATTCGATCCTATATGTTGTGATTCCTGCTATTGTTATTTACCTTCCAGGCATTGATTCATGATTCATGGTGCTTATTAATATGTGTTGATTTCTGATCAATCTTGATGCATATCTAGTTGCCAGTTAATGACGTAATTGTATTAATTGTCAATCGATCTTGAATGCATGATACGAATAAGCCTTGAGTCGTAACTGAGATAGGACATTCGTAGGAAGCATATTCTTAGTGATCCTTTTGGAGTTGCTTATTTTCCTCTAGAGACGTAACTGTGATAGGGAAAATTAGTAATCAACTGCCGCAATTGTCGTAACTGAAGTTGTTGGTTATATATGTGATCTTCCGTCTTGTCTGGATTAAAACGGTTAGTAATAAGCAGGATAAACATCGTTGTGGATAGGATTGGTGCATCCCTAGGGTTAGTCTTTCTTCTTAGTTATCTTTCGTGTTTTTATTGCTTTATTTATATTTCTGCATGGTTACCTTTGCTTTGGATTAAATTCCGAAGCCCCTAAACCTATCACCCAAATTCTGTGCTTGGATAATGATGAATTGTCGTTGAGCTAGCTTCTATGTTTTCAGTATTACAATCACGTGGATACGATGCTTGCCACCCTATACTTACACCTTTTCGTGTTAGAAAAGTGAGCGATCAAATTTTGGCCGTTGTCGGGATTGTTAAGATCACATAGGAATAATTTGACGATTTGGATTTATTAATTCAAGTTATATTTTATTTATTTATTTATTTTTGTTAGTTCTAATTTCTCTCTTCTTGCAGGTGGTTTATGCGTACAAGATCTCAGGGACCTCCTGAAATATTACTAGATCCCGAGATCGAAAGCTCTCAAAGGAGAAGAGGACGAGAGAAGAGACGAGTGCAATGGCGGCCAATCCATGAGCAGGGGCATTCCTCCCGAGCAAGTGGCACGCATGCTAGCCGACTTTGCGGAGATCGCGTCGGATGGCGAATATGGGAATCATTGTCCTCGCTCCGGAGGAAGACCTCTGAATCATATGTACCGACATCCCACCGAGCAGTTCAAGGAGGCGGTTGGGGCCCGCACGTAGACGCAAACAATTTTGAGCTAAAACCGCCCCGATCAAGATGGTATAAGGAGAGCGGTTTGGGGAGGAGTCACGGAAGACCGAATGCGCATCTCGAGACTTTTCTCGATATTTGTGACACCATCAAATGAATGGGGTGCCACAAGACACGATCCGGATCGCGATGTTGGGTTTCGCTTCTGTGATCAAAGCGAAAGATTGGTTCAAGAGTTTGGACGGTGGCATCGACACTTGGGGAAACTTTGCGAAGTTTCTTTGAAATACTTTCCGCCGCGAAAGCCTTGAAGATCATCGCCGAAATCTCTCATTTTTCCAAAACCACGACGAATCATTATTCGAGGCATGGAGAGATTCAGAGGTCTATTGAGGCGATGCCCACAACATGGGTTCTCCAAGGAACAACAAATCACACGCTTCTACGGTGAACCGACATGGCGCATAAGGAGCATGGTGAATGCGTCGGCGGTGGGCTGCTTATTGAACCGACCAGAGAGCGAGGCGAGCCGTATTTTAGAAGAGATGGCTGCCAACAGCTATCAATGGCCAACTGAGAGAACGCCATCGCTCAAAGCAATGCTGTTGAGAGTGATTCAAAATATGACGATCTCATGAAGAAGTTCACTCTTTTGAAGAGTCGATTGAGATGAGAACGTCGACCACATCAATCGAGGAATCATCCGATTTCCAACAACCTCCAAAGAAGCCGCTGCTCGTAATAGTGTAATTCAAGAGCCGAGGAAGCCAAGTCTCAAGACATGATGCAGCGGTTGGTTGTAAGCAACCAACAATTGGCAACGAATCGAGTGGTTCATAAGCAACACGGGCAAAAGATAAATCATTTGGAGTCCACCGTGACGGCTATGGGAAGCACATGAAGATGTTGGAGAATCAAATTGGTCAAATAGCCGTACAAGTGAATGCACTACAAAAGACGGGCCATTTCCGAGTAATACGGAGGTGAACCGAAGAATCGGTGCTTCGCCATCCGCACGAGGTGGACAAGCTTACCCGAGCCCTACAGGAAGAAGAGCAAGAAAGCATTCGGCGGCTAACCGCGACCGAGCTCGCGATTGCGATCCCGACCGCGAGGTGTCCGTAGTTATCTCGAAACTTCGCGATCGGCGGCGCCCGCGCACCGACCGCCACCATCGAGTGTGCGCGCGAAGAGCTATTCGCGGCGACCCGGCTCGCATGCCACCCCGCGAGCAATCGTGCGAGGAGGCGGTCGAGAAATCATGTGACTCGCAACCAGAAGCTTCGCCGCGAAGACGGAGTCCGGTGCAGCAGATACCTCGCGACCTTCCCAAATGTCGCGAGGTCAGCAACGAGGCGCACCCGAAGCTAATCGTTGCACGTACCTCCTCCGGTCCGTTTCCGAGTCGACTTGTCAAGTCGAAATATGACGAGGAGTTTGCTCGTTTCAAAGAGGTCTTTCAAAAGTTGAGATAAATTTGCCTCTCTTTGAGCGCTGCGAAACATGTCGCCACATAAAATTCTTAAAAGACGCTTGCAAGCAAGAAGAAACTTGGGAAATTCGAGAAAATTTCCTATCCGAAGAATGCGCCGTCTTGCAAAGAAGCTCCTCTGAGCGAAGGATCGGCGGTTTCACGTTAGAGTGCGAGATCGCCGAGCGGACTTTTCAAATGTTTTTGCGACTTGGGGCGAGCATCAATCGATGCCATTGAGCGTTTTCAACGGCTACACCTAGGAAAGATGAAGCCGGCGAAGATTTCATCGATGATGGTGACCGGTCGGTCACATATCCAAAAGGTATCGTCGAAGGCGTGTTGGTAAATTCGGGATTTTGTTTTCCCGCCGACTTTGTTATTTTAGATATTCCGAATTCAAACAACAACCGCTAATCTAGGAAGACCTTTTCAGCAACCGGTCGTGCGTTGATTGATGTGCGGGAAGGCGATCTCACGTTTCGTGTTAACGATGAGGAGCTCAAGATTTCCATATCTGACGCCATCAAGCAACACGGCGTTGGAAAGCCGGAAGATTGTTGCTCGATCACGGCTGCTGCCGCCGCACATCTCGCGTTTAGAGGGTATTCGACCGATCGAGGAAGCTGTGAGAAGGAAGAAGTGGACTCGGCATGGAACTCCGAGTGTATCATTCAAGTTTGGGGGGGGCCACTTCCATAGTCAGTGGTGGAGATCCGTAAATGCTAAGTTTAGGAGGATCCACGAGAGAGAAGGATTTGTTGCCACAAAAGCGCCGGATTGACAAGGTTAGTGATGGTCAGCTAAAGGCGTTAAAGTAAACACTTGTTGGGAGGTAACCCAGCGTTTTTTTGTTTTGTTTTCGTGTTTTGTCGTGTCTTTCGTTTGTGTTGCTTTTTGTCGTGTTTCTGTTTTTCTTTTCGTTTTCGTGTCTGTCGATCAACGAGTTAAGTGAAGTGTGTTAATCCATGTGGCCAATGACGATAGAAAATTTTTGTGAAATTTAATGATAGTGCACATGATATGTTAGAAAATGACGCATGAATGACGTGAGATGGCTTAGCTTGTTGTTTTTCACCATTTGCTTATCCCGTGAGACTTGAGCTTCACTTGTATACATATCTTGATCTGATTTCTTTTAATTGTGTGATATCGTGCATGTGATTATCTTCTAGAACTTGCCGTTCTTACGTGTCGAGGCCGCAATATGTGTTTAATTTGGAAAGGATAAAAGGCCATCTTTGTTAACCACATATTCACCCAAACACTAACCCGATGTTATATACCATTTGTCGCCTTCTTTGAGCCTTTATTAGACTTTTTCTTTCGATTAACGGATGATAGGAGGTGAGGATGGATATGGGAATCAAAGGGGTGAAATTTTGATGTAAGTTATGACGAGAAAAGTTTATTTTAGAAAAATACATCGTGGTGAAGAATAGTACCTTTGTTGTGAAAGTTAAACCCTATAAGCTCTAGAAAAGAAAAGAAAAGAAAATGTTAAGTTCACTATGAGCGTTGAGCATAAAGGGTCTTTAATCAAGTATAGGTACCTTATGAGGCATAAAACGTCAATTTATACGTTGGGAAAGAAGAGGAAAATGGACAAAGTCCATATGTGTCGAAATATATAAATGGTGGTGCTTGGAGTTTACTTGAGTCACTTAGCCATATATTATCAACCTTAACCAATGTGCCTACATTATAACCTATCAAAAGACCTCTTTGATCCTTATTTGAACACATTTGACGCGGTGGAGATGTTAGAAAGCGGCAAGCCTATGGTAAGATATTGCATTGCATTGATCGTTGAGTGTATACACGTCCTTAATTTCTTTATGAGTTTGAGTGTATCCTATATATTTTACGCACATGCCTTTGTGAGGGTTGAAATAAATGAGTTTTTGCCCTCGATGGTTGTTTGTGTTGAGTTGGCTAACGTCGTCATGTGCGCTAATGTTTTTGAGCGTTAATATGTTTCGAGGCCTAGAATGGTTATCCTCTTTTGCAACGCCGTTGATCTTCGTTTGTCTTTTCTGTTTTGGTTTTGTTTGAGGACAAACAATGCTTTAAGTTTGGGGGGTTTGATAAACGCGCATTTTACACGTTTATAGTTGATATTTGAAGATGAGTTTAGCTCGTTTAATGTGCGTTTATGTATTGATTCTTAATGTTTTATCTATTTCTAGAAGATCTTGCTCTTGGGTGTTCCTTTGGCGTTTTGTAGGTTTATATGTTGATAATCGAAGCAAGGAGCGACATGCGAGCAAATGATACAATCTGCCATGATTCTAGCGACCAACCTAGCGGTCGCTAAGCAGGCCGCTAGAAACACGCGCGAAGAACCCGGCGAGCCGCGACCGCAACCTCGTGCCCATGGCGAAGCCTAGCGCCGAGAACTCAGCGGGCGATTTCGCGACCGGTCGCGGATTGCTAGCGACCGCTAGCCCGGTCGCGAGTGCCATGCGAGCGCAAGGAGGGTCCGCGAGCGAAGAAGAAAGCGCGCGAGAGATGGCTCGCGGTCGAGCTAGCGACCGCGAGAAGCGATCGCGAGGCGGCGCGGCAGAGGCGCAAATTAGGGTTTCCACCCTTTTCTATAAATAGGGCAAGAGCCCTTGCGCCCCCATTAGACCCATTACGCCCCAGACACGTTTTTAGAGAGTTTTTCCTCAGTTTTGTCTTTATTTCGCTCCCGTTTAGTTATAAGTTTAATTCTAGTATTGTTTTTACGTTGTTCTAGTTTAGTTTATCGTTTCGTTATCGATCGGAACGTTTTGTCCGATCGTTTTCCGTTGTTTTCCGTTCGTTCGCTCGGGATTGGATTCAAGACCAACCATTGTTCATCAATGCTTCCCTACGGGTTTATATATTTAATTTCCGTTTTATGGTTAAATCGTATTTCATTCCGTTTATTATGTCCGGCTAGTTTTCCGTTCTAATCCTGGGTTTGCATGATTCGATCCTATATGTTGTGATTCTCGCTATTGTTATTTACCTTCAGGCATTGATTCATGATTCATGGTGCTTATTAATATGTGTTGATTTACGATCAATCTTGATGCATATCTAGTTGTCGATTAATGACGAATTGTATTAATTGTCAATCGATCTTGAATGCATGATACGAATAAACGCTCGAGTCGTGGCGAGATAGGACATTCGTAGGAAGCATATTCTTAGTGATCCTTTTGGGTTGCTTATTTTCCTCTAGAGCGAAGCGTGATAGGGAAAATTAGTAATCAACCGCCGCAATTGTCGTGAATCAAGTTGTTGGTTATATATGTGATCTTAGTCTTATGCGGATTAAAGCGGTTAGTAATAAGCGGGATAAACATCGTTGTGGATAGGATTGGTGCATCCCTAGGGTTAGTCTTTCTTCTTAGTTATCTTTCGTGTTTTTATTGCTTTATTTATATTTCTGCATGGTTACCTTTGCTTTGGATTAAATTCCGAAGCCCCTAAACCTATCACCCAAATTCTGTGCTTGGATAATGATGAATTGTCGTTGAGCTAGCTTCTATGTTTTCGTATTACAATCCATGTGGATACGATACTTCGCTTACCCTATACTTACACCTTTTCGTGTTAGAAAAGTGAGCGATCACATACGACAATGATAACGGTTCTAGTCCGAGAAGTGGGAATCAAGTATAACGAAAGTAAGATTACTTTCAAATACCATGTCCAAGAAAAGGGACAAAAGTCGAAAATAACTAAAGAAACTATGAGCTATAATGATTATAAGATAGCCCCGACATAATATAAGCTTCAGAGACATATGACTTGATAAATAAGAATTTCCTTGAGAAGAGTTAAAGTAAGGATATATGAGAAATATATTCCTAAGATCGATGAAGTGAAAAGGGAATGGAGTCATTCATCTTGGATTAGAAATGAATGATAGTGCTAGAGACACGACGATCTCTACGGAAGACTTAATTATCGAAATATCAATATCAGCGGATGGGTTGATGTAGACCTAACCACGAATGCTATTGGTAAAAGCATAGCGATCTGATACCCGAGAAGTATAAGGTGAATGAGGCACAGGAAGGCCATAGCAAGGAGCATAATGTCCCAATGGAAAGGAAAGTGACATATGAAATAGATATTCACTTGAATAAGCGGAACACCGTAGACCAAAGCCTATACCTGATGGAAATGTAACAAACAAAACCCTAAAAGATAGGATAGGTATGAGGAAAATTTCCTCGGAATACCTATAAGATTTTGTTCAATTTAGGTGTTTAAGCTTTTGACATCGCAAGAAATGCATGAAAGCGATAGAACCCAATTTAGGGTAAGCGCATCAAGATTTAGACCTCCTTACCTATACGAAAATCATGGCCATCGCAAGAGTTGCTCAGCGCAGAATCGAGCCTAGAGTTCTACCCAATGATTTGGATCACTATATCGTGAGGCGTAGATATAATTTTAGAGTCGAGAAGTTTGAAAATGGTTGTCATTCACGTGATCGTGACACGGACCTAATCTTTTCGATAAAAGGTTTTCTGCGATAGGATATTGGTACCCACTATCCGCATATGCGAATGGATTTAGAGCGATATCTGTTGAAGGTGTAGGCGTAAAATGAGTATTAAGATAAGTGTCATGAGTTGTGTCATAAGTAGTCTACGGGTTATATCGTCTTAAAGTGTATAATCCTTTAAGAGATCCTTCTTGTTTAAAATTCCTCCATAGCTTAAATTAAGTCGGACTTATCTAGAAATATCCGTTTACAAATGGCGGAAAAGGGAGTTTAACGGGTGAGATTAACCACAAGCGCCTACAAGCATGGAACTCACACGAACGCATCGGCTCTTTTATTATGAACTAGGCATGGGTTTAGAAACAGTTTTGGAGAAAATTTTAAACCTCTAGATGGGACTTCAATTTATAGAGTGACAAATGAAGATGGTATCCAACGACTTATCGATCGTTTGCCAACAGTTAGCGGGGTTTTGCAAAGGATGTGTCGAAAGAATATTTTCTCCATGATAAAAATTCCAAAGTCCGGGTAGACTTACCAAGATTTGTCAGCGAGCTCAAGTATACTCATGATGCGTATGGGCGGCACCTACAAGCACTCGTCCTAGTCCCCAGTAATTTACACCGCACGGCGTGACGTAATGTTGTACCCTAATGTTCCAAATGCCACCCCGTCGCCCCGTCAATGGTACCAATAAGAAGCGAGAAGGGCAAAAGGACGAGGATCTTATCGCCTCGCGGATTAGGAGTATTACCACTACCAACTCGACCATACTTTCTGATAAAAGTAACACCAACTTCGGTATTGAAGAAGAAACATGGGCGATGTGACCCCGGCTCTTTGAAAGAGAAAGATCGTCGGATATATGAGGTAAAGCGATCGAGAAATAGACAAGTTTCTAAGCGAAAGGTGCGACTCAAGGCGAAGGTCACTCGAGACACGAGAACCCTATGATA
Organism: Salvia rosmarinus; assembly: GCA_036937905.1. Taxonomy (NCBI): domain Eukaryota; kingdom Viridiplantae; phylum Streptophyta; class Magnoliopsida; order Lamiales; family Lamiaceae; genus Salvia; species Salvia rosmarinus. The sequence continues at coordinate 46,249 of JAODLM010000778.1, forward strand.
ATATGAGACTCATATGTAGATAATATGGTTAGAATGAGTAAAATAAGCGTGGTTAGAATATTTCGTGAATATGTTAAATGTGGTGTCGAAATTTTGGTGTAAAAAGAACTAGGCGCTTGAATCGATCGGCTCGATAAACCGACCCTCGTAGATAATGAATAAAAAGTCCTCATTTAGGCATTTTGGTAAAATATTATATGGTCCTAGTAGAATGGTATCCAAAATCTAAAGCTTAATTGTTCGAATAAGATATGGCTACTATGAGATAATAGTTAAGCCATTCGGATGACAAATGTACCACCACGATCATGAACCTCGAAATCGAGTGTTCCACACGCATTTTAGATAATTTTATCTTAATCTTTGTGGATAAAGTTCTTACCTATTCAATGGACGAGGAAGAACATAAAGAACATTGAAGGACTGTCTTACGACTTTTAAGAGCCGAGCAGATTTTGCCAAGTACAGTATTGTGGATTTCGGCTTAAAGGGGAAATATTCCTCAGGAACATGATCTTTAAAAGAAATCGATGTAGATCTGACAAAGGACAAAGCAATTAAGAATGAAAGTCGTCGATGACCTAAAATGAGACCAGGAATTTCTTAGATAAATGGACTACTATCAAAGAGCCATTGAGAACTCTCTAAAGTAGCAAGACCAATAACATAGCTACCCCAACAAGGAATGAAATTACGTGGAGTAATAAAAGAGAGGCTATGTATTAATATGAGAAAAATAATAGCTTATGGTCACAATGAATTAGGCCACATGAATAGAATTTCCCAACTCATGACTTGAAATAGTGCGATGAGTATAAATACCAAAGTCTTGAAGACATCACTCCTATGATGATAAGTTAAGAACCCTTCTCAACTTGCGAAGTTTGAATTTATTCTTGAGCAAAGAAATGTGGATCTGAGAATGAGAAAGATGGCTCGAATTAGTAAAAGATTATAAGTGTGATAAATGATCACCGAGGATGGTAAATGTAGAATCTAATACGAGTTATAAAATTGACTTAAATCATAGTATGTCCCAATGTAAAAGGAAAACTCATTGAAAAGTTTAAGAAAATGAGAACGAAATAGTCGGGCATTCGGATTTGACGTAAGTTGTACTCTCACACCCAAGGTGACATATGACAAAAAAAAAGAGAATGGAGATGGGAATAGAATGCAAATTAAGATAAGGAAGGAAAAGGTGAAGAATTTTAAGGGCATTTGGGCGATGCTATATCGTCTAAGGAAGGATTATATATACATATATATCTCAGCAATAATAAGCTTAGAGATGAAACCAAGAATGAAGTTCATGACCCTTCTCATACCTTGACTAAGCAACTCTAAGATATGTTATGATTTACGAGAAAGGTTAGATAGTAAGGGATGAATTTAGATGTAACCATGATTGTCGAACCGTGTCTCGGTTACCAACAAGTGAAGGCATTGTATCAAAGGCCTTATAAGAGGTTATAATCTCTAGAGCTACACGAATGAAAATGGAATGATGTAGCAATGAATCTTATGATGAGTTACGCTAAAGGCATAAAAGTCACACTACTATATGGGTAGTAGTGGATTGACTCACCAATTATGTTTTGTCTCGCCTATTCGGATGACTCGAGACCGAAAAGTTAGCTCACGTGTAAAAAGGAAATTGTATATTTTCGGGAGTACCAAAACCTATCGTTTAGGATAGAGACTCAAGAGTACCTCTAGATTTTGAACTAACTCACAAAAGGAGTTAGACACGAGATTGAACCTTAACATAGATGTCCACTCCCAGATAGATAGACAATCAGAAAGGACTACCCAAACGTTTAAGCATACGATAAAACATTAATGTTAGATCAAAGTGTAAGTGGAAGCGTGTTGTACCACTTGGTAAGTTTATGTACGACCGTGAGTGTCGAATAACGATCAATATAGCCTTATGAGGCATATTGCGGAAAGAAGTATTGACCACCACTTTATTGTAACAAAGTAGGTGAGAAAAGGTATAAAGTCCTGACGTCGTAAGCGACACGACTGAGATATCTACCCAATAAGGCAAAGAATAAGAAAAGCTAAGGACAGACAAAAGTCTTACGCTGATACGCATAAATTTGAGCTGCATTTTTAAATGCGGAATTTAAGTTTCTTAGGATTTCTCCATCTAGAGAAATTACAAAATCAGTTACAAGAACGTCGAGACCACGTTTTATAGAACCTTTCAAGATCCTAATAATGATAGCCTAGTAGCCTATAGCTCGGCACTTCCACCAAATTTGGGAAAGACGAAATGTTTTCCACGTGTCACGCTTTGAAATACGAAAATGACCCAATTCACGTAAACCAACATGATGGCGTGACCTTTGACTCCGATAAGTTATGATGAAAATCTCGACTAATTTGATCGTGCGATTCAGCGATTAGAGAATCCAGTTTGGGTCTCTAATGAAAACCCAATGAAGGGACCATGGACAAAAGAAAGACGTGGAAAGTATGATGTTATGACGTTAAGATACCCATACTTTATAAGGTATGCAAATTTAGGGACGAAATTTCTTTTAAGGGGTAGGATGTAATATCCATGAAATTAGATGCTAATTACGGTATTTAAAACCCGTAAATTAGAAATTATTGAGATGATTCAATCGATGGGATATCGAATAATGATTTCGATTATTTTGAAGGAATGAATTCCTATTTTAACATTCATCGAGAATTGTGAATTTAGAAATAGAAGTTTATAAAGCGTGTCGGCGGATTATTTTAACGTCGATTGCAGATCGATAGTTAAAATTTCATGAAATTTTCTAAGCAATTAAGCTTAGAATTAAATTCCATTATTAATGGAATAATTTAATAAAGTGATTGCAACTTTATTACGACCATTTCGAGATGAGTTGATAATTAACGTTTTGCAACGTTTCAAACGTTAACGTTTAGAGACGAAATGGAAAGTGAGTTTAATGATCAAGGAATTATAGTAATTAATTTCCTATGATTATTATTTGTAATTACAGTATTATTTAGCATTAAATCAATGCTAGATCATTAAGGAATTATATTGATCAAATTCTCAATTTGAAAACCCTAGTTTCGAATTTTAGGGTTTTATCGCATAAAATGATGCCATTAATTTATCCTATGATATTAATTATCATCTAAACTATATGTTATAACATATATCAATGTTTGGCATGGGAAATAAAAAATTGACCCATTGGCATAATGTAATAGCCGAAAACTATACACTTATGTATACAAGTTTATCTTGTTGATTTTTCCTATTACATGTATCTAAGTGACATTGGATTAATTAAATAGCCTAACTAAACAATTAAATGCTGATATATATATATATTTATATATAGGGGTTGGATCCAGTGAGAACTCATCTATTTTGAGAACTTGAGAACCATGCATAAGGCGTTGAATATAATGCAAAACAAGTATAAAGTTGTGCATAGCGAAAACTTTCTAAAATTATCGCACAACAAAATAATTTTAGAAAGTTTTCGTTATGCACAACTTTATACCGCTTTGTGCATCATCTTCAACATCTTATGCATGGTTCGCAGAGTTCGCAAAAAAGATGTGGTTCTCATTTGATCGACTCCCTATATATATATATATATATATATAAAATGTGTGTGTGTGTAGGGGGAGAGAATGTGTGAGTTGTGCATGTGTGTGTCATGTGATGTGTGTGACAGTGTTGATATGCATGTGAGTATAGTGACAAGTGTCACACATGCATATCACCCCACACCCCATACCCTCTCTTCCCTTTTGGATCAGCATTCTTCTCTCTCTCCCCAAAATCAGACGCCCCCCTTTCTCTCTCTCTCTCTTCTTCTCCTACACCATTTCCACCATGGAAGAGAGCTCAAGCTCCATCTCTCTCATTCATCTTCAAATTGTGGCTGAGGTATAACTACCTCATATGACTCTTGGACATGACTAAATCATACTTGCATGCTTAGATTGATGATCTTGGTGGTGATTTGGGGTGATAGATTCACCATTTTCGTGGTTATATGAAATGCATACAAGAAGAATAAGCTTAAAATTGGCTGGAAGTATGTTACTTAAAACAGCAGTAACTTTATAAAATTATTTGACTAAGTTACAGTGGTCCGATGAATGTGAAATTTTACTGTGTTGAAATTAAACATGTCTATCACGTCTCTGTAAAATTTCGTCAATCAACTTGATTTTCTATTTTAATTGTATTTTGAAAACACCGCACAAATCTGTAAAATTGCCATGTTCATCACCCACGGTCCGTGGCTTTCGTTTCGAGTTTGGCTAATGGTAAAACTATAAAAATTGGCATAAACGTAACTTAGCATGTCTAGAAGATTTATGTAAATTTTCAGAATTTTCTAAAAAAATTTACTATTTATTCCAGATTTTACAAGATAACTACACAAAACTGTCACGGAGTGATAGCTTGTGGTAAAATATTTTATCTCCCAATCTATTTTGAATCATTGAGTTAGGCTTTTTGGATTAAACTAGACTTAAGTGGCTTTTCAATATGATTTGTTGCATTCCCAGATTCCTTATAATGAACTCACAGTGAATTTTTAAAGTTGATGCATTACAGTAAGCCTTTTTGGACAAACTGCCTTAGTAAATTTCTATGTTAATCAACTGTTCGTGTACGACTTTTACGTGAGATGTTCAAGCAGTTTGTAGTTCGATTTTGACTTTGGTTTCTTGATAAGAAATGTTCCTTACCATGTCTAGTTTTGATCTGAAAAGTTTAATCCCAAACCAAGTCTTATAGGTATACCTTTCGTTGACCCAAAGTCACCTACTTGAAAATTGTCCATTCCAACTAGGCAGCTTTGAACTTACGATTTCTCGATGCATCGATATCTTCCAATACTTTCTTCATGAAACATGTAGTCCTGGTTACAAGGTGTCGAAAATGGTATCCTGCAGTCATTTTGGTATTGTGAGTCAAAAGTTACGAGCCCATAAAATCCTCGTCGTTAAGCTAAACTGAAATCTCGAAAATTTTCTAAGTATAGAAGAAGTCAGTTCGAGTTGCCCACTTTGAGAGCCTATATCTCCGAACCACGACTCTTTGGGTCGACTTCCTTCTTAGAACTTACAGTACATGTTTAGAGGTTTCAGAATGTGTCTTTGTGCGGTCATACGTATTTTGAATCGAGAGTTATAAATCGTCAAAGTATGACACTTGGGTTGTTTTAAGCTGTTTTGCTGAAAATTAAACACTTGAAATTTGACTAAGTGTGGAAACTCCCCTATGTGAAATATGCCTTATATGACTAACATGCTATTAATTTATGCATTCATTATGATATGTCGCAAGGTACATTAAAGCATTAATAAGATACACGAATTTAGGATAAAACAACAATATGATATTTTTACCAAGACGCCTTAACGTGAAATATTTGACTAGGTGCTACTACATGATCAATTGATTGTATATCATGCCATGATATACACTCAAGTAGAAATATAGGTTCTAAGACCCGATGGATGTTTCAACTCAAAACCTCAAAGCCGTGAATAGATAGCCTAAGCTCAGACTCGCAATCCAAGAAATCGGTTAGACAATCTACGACCTGTGGGCTTTCTTTTCAAACAACAAATGACCTTGCTACTCTTTACAAATGAATTCATTTACACATTATTCCAACTGTTATCAACTGTTTACAATATTACCTGCCAAAAATGTTCTGTTTTGTGTATGGATCCTATCTGTTATGCCTGGTTAGGGCTGGTGTGAAGGTTGGAACTATATGATGACAGGTTATGTCATTTGTTGGGTCGCGCCCAACCTTTTTATGAAATTAATATCGGGTCCTGTGCCGGAGGTTAATGCCTGGCTAGGATTGGCGTGAAGGTTGGAACTATATGATATGTTAACGTGTACACCGAACGCGTTGTGTCTTTGATGGGATTACGGCCGGTTACGGCGTCGTAGAAGGGAGGCCTCCCTCTCGACGTTTGATCTTTGATATTGTGATGAGATATGACTATGGGATATGGATCATACACACCAAGAAAAATGCTTGGCCAAGCGACTTTTACGAACTGAAAATGTTTTAGTAAGCACAAGGCATTTCCACTAAAACCCTTGTGACTTACCATGATATGGGCAGTGTAATTCAATTATCAAATGTTTTTGGCATGAGTTCACTGAGTGCATTCTTGTACTCAGCCCTGCATGTTTGTTTTTAAATGTGCAGGTTGAGCAGATGATGGATGGAGCAGTGTTGAGCAATAGGAATATTGTCGCTGAAAAGTTTATACCTTGATAGTACATCATCATATGTACATATCACATGTTTTCCGCTGCAAGAACTTAAGTTATGTGCTAAAGTCCAAGAACATGCTTGTCATATGAATTACGGCTTTTGTTAAGGAGAATTACCCTGTTTAATTATACCTGTTTAGAGTTACAATCCCTTCTAAATCATACTTAGGTTTGAGGGGATGTGACAAAAACTTTGATTTTGAAATCAATAAGTGATGATGCAAAGTGATTTAGTTGAGGTGAATGTTTTGAAATGAACCAGAATGGTTAGTGATGAAGTATGAAATCAAGTTGATATGTACAAGTAAAAACAAGTTATGATGTTATTTTGGAATTATATTTTCAAATCTTGAGATTTATGATGAACGAGATGTTATCACAAGAAGAACATAGACTCTAAGGAGCATGCTCACGTATAGTAGAAGAACATAGAAGTATGAACTCTCTTTCCCTTACAAGAACAAAAAAAAAATGACATGAAGAACGAAAGTAACGATATCTTCGAGCTCGAACGGCAAAGGATAAGCGTGAAAGATGAACGAGGACGACTCCAACTTTAGAGATGAACGACATCGGCATTTCATCACAACTTCGTCATGGGTGGCCGTCAACTTGGACTTTGACGTGGACTTTGACTTTGACTTCAAAAGGCCAAGCATCGACTTGAAGACATGGATATGATTGTCGTATTACGTCGGCATTTGCTTCGGTTTTCTGGCACGATCGTGCAAATTTCCTGCACTGCGTAGTAAATTTGTTTTACCCAGTTCTATTTCGTTAGGACTCCAATTTACGAGTGGTTTTCTCCTGCGTACTCCTAACACCCTGAACTTCATTTGTTATGAAGGACAGAATTCCTAATTCTGTCTCCAGAATACGCTAGAGTCTATTGAACATTAGTTCAAGTGTTTAGTTTAGAACATGGATCTCATAGCATAGCATATACCTTAGAACGCTATTAGATGATAAGTTTCCGAGTAGAATAAGAAGATATATTATGATGTGTGCGGTACCCTACGACGTTATCTACCTTATAGATTTTTTAGTTTAACATAGTTGCTTATCAGATGTGCTTAAGTTACCTTATCTGCTTATCGGATGACGTTAGTTTGACTTATGTTAGTTTTGATCGTGTCAGATGGAGGAGATGCATTACATCGCTAGGAGGAGGATAGGACCTCATGCCACACCCGAGGAGGTGATGCGCACCTATCGTAGTGTTGGATGTGCTGCGGCGAGGATTTTGGCGAATTCCTACGTACTACCTTCGACTTTGGAGGAATGCCCGAGACTATGGTGCGACGGACTATGACGGTATTAGGTGTCTCTTAGCCATACTCCCCTGTACTTGGGAGGACTATGCCCGAGAGATATCAGGGGACTACATTTATCGTGCGGTTGGCGATACGATGCAGTGGGGACTTACCTGGGTTTGTGAGTCACACGATATCGTATCTGAGATATATGGAGCCCTTGAGGGGACCTTATCTCCCTCCACGAGAGTATACCTGGCGGTATGAATCGTCGGAGTGGCTGTATACCGAGGTCCCAAGACAGTTGACCCAGATGGCCCCCCATTCTCTCAACGAGGGCAGGCCTGCTCGTTTGGATAGAGCAGCGCGCCCGAGAGCATTAGGAGAGCCTGTTTTTCCTCCATTGGCTTTTGGACATCCCGTACGTCCACCACTACCACCTCTACCGCCGATGACAACTCCACTACCTCCAGTAGAGCCATTCCGCCAGACAGCGCGGATGAGAGTGACGGATGCTTTTGAGGGCTATAGTCCGATTCGCAATGACTACGACCTATTTGGTGACGACTTCGGCCCCATGCACGATATACCGATGGTAGGAGATGACGGAGAAAGACCATCTAGGGTACGTGCTCGCGAGGATGATTCTGAGGAGGAGGAAGATCCTGAAGAGGATCACGAAGAGGAAGAGAACCCCGAGGAGGATGAAGTGTGGAAGATGCCCGATGAAGACGCTCGAGGAAGGCTTAAGTAGATTTTGTTATGATTAGCATGCATGCTTGTTCTTTTTATGTGCATGGAAACTGATGGGAAGAAAAACTTGATGTTTTGAAAGGCCATGTGAGCCGGGATGTATGTTTTTGTTTTAAAGTGACTGTTGGTTTTTGAACATCCTACATACGGCAAAGTTTTGGATATATATATATATATATATGACCCCGAGTGGGCTTTTGCAGCAAAATTATGGATGAAAAGGACGAAATGTTTTATTTCAAATCGTTTTGCAATCAGGCTATGATGATATTATGTATGTTAAGTTATGAAGGAAATGAGTGTTTGATGATTATATGTTTTATATAGCAGAATGCCTCCTAGAAAAGATCCGGAACAAGGAACTAGAGGCAGAGGACGAGGAAGACCTAGGGGAAGAGGTAGAATCCCCGAACAAGAAGTTGAGGATATACCACCTCCACCTCCACCTGAGCGTAGGATAGAGGAACTGTTTCTCAGACAGAACCCTCATGTCTTCAATGGGAAAGGAAATCCCGAGGAGGCAGAACAGTGGATGAGAACCATGGAACGGATTTTCAACTTTCTGAGGTGTACAACGCAGAAGCGTTTGTCGTGCATAACTTTTCAGCTAAGTGGACCCGCTGACTTCTGGTGGGAAGCCAGAAAGAAGACTTTCACCGCGGAACAACTGGAAGAGTTTACGTGGGAGGACTTTAAGAAAGGGGTGTATGACAAGTACATACCGAGGAGCTATAGGAAGAGGAAAGAGCACGAATTTTTCGTGTTAAAGCAAGAGAAACTGTCCGTAACCGACTATGATCGCACTTTTTGTGACATGTCGAGATATGCACCGGAAAAAGTGGACACCGACTTGAAAATGTCGGAGAAATTCAGGTCGGGTCTAAGGCCAGAGATACGGATGTCTCTCGCCAGCCATGGAGACCTGACCTATACCGAGGCTCTTGCACGAGCTTTGGACATTGAGGCAGCAATGCCTGAAGACAAGTCAGTGTCAACTCAGACGCATAACACAATGGACAAAGGTAAAAGGAAGTGGGAAGCGAACCAAGGAAATAGCAACAGAGGAAGCTTTGAGAACGCAAGTCACAAGCGACCCTGGCAAGTAAACATGGTACAACCTGTAAGGTGGTTGGAAGAGGCGCTTTTGCTCCTCAGCAAGAGGCCCACAAGAGCAAATGAGGGCTCCTCTATGCCCTAAATGCCGAGACCGATAGAGGAATGTGCACGTGCAGGCGGTGTGGTGCTTGGTGCGGAATGAGAGGGCACTATGCCAACAATTGCCTGTGGGTACACCCGAAACGATCGTGAGGCGAATCAACCCGCAATGCCCGGCTGCTCGCTATATCGGCCCAGCCCCAACGCCGCCACAATTCCAAATTTCACCTCAACAACAACTCAATCAACAACCGTGGCAGCAACCTCCACAACAAAGGCGTCAACCACCTCGACAACGCCAAAGAAGAACAACCCAGCAAAGAAGAATAAGCCAAGAAGGGCAAGCACCCCGTCACCTCACCAACCCAAAGCTAGAGCGTATGCTTTACACCGAGGCGTAATCTAATGTAATCGTGGAAACCGGCGGGCATGGGAGCTCTTCTCAATGTACCTATTATAATATTGTTCGATACGGGTGCTTCGCATTCCTTTATAGCAAGATCATGCGTAGAAATGTTGAATCTTAGGTCTGAAAAAGCAAGTCAGGATATGAGAATCTCTTCACCTATAGGAGGGATCATGACTGTTACGCATATCTGCTCGAACCTAGAGTTGACTTTAGGATCACTTAAGGTTCTGGCAAACAATCTGAACATAATACCCATGGGTGACGTAGATATAATCCTAGGAATGGACTGGTTAGCTAAGAATCATTCCACGATTCTTTGCAAGGAAAGGAAAATTTCGTTTCACTTTCCTGGACAAGAAGCTACGCATTTTCATGGAATAGCATGGGAAGGAGAATCCCGATTGTATCGGCACTGAAGGCGAGGAGAATGATAACCCAAAAAGGATGCCACGCATTTCTCGTATACCTGAACGGAGAGGAAAAATCAGAAATGAGGATTGAAGACATATAGATTGTTCGAGAATTCTCGGACGTATTTCCTGAAGATCTACCAGGACTACCTCCTGATAGACAGTTAGAATTCACCATCGACTTGGAACCAGGATCGGCTCCAGTGTCGAAGGCACCCTATAGAATGGCCCCAAAGGGATTGGAAGAACTGAAGATCCAAATCCAAGAATTGTTGGACCTAGGCTTCATTAGACCTAGTGTTTCGCCTTGGGGAGCGCCTGTTTTGTTTGTCAAGAAAAAGGATGGTTCTTTGAGGATGTGCATAGATTACCGAGAGCTGAACAAGATGACACTCAAGAACAAATATCCTTTGCCAAGGATTGACGACCTGTTTGATCAATTACGAGGAGCAGGTGTATTCTCGAAAATTGATCTCAAGTCAGGTTACCATCAACTGAAAATACGACCGGAAGATGTACCTAAGACCGCATTAGAACCGAGATATGGCCACTATGAATTCATAGTTATGCCATTCGGATTAACAAATGCACCAGCCGTATTTATGGACCTCATGAACAGAGTATTTCATCCATGCTTGGATAAATTCGTTTTGGTCTTCATAGATGATATCCTTGTCTATTCGAAGAACGAAGAGGACCATAAGGAACACCTAAGAACGGTATTGCAAACCTTAAGAGTTGAAAGGCTTTTTGCTAAGTTTAGCAATGTGAATTTTATTTGAAGGAAGTAATGTTCCTGGACACATCGTGTCTGGAAAGCATTAAAGTGGATCCACCAAGGTAGAAGCGGTACAAGGATGGAAATTGCCAAGGACTCAAAATGAAATCCGAAGTTTCCTAGGACTAGCTGGTTACTATCGGAGATTCATCGAAGGATTCTCCAAAATCGCAAGGCTAATAACCCAGCTACTCCGAAAGGGGATCAAATTCAATGGATCAAGAATGCGAGGCGAGTTTTCAAAAACTTAAGGAAAAGTTGACAAGTGCACCAGTGCTAGCAGTTCCAGAAGCGGACAAGGAGTATGTAGTTTATACAGATGCTTCTAAGACTGGACTAGGTTGTGTTTTGATGCAAGAAGGAAAGGTGATAGCATATGCATCCCGACAACTCAGACCACATGAACTGAACTACCCAACTCACGACTTGGAACTAGCAGCAGTAGTTCATGCACTGAAAATTTGGAGACACCATCTCTATGGAGTGAGATGTGAGATCTTTACAGATCATAAGAGTTTGAAGTACTTCTTCGAGCAAATAGATTTGAATATGAGGCAAAGAAGATGGCTCGAACTAGTGAAGGATTACGACTGTGGTATTAACTATCACCCGGGTAAAGCGAATGTAGTAGCTGACGCCTTAAGTCGTAAGAATCAAACCAAGCTAGGATGCCTCTTTACACAAGAAGAGAAACTCGTTGAGGAGTTTGAAAGAATGAGGATTGAATTGGTTGAACAACGAGACGATCACGAGTTGTATCACTACACTCACATTGACGTCGATTTAAGAAAAGGATCGCCGAGACAAAGGATGGAGGAAAAGTTAGAAAAGATCGAGAGAAAGGGTAAGGTCCAAGGATTAAAGAATTTCCGTGAAGCATCGACAACGCCCTATTGTTTGAAGGGAGGATATGCGTTCGCATAACGCAGAGCTTGTAATGAGATAATGAGTGAGGCTCACGATACACCCTACACCGCCCACCCAGGCAGTACTAAGATGTACCAAGACCTAAAAGAGAAGTTCTGGTAGGAAGGCATGAAACGAGACGTAGCTTCTTTCGTAGAACGCTGTCTTGTTTGCCAGCAAGTGAAAGCGTTACATCAACGTCCATACGGAAAGTTACAGCCATTAGAAATACCCGAGTGGAAATGGGATGAGATAACGATGGACTTTGTTACAAACTTACCCAAATCGAAAAGAGGGAACACCGCCATATGGGTAATTGTTGATAGACTCACAAAGAGTGCTCACTTTCTACCAATTCGGAGTACTATCGATCGACAAGTTAGCCGGTTAGACGTAAAGGAAATTATACGACTACATGGAGTGCCAAAATCTATTACCTCTGATAGAGACTCCAAGTTCACATCCAGATTCTGGGTTAGCTTACAAAAAGAATTGGGTACGAAATTGAATTTCAGTACGGCATTTCACCCACGCATCGACGGGCGATCGGAAGAACGATTCGAGACACTAGAGGATATGTTGAGAAATGAGTGTTGGATCGAGGTGCAAAGTGGGAAGATATTCTATCCCTTATTGAGTTTACCTACAACAATAGCTATCAAGCGACGACTGGTATGGCCCCACTGAAGCCTTGTATGGCAAGAAATTATCACGTCCCCACTCCGGATAACCCGGACTAGAGGGTGACTAATACTAGAATAGTATTTTAGGCCAAACGGCTAAGATAAAGATGCGTGTCAATTGTAAACTAGCATGCTCGACATGACATAAGATGACACCTTAACAATTCAATGGTTTAAAGCCATCGACCCAAAGATTTAACATCGATCCGATGGACCTAAATAGTTCGTGACATCATAGATAACATAAAAGAGTTCGAGATTGCAATGGAAAGTGTGTGAATACATATATATATGGAGATATGTATTCAAGGTGAAACCACAAATTCTTGTTAAACGGTCGAGGATCTTCGACCTCAACACTTCCCCATCACCATCATCGAGCTCAACCCGCACATTTAAAACAAATATGCAGGCTAAGTACAAATAATGCACTCGGTGGACTCATGCCGAAACATTTGATAATTTAATTACATCGCCAATATCATGGTAAGTCAAGGGTTTTAGTTGAAATGCTCAGGCTTACTAAAACATTTTCGTTCAGAACATCGCCGCCGAGCATTTTCCTTGGTGTGTATGATCCATATCCCAAAATCATATCTCATCATATTATCGAAGATCAAACGTCGAGAGGAGGCCTCCTTCACGATGCCGTAACCGGCCGTTTACCCATACAAAGACACATCGCGTTCGGTGTACACGTTAGCCTAGCGTGTATTTATCCTCCCAAGATAGGACCCGATATCGATTTCACGAAAAGGTTGGGTGCGACCCAACAAATGACAGATCATATCATGTCATCCAACCATCACGCCATGCATAACAGATAGGATCCATACACAAAACAGAAATATTTTGGCAGGTAATGTTGTAAATATTTATCAACAGTTGAAGAATAAGCATTGTAAATAAACTCATTTTGGAAAGATAGCGAAGTCACATTTTGTTTGGAAAGAAAGCCCACCTGGACTATGGTTCGTCAGTAAATTGAGTCCTAGGTTCATTTTCTTGTCGGTGTCCAATCGCCTCGCTCAAGGCCCACACCTTTACGCAAAAGCGATATTTTAGACGCCGTTCACGCTATCGGACTCTCAAAGTCTAAGACAAATTCGATATTCTATATCGATGTAAACTGAATTCTCAATGAATTCAATACGCCGAATACGTAATTCAATTGAACTGTTCTCGTTCGCCGAGATACGCTCAACTATTTCGGCTTAACCTTTCCGATTTAAACGCTCAACGATAAGACGTTTCTCGATATAAGGATTTCATTTGTGAAATCTTTTCTTACTAATGAGGTATCATACTCAATTAGTACGTCTTACGCCAGACAGCGTATTTATCGGACGTGTAATCGCACGCTTGACTTTAAAAGTCGATGAAGTCAACACCGTCCAACAAAGTCAACAATTTTGACTATTAAATAGTAATTTCTTACCATTTCATTTTATAAATCGAATTTCGATCGATTTAAATCGTAAAGTCCTATTTCCCGATTTGTCAAGTAAATTAAAGGACTTATAAATAATTTTCACAATTATTAATCCTTTTAATAATTAAAACGTATATTTTCGATTTAAAAACGTTATTAAATAAACGTTTGTCTCAAACATAGTAATCTATGTTTATAAAATTTTATAAAATCCAAATATGTCTAAAATAATTATTAGACATATAATTTATTAGTAAACTGAATTAAAAAGGATTTAAAATCCTTATTATTAATCGAAAATTTCTGTAATTAATTAAAAATTACCAAATGATTTTCAAAAAAATTTCTAAATTAATATAGTGTATTATTATACACTATGGTCCAGAATAAGAATTAATATCATCCATATGATATTGTTTGTCATTTATTAACATATATATATATATAGGCCACGGTACTTTTCGAAAATTAGGAAATAATTGTCCAAAAATTCCCAAAATTGATATACACTTAGTATAATGTCCCAACATCAATATAAATCACAATTATAACCTATAGTCCATCATAACCATTCATCAATGAATAAACTAATATGTAATCGGTAATTATTAATTAATTACCAAATAATTATCAAACAATTCTCAAAAATTCCAATTAAATCATAACATGATTAAACATTATATTATAACATTGTAACATCAAAACATCAACCAAACCAATTGAAATCATCACCATATGAGCATACAAGCTCTCGGCTTTTTTGATTAATTTTGGTTTTTGGTTTTCAAAAATTCCAACAATTATATACTATGATTATATACTATAGTACAACAATATAACATCATTTAATCATCAAAAACCAATTAAACCATCACCATTCTCAAGCCATAGCTTTCGGTTTATTTGATTTAAATAGGTATTTGATTTCCAAAAATTCTAACAATTATACACTATGCTTATATACTATAGTATAACAATAATACATCATAACATTAATCAAAACTAAATTAAATCATCACCTCAAGGAGCTTCAAGCTCACGGTTTTTTTTGATTCAATATAGCATTTGATTTCCCAAAATTCCAACAAAATCATACATCACAATATCAATATACTAAAGCATTAATATACCATTGGATGTTCAAAATAAAAATCATACACCAACATATATATACAATATGCTCACGGTAATATTTAAAAATTAAGCATTTGATTTTCAAAATTCTAATAAATTCATAGAACATATAATCAAGGTCCTAGAGTATTAATATGTCATTGTATGATTAAAATAAAAATTATACACCAAGGTATAATACAAACATGCTCTCGGTAATTATAAAAAAAATAGCTAGGGTTTTCCAAAAAATTTAATTAATATACCATAGGTTTAAAACATATCATAGATCAATAATCCATCACTAAAATAAATAAGAAACAATCAGTCATTACAATATCATTTTTAAAAATTTTCGAACATTATTTTTCAACACCTAGGGTTCGAAAATTTTATAAACATGCTAGATCCATTCAAAAATTTAATATACAACACCATATGATTATTCTAAACATATATCCACATATTTTGAAAATAAAAATCATCAAGAATAATATTCATCCATAGATCATTCATAAGGACATTTAAATATACAAATATATATATATATATATATATATATATATATAACATTCGAACTCACATAAACACATATATAACCAAGCTCTCGATTTTTATTGAACAAGGGATGTAAAAATCGAACTATGGTCCTTAGTTTTACCTTTGATAATAGTATGGAATCAAAAGACAATGTGGGGGTGCTAGGGTTTTCGAATGGGAGAAGAGAAGAAGAAGAAAATTTTTGAGGGATGGAGAGGAAGGAGGGTCTCGGTTCTCTCCAGATTTTAGAGAGAGGGAGGAGAGTTTTTGGAGGTTCAAAATGTTGGAAATGGGTAATGAGTGAGATGAATTGAAGGGGAAGAGTCTCCCTCCCTATATCTCTCTTCACTCTCTCGATTTTTGCCTCAAAATTGAATAAAAATCTGCAGCCAAATGATTTAGTAGGAGGTGATCATGAGCTAGGAAAAAGGGGCTTCATGGGTTGGGCAATAGAAAGGTGGATCATCATGCTTGTGTAAAGAGGGTGGCCGACGCATTTAGGGGTGTTTAGGGTGGGATTTTTATTTTATTAATGATCCTTAATACAATATATTAAACATATATGATCATAGATAATAAATACAAGTCATAAAAATAATTAAAACATTTTATGGCAATTAATTCGAATTACCGATAGGAATAGAGAAAATAGAAATAAAAATTATAAATTACACCTATTATTGATACTCATGTCAATTTCGATCAAAATATACTCATATATATCATAATATATGATTTAGATAATAAATAATAGCATAGGATAAAAATATGGTATCATTTTATGTGAAAAACCTTAATTTAATAAATTAGGGTTTTCGAAAAATCCATTTCGAAATTATCGAGTTTTAATAGCTCAAAATTCGATTTTAATACTTATTAATACTGTAATTATATAAAATAATAATAGGAAATTAATTATTATAATTTCACGAGCATTAAACTCATTTTCAAAACGTCTCTAGACGTTGACGCTCAAAACGTCTCAAACGCGTTCAAATCGACTCATCTCAAATGGTCGCAGCAAGTTCGCACTTACTTAATAAATATATTCCATTTAATATAGGAAATAATATGGAATTTAATTCCGTGCTTCTCGCTAAGAAAATTCCATAAAATCTCGACGCTCGATCACGCGTTCGACGTTAAAATATATCGACGAACCATTTCGTAATATTTCAATTCCTTAATTCACAATCCTTAGTGAATATAAAAGGAATTCGTTATAATAATCTTGAATCGAAATCAATATTTGATGACGTCATCGAATAAAATACGGCGAAACCACAATTTACGGGTTTAAAATACCGTAATTAGGCGCTCGTTTCTTTGGAATATTACGAAATGTAGATCACCGCTTTATTGGGATGAAGTAGGTGAGAGGAAAATCATAGGGCCAGAAGCAGTGAATGAAATGATTGAAATCGTCAGGCAAATCAGGCAAAGAATAACAGAAGCTCAAGATAGGCAGAAATCTTACACTGACACGCGTAGATCTGAGCTACAATTTGAAGATGGAGATAAAGTGTTTCTTAAAGTCTCTCCATCGAAAGGGATTGTCAGGTTTGGACTAAAGGGAAAGCTAAGACCCCGTTTTATAGGACCCTACGAGATCCTAGAGATGATAGGTCCAGTAGCTTATAGGTTGGCTCTTCCGCCAAGTCTGGGGAATGTTCACAATGTTTTTCACGTGTCACAACTAAGAAAATACGTACACGATCCAAAGCACGTGATCCATCAAGACGACGTGATACTCAAGCCAGACATGAGCTATGAAGAAGAACCTGCAGCAATACTCGACCATAAAGTTCAGCAACTACGGAACAAGTCGATTCCGTTAGTCGAAGTGTTGTGGAGACATCACGGACAAGAGGAAGCCACGTGGGAACTTGAAGACGCCATGAAAGAACGATACCCCGAATTTTTTTTTCTAGAGGTATGCAAATTTCGGGACGAAATTTCTTTTAAGGGGGGTGGAATGTAATATTTCAAGAAACGAACGCCTATTTACGGTATCTTGAACCCATAAATTAGGGTTTTGCCGAGTATAAAATTTGAAAGACATCGAATATTGATTTCGATTCAGTAACAAAGTAACGAATTCCTTTTTATATTCACTAAGAATTGTGAATTAAGGAATAGAATGTTATGAAGTAGTTCGGTAGTATAATTTTAACGTCGATTACGTATCGAACGTCAGAATTTTATGAAATATTCTAAGCAGCAAAGCTTGGAATTAAATTCTTATATAAATGGAATATTATTTATAAAGTAAGTACGAACTTACTACGACCATTTTGAGATGAGTCGATTATTAACATTTTGAGACGTTTTGAACGTCAACGTCTAGAGACGTTTTGAAAAATGGGTTTAATGATCAGGAAATTATAATAATTAATTTCTATGATTATTTTATATAATTAGAGTATTATTAAGCATTAAAATCAATGCTAAAGTATTAAGGGCTCGATAATTACAATTTGTTTAATTTCGAAACCCTAACTTGAGAACTAGGGTTTTCTCACATGAAATGATACCATTAAATTATCCTATGCTATTACTTATTATCTAAACTATATGTTATGACATATATGAGTATAAATGACACGAAAATGACTTGTGAAATGAAAGAGGCGTGACCTACATTTTATAGCCAATATTCACGCCATTTTGTATATTTTTGCTATGTGATGTTTTAATTAATTAAATGACATGTATTCTATATCTATGATTTATACCTTGATTAATACATAGTATTATTATACAATGAAAATAAAATCCACCTCTTTGAACCATAAAATGCGCCGGCTCCCCCTCACCCATGGGCATGCTTTTGTTCACTCCAATGCCCAATCACTACTACAAATATCATTTTTCTCTACACCTTATAGACTACGCTTTTTCGTAAAAAGCATAGTATATAGGTATAGACTACGCTTTTTATCAAAAGCGTAGTCTATGTGCTAATTTTTGAAATATAGACTACGCTATACTTAAATGCGTAGTCTATATGAACTATTAACCACGCTAAAAAGCGTAGTCTATGTCGTGTTTTTTTAAAAAGCGTAGTCTATGTGCATAAATTTAAAAAAATAAAAATCCAATTCTCAACAATCGAACTCACAACCGGAAATTCTCTTCCCCGCCGGAGGGCTCTTTATCGTCGTCCATAGAAGGTGAGCTTGAGCTCTTCGCTCTTCCTCATTCCTCTCGTCACGCTTGTTAAACAAAACCCCAAATCGACAATTCATCTCACTACTACAAATATCACTTTTCTACACCTTATAGACTACGCTTTTCAGTAAAAGCGTGAGCGTAGTCTATAGGTATAGACTACGCTTTTTTATCAAAAGCGTAGTCTATGTGCGATTTTTTTTTAAATATAGACTACGCTATACTTAAATGTGTAGTCTATATGAACTATTAACTACGCTTAAAAAGCGTAGTCTATGTGCGTGTTTTTTAAAAAAAAAGCGTAGTCTATCTATGTGAATAAATTTAAAAAAAAAAAAAATTCAATCCTCAACGATCGAACTCACAACCTGTGAGTTAGTAAGAAAATGCTTAACCATTTTCACCCACACCTAAATATCTATTATGTTGGAGAAGCTCATTGCTCGTCCACCATCCCTCACCGGGGCGTTTGCCGGCTCACATCCTCGCCCACCATCTCGCTCACCGCTGGCGAGAAGATTGTACAGTCAAGAGACACAGGCGACGGACTTAGGCTTGGGCTTGCGAAATTAACTGCACCAATTTAATCGAATGAATAATTTCTCTCGCATCCTCGACCTTACCCCTGCTCGATTTGTGTGACTTACAACCTCAGTATTTGTGTACATCGAGCTCTGTCGAGATTCGTGGATCGAGGAGGCGCCCAAAGATCCCCATCGATCGATGTCCGCGATGGGCGTCTGGCAGAGGCGACGCTGGGTTTCAGGCGGCGCCGAGTTCTGTCGGGATTCGCGGTTCATGGAGGTGCCGATTTCGCCGCCGTTGTCTCTCTCGCGATCGACGAACTTAAGCGGCGCTAGGGTTTTTGTGGTGGCGCACCCGGCGATTCGGTGCCTCGCCCATTATCTTACGGCGGTTCACCGCGAACAGCCCACCCGTCGATTTGCGCAGATTGGGTTTGTTTTCCGCGCCGATTTAGACCAGATTCTGTGGCGGCATCTCCCCTACCCTCTCGACTATTGTGGTTCGTGGCTCCGATTGGGGATTCACGACCAGGCTGCTGGCGCTACGATTAGAACTCGCGACTCGACGAAGCGACACCGAACAGCTCGCCGGAAAATTTATTTTGGCGATGCACTGTGTATTCTTTCCTCTTATATGCCGATTTTCCGGAATCATTCATACTTGTTCTGTGTATGTTGGAATACCCGTCGTTTCTAGTGTTAGTTAAAGTCGCTTTGATTTTAATTACTTTCCTCTTTGTATTCCTTGACATTTGCTATTACGGGAGTTAAGTGCTAATTCTTCAAGAAGCTTATCGATCAACTTGGAAAATTTCGTGCTATCCTAGAACCCGCATGCATTAGTCATTGTTTTCTTAAATTTTGATGTCCTTTCGCTATATTTCGAAACCCCTTGTCAGGTTGGACATTTGAGTGTTGATTTTGCGTTATTCCTAACTCTCTCATTGTTTGTTTAGGGAAATCCTTGATCTGATGTCTCTTGTTGTTTATCTCTCGTGATTCTGTCTGTCGCTCAAATGCCTCGCTCATAATAGATAGCCGTGATTGATTGCGCCCAAATACCTCTCAGCTTTCTTACCGACACCGCGACTCTATGCTTGGAATTTAATCGCTATTCTCCGAATTTTAGCTTAAGTCTGATTCACTAAGTGCTAATATATTTCTCTAAGTGTGATATTTAATTGTCAGATTTTGTGGGTATTGGATCGCATTGGATTATAATCTGTTGTCTTTGTGTTTTTGCTTTAAGTCTCGATTTACGCTTGCTTAAGTGTTGATTTTGCTTAAGCAGATTTTACTTAAGTGCTTAAGTGCTCAAGTTCGATTTTGTTTAAGTGCTTATGCAGATTTTGCTTAAGTGCTTAAGTGATAGATTTTGCTTAAGTGCAGATTTTGCTTAAGTGCTTAAGTCTCGATTTTGCTTATCGCTATCCCCTGTCTTTCGATTTTAAGTGCGAGACTCTTCGATGGGGTTTTATTGATCAACATTTAGAAATCGTGTCTAAGTTCTTATCATGTTGTTTCCGGTGGGGGCTATCATTCATCTTGCTTTGATTTCTATCCGAAATCTCATATTTTTGAATAAGTATTCGCTTGCGATAGCACTGTGTGTTATCTGTTGTTATGCATTTTTCGAAATCATGGTTTATATCTTCTTTGAATATCGGGATACCTTAAGCATATTTTACGCTATTATCCGAAATCGCAACTTTTGGAAATTATAAGCTATTTGTGTGAAGTCCGTGTGGTGTGCGGTATTTTTACGATATGCTACAATGGCATTTTCAATGTTCGCTTTTGCCTCCTATTTCTTATGGAGTGTTAATCCGATTGCTATGGTGGTTTTCATTGTTGATTAAGCAATTTAAAAGTTCTTGATGCCTTTATCTCCTTTGTCTTTCTTCGCTAATTTGGTGTGAACTCAAGAAGAATGAAACTTTGTGACTTTTAAGCAAGCTTATTTGAGGACATTGCTTTGGGGATTTTCAGCAATTTTTTTATTTTAAATTTTACCGCATGCTAATATTTACATTATTAAATTGGTCAAAGTGGCGGTGCGGGAGGAAAATGCCAAGACAATATTGTAGTTGATTTGTTTTATGCAATCTTCTTCTACATTTATATTGTGTATGATTGATGGACAAACATATGCTTATATACATAGTTCATAGTTCATAACTCTATTTGCGAGAATGTCTTACTTTTACCGCATTTTCTATAACATATATTAATTTATTCAGTTGAGAAAACAAATTATCATGTTCTCTATACTATCATCCTAGATTGCCTTCATTTAGTTGGACATTGTATTGAGGTTGACTATACTATCCAAACTTGAATTATTACGAGTATATACCCCGATTTCTTTTGTTGTTTCGCTTTTTTGGAATTTTAACTGTCATTACTTTCACCAATCTAAACTTGAAGGTTCTACTTGTTAATGCAATTTAATATCCCCGCTTGTTTAGGTGTATTGCTTTAGAGAAATTCATGAAGCTCATACTCATTCAACGTGTCTATTTGATCGATTGACAATGATTATATATGTTAATGATGAAAAGTCGTTTTGAGCATGCATTGTGTAGTTGTGTTTCTACGAACTTTACACGCACTATTAACTCACGGATGGACTAAAGCAAAATGGTTTTGGCTGTCTTTGTACGTTCTTTCATTTAGAGTGGTGAACTCTTTGATGCCGATGAAATGGTTGTGGACGATCGAGCAATTATTCCTATCATTCCGCCGGAGTTTCGGAACGGCATTGGCGACTTCACTTCTTAGGGATGGATGGAGTGTGAGTGCTATGTCTTCTATAGTTCTTGTGATATATATCTTAGAGAGCAAGATAATATTCACTTTAGTACTTTTATGGATATTGTTCATGGTGCTAACTATAGCTTATCGAGTACTTCTATTGATCCTTCCTTAATTTTGTTCTTTATATGCCTTTTGAAGTTGGGAAAATCTATGCCAAATATCAAGAGGTCATTGACGCCTACGGCATGAGCAATTGGGCGTAAAGCAATCCCAAGCTATATTGGGCGTGTATGATCTCTTTCGACTTTCATCTCAATAAAATAGAAAAGCTTTTGACAGCTTGTTGGAAGTAATTTCCCAAATTCTAGTTTTATATTATTAATCTTTTTACCTTACGCTTATGTTTGTTAGGTGCTTTATGAAATAGAAGAAAAGGCCGGTGTCATCATGGATGAAAGAGGTATCCGATGCTTGTGTGAAGCGATTTAGTTTTTGATCGATATATTTGTTATGGAATCATTAATGTATTACTAAGTACAAGTTAATTCTTTATACGCAGAGAGCGTGTCAATTTGTGCTTCGTGTTCCTTCTCCGGTGTGTGTGTGTGTGTGTTATCCTTCTTTTCTTGTATTCTTTTTCCATTCCGAGTAATACGTGTAGTGAAAAACCGATGAAGGTATAATAATTCTCCTCGATGCAATCGATTTAACGCTCATATTTTTTAATTTTTTTGGCCCTTTCTTCAAATTTTATGCACTTTGTCGAAGCCCAAGCAATAAGTTCTTTTTGTGAAGAACATGAAAGACTTGTTGAGGCCTACCGCTTTAGATCGAAACCGCATCGACACTATCGGGACATTTCGCTTTAGAGATTACCATTCGTGAGCTCAATGTTTGTCCCATGTTCTGCTTTGAAATGTTTTAAAGTGAACACTGGCTCGTGAGATATCGTTCTTTAAGTCGTTTCCCACCCAATTTCTCTTTCGGGCTAAGTTAAAGAGGCAGGGGCGTGACTATCAGCTTGCTCGTAGGAGATTGTTGAGCTCCAAAGAATGTGTTTGGTTCGAAGATTTCATTTTCTAAATATGATAATGTTTTATTGGTTTATAGCACGACTTTACTATGATAAGGCTTTTGAAATTAGATTTTAGGTTTTGAAAACTTTTGTCATAAATACGAATCCTCAATTTTTTATACTTTAAATTTGTGTTTTAACTTGACAATCGAAAAATATGAAAATATTGCTATATATTTAATGGCTGAATTTTAAAAATGTAGCAATTCAATTGAATTTGTAGTAATTATTGTGCGATGATTCATATTCTTTTCTTGTAATATTCCAAAGAAACGAACATACGATTACGGTATTCTAAACCCGTAATTAGGGTTTTGCCGTATATTACTTTTTATTTCGTCATCGAATATTGTGATTTCGATACGATATCGTTATAACGAATTCCTTTTCATAATTCACTAAGGATTGTGAATTAAAGGGTTAAAATATTACGAAATGATTCGTCAATATATTTTAATGTCAAACGCGTATCGAACGTCAAAGATTTCATGAAATTTTCGGCGGTGAAGCTTGGAATTAATTTCCATCTTAATTCCTTTATTAAATGGAATGTATTTATTTAGTAAGTATGAACTTCTGCGACCATTTTGAGATGAGTCGATTTTGAACGTTTTGAGACGTTAACGCCAACGCCTAGAGACGTTTTGAAAAATGAGTTCAACGCCCCGGAAATTATAATAATTAATTTCCTATTATTATTTTATATAATTACAGTATTAATAATTATTAAAATCGAATTTTAGCATTTAAAATTTGATTATTTTCGAAAGTGAATTTCGAAAACCCTAAACTTATAAATTAGGGTTTGGTCACATGAAATGATACCATCAAATTATCATATGGTATCTAAACTATATAATATGATATATATGGATATTATTAAGCATTAAAATCAGTTTTGAACCATAAAACTCGATAGTTTCAATTATATAAATTTCGAAGCCTTAAATTCGAAATTAGGGTTTTATGTGCTTGGAATGTGCTATTATTTTATCCTATGCTATTATTTAATATCTAAATCATATATTATGATATATATGATCGAAAATTACATGAGTATCAATAATAGGTGTAATTTATATTTTTAATCCTATTTTTCTCATTTATTTTCGGTAATTTCGATTTTGTGCCTAAGTGATGATTTAATTATTTTTATGACTTGTATTATATATCTATGACCTATTATATGATTAATACAATGTATTAGGTGTATTTTAAAAATAAAATCAGCCCCTAAATCACCCACCCATGCGCCGATTCCACCTTCCCCATGCACAAATCATTTCACCTTTCTAAGTTGCCCAATGCATGGAGAGCCCCTTTTGCACTCTTTAATCATCAATTTTTCCTTCCCAAGTGCAGCAATAATTCCCCTATGTGTGTGTGTTTAACCGTGCAAGGAGAGAGAGGTATTAGGGAGAGAAGCTCTTTCATTCTTCTCACAATTACAAACACACAAAATACACTTCTTCCTCTCCATTTCCTTG
Organism: Salvia rosmarinus; assembly: GCA_036937905.1. NCBI lineage: Eukaryota > Viridiplantae > Streptophyta > Magnoliopsida > Lamiales > Lamiaceae > Salvia > Salvia rosmarinus. The sequence continues at coordinate 70,981 of JAODLM010000778.1, forward strand.
CCAAAACCGAGAGCTCTCCTCTCCATTTTCAGATTTTATTTTCTTCCTTCTTCTTCATTTCTCCTCACCAAGCTTGATATCCACTTTGATCTTGTGATATTATACCATTTCTAAGGTAAAACACTAGACTATAGTACCGATTTCTTTCTCCATTTACTCATGAAAATCGAAACTGTTTTAATACATATGTATGTGTGTTTCGAGTTTTATATACATATGTATACATATGTGTTTAAATGTTCTTGAGCATGAGCTAGTGTTTACATTTTGGTTATGAAGTTTTTATTTACAAAATATGAGAAAATATGTTTAGATGAACATAGGATATGGTATATGAAATGTATGAATGTATTCGCTTATATTTATAATTTTCAAACCCAAGCATGAACTAATATAGTTTTCGAAAATTTTATAAAATTACCAAGATGACCGAATGCTTCTTAAGTATTTTAATGATGTATTATTGATCTATGTTATGATTTAAGACTATGGTATGTTATTTAAAATTTTTGGAAAACCCTAGCCAAAATTTTGTTAATACCGTGAGCCATTTTAATATGTACATTGGTGTATAATTTTTATTTCAAGCTTGTAATGATATATTAATGCTTTAGTATATTGTTTATGTATTGTATGAAATTATTAGAATTTTTGGAAATCATTTACCTAATTAAATCAAATAAACCGTGAGTGATATGCTCTTGGAGGTGATGATTTAATTGGTTTTTGATAAATATTATGATGTTTATTAGTATACTATAGTATATAATCATAGTATATAATTGTTGGAATTTTGAAAACCAATTACTACATTTAATCAAAAAGCCGAGAGCTATTGAGCTCCATATGGTGATGATTCAAATGTTTTTGGTTGATGTTATGATGTTACAATGTTATAGTATAATGTTTAATCATGTTGAAATTTATTTGGAATTTTAGAAATTTTTGTTATTTATTTGGTAATTATCTTCAGAATTACCGTAATATTGCTATATATTGTTAAATGAATGGTTATGATGAACTATAGGTTATAATTGTGATGTATATTGATGTTGGGATATTATACTATGTATATATCAATTTTGGGAATTTTGGATAATTATTCCTAATTATTGAAATTACCGTAGCTATATATATGTATATATATTAATAAATAGCAAACAATATCATATGGATTTTATAAATTCATATTCTGGACCATAGTGTATAATAATGCACTATATTAATTTAGAAAAATTTTCAAAAGTCATTTGATATTTTTAAATTAATTATCGAGATTTTCGATAATTAATAAGGATTTTTAAATCCTTTTTAAATCAGTTTATTAATAAAATATATGTTAAATAATATTCTGGACATAATAAAATTTTACAAAATTTTATAAACATAGATTGTTATGTTTGAGACAAACGCTCATTTTATAACGTTTTAAAATCGAAATTACGCGCTTTAATTATAAAAGGTTTATTAAATGCGAAATTATTTATAAGTCTTTGATTTACGTGATAAATCGAGAAAGGACTTTACGCTTTCAAATCGATCAAACCGATTTACAAAACGAAATAGTAAGAAATTACTATTCGAAAGTCAAAATTGTCGACTTTGTCGACCAACAGAAGCCGTTGACTTTTTAAGTCAAACGCACGCGTTTACGATCGACGAATCACGCCAAGACGCTGTAAGATATACTAATTGAGTATGATACCTCATTAGTAAGAAAAGATTTCACGAATGAAATCCATATATCGAAAACGCATTTATATCGTTGAAAGATATCTCGAATCGAGAACAATTCAATCAGACACGTGTTAAAGACGTATCAATTCACTAATGAATTCATTCTACATCGATATGAAATATCAAGTTTATCTTAGCTTTGAAGTCTCGAAGACTTGAGCGACGCACTCAAAGCCTCGCCAGAAGCGTGGACGCAAACGCCATGATCGGATTTTGACGAACGATCGAACCTGGGACTTTTACAACGAACCATAGTCCGTGTGGGCTCCTTTTCTTACCTCACTAATGTGGGCTTTTATCTTCAAAATGTGGGCCTTTTCACCCCACTAAAATGTGACTTTACGATTATTCCAAATGAGTTTATTTACGATACTTATTCTACAACCGTTATCAAATGTTTCTTTGCATTACACCGCCAAAATATTTTTTTTGTGTATGGATCCTATCCATTTGCCGGGTAGGTCGTGGAGATGGTTGGAACTTTATTATGACAGTTATGTCATTTGGGTCGCGCCCAACCTTTTAAATGTCGGGTCCGTGCTCGGATGACAAATGCCAGCTAGATTGGCGTGAAGGTTGGAACTATACGCTGTGTTAACATATGCTTGTAGAGAATGACTGTGCGCTTTACGGGATTACGGCCGGTCACGGCGTCGTAGATGGGAGGCCTCCCTATCGACGTTTAATTTTTAAATACTGTTATGAATTGTTACTATGAGATACGGACCATACACACCAAGAAAATGCTCGGCCGAGCTATGTTTCTTAACCGAATGATTTGGTAAGACAAGGCATTTCTAACTAAAACCTCGTGACTTACTCGATATTGGCAACAGAATTCAAATATTATCAAATGTTTTCGGCATAAGTCCACCGAGTGCAATTTCTTGTACTTAGCCCCGCATGTTTGTTTTAAATGTGCAGTTGAGCTCGATGGCGATGATGGGAATGTGTTGAGAGTCCAAAGGTCCTCGACCGCTTTATTCAATTTATGGTTTATACCTTGAATGCATATCGTCATATATGTATTCACACACTTTCCGCCGCTACACTCAACTCCTTTATTTATGCTTTATGTTTATGAACTATTGAGGTCCATCGACTGTGCCAAGGTTTTTGGGTCCCATGGCTCAAACCTTTTAAACCGTTATGACATTATCTCATATTCGCTCAAGCATGTTAGTTTATTTTTGTTATGCATCTCTATTTTATCCATGTAACCCTAAAATACTACCCTAGTATTAGTCGCTCTCCACCGGTAGTCGGGAGGGGTCGTGACATTTCGCATGTATAAGAGAAATTATATTTTGTATAAGAATAACACAAAAATTATGCATTCGTTCTAATTTTAGTAGTTTTCACGTGTAACTTATCATATTTTTCATGTGCAACTTATCAAATAAGTAACACTAAAAATAAATATAATAGACCGTACTAGTCCCAATTATCTTTCCCGATTCCACCACCAAGATAAAAGCAAAAATAACCAGGTGGAATCATCATTTTTAATAACCAACAAAGATAATATCGCATAAACTTTGCTCTAAAATAAACTCAGAATTTGTATTGTCAAAAGAACTTTATACAACTAAGTAAAGTCGATCTTTCAAAGACATTGCCGCCAACTATCCGAATACCATTTTAGACCACTGGTGTCAATCTAGAGTCGAGAACATCATATCGACCGCCCGGTATATGTTTGTCTAGTTTTCTTATATTCTCGCACTATTTGAGTGAGGAGTTGATGGCCATTTAACTTTTACTTTTGCGTTGACTTTCAAAGACATAAATGGATTGGTTGAACAAAATGTCATTGCTTGCAGCCTTGTTCACAATCTATCCGATCGATTCAAGAGAACGAAGCGAGTTGAAGGCAATATGCACCTCAATGCTACTATATTTTCTAAATCATGTTTATCTAGTGATATTAAACTTGAATCATGAAAAACTTGCAGAAAACCGATCGATTCAAGAGAACGAGGCAGAGTTGAAGGTAATAGTCTTGTGATGTTTTAGTTGTAAGTTATTGATCTTTTGAATTATTTTGTACTGTGATATGGGGGATACGGTCTTATTGTTTTGTTATGTGATGTGCATAGTATTTTTGTATAGTGATTTTGTAGCTGTAATGAAAACAGATTGTATATTTTTGTATAGTGATTTTGTAGCTGTAATGAAAACAGATTGTATATTTTTGAATAGTGATTTTGAACGTAGTCGCAAGTATATTTTAATCTCATTTGCTTGTGCGTTATTAATCGCATGTGTTTAAATAAATAAATTAACTACGGTTGAAATTGAAAACCGTAGTTGTTAGTAAATCGACTACGGTTATAATAGAAAACGTAGTAAATTTGGCATTAAAACCGTAGTAAATAAACTCAAAAACCGTAGTTAATACACAGAAAGCGTAGTGTATGTGCGAAATTTTGTGTAGTTTGTCGGTATAGACTACGCGTAAAAAGCGTAGTCTATGTGCGAAAAGCGTAGTCTATAGTGGGTATAGACTACGCATAAAAAGCGTAGTATATGTGCGAAATTTTGTGTAGTCTGTCGGTATAGACTAAGCGTAAAAAGCGTAGTCTATGTGAGAAAAGCGTAGTCTATAGTGGGTATAGACTACGCCGTAAAGCGAGTGTATGTGCGAAATTTTGTGTGATGTGCCGGGAGATAGACTACGCAGAAAAGCGTAGTCTATGTGCGGCGTGTAGTCTATAGTGGGTATAGACTACGATAAAAAAGTGAGTGTATGCGCGCTATTTTTCTCTACACCACTTTTCTCTACACTGAACGCACATAGACTACACATATAACGCTGTAGTCTATACCGATTTTGTAGTAGTGTCTCAAACCTAAATCCATTCTCTCACCTTGTTGTTGAAGCTTCACTGCATAAACAAATTTCATTTGATTCAGATTTCCTCGATTCGGCTTCAGATTCTCTCGTCCCCATGCGAAACCATGAGCCACCGATGAAGATGATGATGTCTACGCTTTGACCGACTACTTTCAAGCGGAGGGATCGTCCGATCTATTGAGGGTTATTATGCGCCACATTTCTCCCTCTCGCACCAAGAATATCCTTTCTCTCTGTGGCTCTCACCAAATCTTTGTTCCAAGGTTCGTGATTATCTCGCCGCTTCTAATTCTTTTCACAATGCTCGATTTTGGTTGAATTTGTGGTTTGGTTCAATTTTTGTTGTGATATATCGCATCCGTGATTTTGATAAAATTGATTTGGAGGAAATGAGTTTTTGTTCAAATCGAGAATTAGTTTGATATGTAGGCTGTGATGTTTTATGAATTATCAAGAATTAGTTCACCCAATCACGATACTCAATATATTTGGTTTGGTAAATGTGTATATATGTTAGTAAACGATATGCTTTATCGTCATAATTCTAGTTGTTTTGTAGTAGAAGCGAGTGTTCAATCCACGATTGGCGGTGCATTACGATGAGTCGATCCAAAATACACGGTAACAACGAAAAGTGCAAGGAATCCGTGACGTGTGACTATAAGCAACGGTTCAAGATTGAGAAATATGATGATGATGATGATGATGATGATGATTACAAGCTTGTCTTACGTCTCTACGGTCCGCATCATCGCAGTTATATGCAAAGAAGTTGGCGTTCTTGTTGAAGACGGAGTCGCGTTTGACTCTCACCGATCGATTTTATGTTCAAGAAGGTTTAATCTAGCTCCTTTGCCATCCTAAATAGAGAAAGAAAGCGAGAAGATAGTCATCTTATTTTAGGACAAGATGTTGAATATCAACACAATGAATTTAACCAGCTTTCTCCGTTAGGTAATTGTGATTATTGAGGTCTCATTAAATGGGAAGAAAAATTAGTTAGTTCATAAAAAAGTTAGGTGGAGCACGTGAGGGATGGGATTGTGTTAGCAAGTTGGCACTCTCCTCTACTCACATGTGTTTTAAAGTCGACTTTCAGATCACCACCGTTGATCGCACACAAACACAACACTTGTATATATACCATAACATAACTTTTAATTTTCAGCATTTCAAATTAATGAGACTCAGAAATTCCTCGATACCATTGTCTCACCTCTAAACACTTTATTTCTATAATATTCATAGCCCATCTCCTTCTCTTTACATGAAAGTGAAAATGAGAGAGAGAAAACTACAATCTTCCTATTTATGGTCTTGTTTGCTTTCTTCTCCTCTGCTCCTTCCACCATTGCAGTCCCATCTTCAAGTAAGTTGAGAAATAAATATCTTGCATAACTTATTTTATAGAATTTACTATAAATCATATATTTAATTCGTGTAGAAGTTCGAATCACTCACTCATGGATATACATCAAATCAAGATCTATATCATGAAATATTCCGTGTCACCCCTTTTAATCTAAATTAATATCACATTTTCTTGAACAAATGAGAGAATTTTGATCCGCTTAGTGTATGTATCTATGGGTTAATCCTTGAAGGTAACCGTCAAGTTTGGAAATTTGGTATTTGAGTTGAAGAAAGTAAGAATGGATATAGAGGTGATGATTACTCGAGACGGTGCTAATAATCATCATGATCCAAAACCATCGCACGGGAGCTTCGACCTCTCCGCTTGTTAATGTATCATCATATATATTTATTCTCTTTCTCTAAAATATTTTGTGCGGTGAAAGTGAGCAAGAATAAAGGGTTTCTTCAGATCATTCTCGAATCTTGAGTTGGCAACCGAATAAACCATTTCAATTAGCGACAATCTATCAATATTGTATCTACATTCGATTCTTCTTGAGAAGGTAAAAGTAAAATAACAAATGTAAGTAAAATAGTAGTCAATAAAAAATACGAAAAGAGAAACACGAGGCGCCATCTTACATTGTTGCAATTATTGAAATTAATTAACTCTAGTAGTGGTTGCAATTATTGTGTTGGCGTCGCCTTACATTGTTGAGACAAAATTGAGAAGATTTTTGCATCGTGATCATCTTATGTTCTCGTCTCCGTGGTTCTGCGTTCATGATTAAAGTCATCGTGGATTGTCATAGTTTGTTAGGAATATTTGAATGGAAACTATTTTTGGTGATTGTGAACTTTTGGGTTACTGTAGTATTTATACACTTAATGAAGTATTTTCCTAAAAGATGACCTTTGCTCTTTGTAAGTGCAGGTATAATGAACATGATCAACCCATATGTAAAGGTATTTTCATTTATCAAATCACATTTGTTTTATGTCGATTTCATATACATCTACATGTTGCTAATATTTGATATTTTAAAAGTGTCCAAGACAACCCGATTCCAAGCAATGCGGGTTCTTTGTACTACGCTTCATGAAAGATATAATTGAAGAAGTTATGAAGAGTGGTTCCATTTCTTTACGTTCACAGGTAAGATAAACATTTCATTTCTTTAATATAATCATTTTTTTCATACAAGAATGCTAATATTCTATTTTTGAATTGTTAATAGTTTCAAAATCGGTCTTACTCTCAAGAGGACATTGATGAAGTTCGCGTTGAACGGGCAAATTTCATGCTTCTTCACATATAGTCTTGTGATGTTTTAGTTGTAAGTTATCGATCTTTCAATTATTTTGTCATCGTGATATGGGGATACGGTCTTATTGTTTTGTTATGTGATATGCATAGTATTTTGTATAGTGATTTTGTAGTCAGTAATGAAAACAAATTGTATATTTTGTATAGTGATTTTGTAGTTGTAATGAAAACAGTTGTATATTTTGAATAGTGATTTTGAACGTAGTCACAAGTATATTTTAATCTCATTTGCTTGTGCGTTATTAATTGTATGTGTTTAAATAAAGAAATTAACTACGGTTGAAATTGAAAACCGTAGTTGTTATTAAATCGACTATGGTTGTAATAGAAAAAGCGTAGTAAATTTGGCATTAAACCGTAGTAAATAAACTCAAAACCGTAGTTAATACATATAGACTATGCTCGAGCGTGGTGTGTGCGAAATTTTGTGTAGTTGTGCCGGTATAGACCACGGCGAAAAGCGTAGTCTATGTGCAAAACGCGTAGTCTATGGTGGGTATAGACTACGCGTAAAAAGCGAGTGTATGTGCGAAATTTTGTGTAGTTCGTGGGTATAGACTACGTGTAAAAAGCGTAGTCTATGTGCAAAAGCGTAGTCTATGGTGGTATAGACTACGCCAAAAAGCGAGTGTATGTGCAAAATTTTGTAGTTCTGTCGGTATAGACTACGGAAAAAGCGTAGTCTATGTGATAAAAGTGTAGTCTATAGTCGGTATAGACTACGACAGAAAGCGTAGTGTGTATGCGCGCCTATTTTCTCTACACCACTTTTCTCTACACTGAACGCATACAGACTACACATATAACGCGTAGTCTATACTGATTTTTGTAGTAGTGAATCCAATGAGAGGCTTTTAACTCTCACTAATCATCACTATCCCACTAACTAAAATGCTCCAATTTATTTTATTGTTTTGGTGAGTAGCCGTGTGAGAGAGAGAGGTTGATATAGGGGAGACTCTTCCCCTTCACTTCATACACTCATTATACATTTCAAAATACACACAACACTCAACACTCTCATATTTTCTCTCCATTCTCTCCAAAATCAACAAAGTCGACGCCCTCCCTTGAAAAAAAAATATTCTTCTTCTCTCTACTTCCATTCACAAATCTTGATACCCTAGCATTGTTTCTTTGAATCCATTCTATTCCAAAGGTAAACAATGGGCCATAGTATCGATTTCCTCTTCATTTTTACAACAAAAAGTCGAGCATGTCTTAGTATATATATATATGTTTTAATGTTCTTGTATGAGATATAGTTGATATATATGTTCTTGATGATTCTTGTTTACAAAAATAAGAAAATGCATGTTAGGATGGATTTAAGTTATTGCATGTGAAATATTTGTATAGATCTAGCCAAAGTATGTTATGTTGAAGCATAGAGCATGTTCAAGATTTTATTCGAAAATGCTATAAAAATATTTGATGATGTTCGAAGGTTTTTAAAATTATTTTGAGGATGGATTATTGATCTATGATATGATAAGAGCTCATAGTGATTTATTGGAATTTTTAGAAAAATCCTAAGCATTATTCTTGAAAATACCGTGAGCTTTTAAAAATTTTAGCTTGGTGTATGATTTTTATTTTGAAATGCAATGGTATATTAATGCTTTAGGACCTTGATTATGTGTTACATGATTTTGTTAGAATTTTTGGAAATCAATTACCATTTTAAATCAAAAAAGCCGAGAGCTCAAGCTCAAATATGTGATGATTCAAATGGTTTTTGATGAATGTTATGATGTTATATTGCTATACTATAGTATATAAGCATAGTGTATAATTATTAGAATGTTTGGAAACCAAAGACCCCCTGGAATCAAAAAAGCCGAGAGCACCCATGCTCCATAAGGTGATGATTCAAATGGTTTTGGTGAATGTATGATGTTATATTGTTATACTATAATGTTTGAGCATGGTATAATTTTGTTGGAATTTTTACAAATGGTTTGGTATTTTATTTGAAAATACCGTGAGCTATGGAATAAATTCCTTGATGAAGAAATGACCTATGATGGACTATAGGTTATAAATGTGTTACATATTAATGTTGGAACCTTGTACTAAGTGTATAAAATTTTTGAGAATTGTTGGATAATTTTTATAAAAATGCCGTGACCTTTAAGAATTAATAAGGTGATGATCGAATGTTGTTTGGTTGATATTAATACATATTAATGACCATAGTGTATAATAATACACTAAATGAATTTAGAAAAAAAATTGGAAATCATTTGGTAATTTCTCAAAATTAACGTAAGCTATATTGAAATTATAAGCATTTTTAAATCCTTTTTAATTAAGTTTAATAATATACTATATGTCTAAATATTATTTTAGACAAATTTGGATTTTATAAGATCTTATAAACATAGATTACTATGTTTGTGACGAAACGTTATATTCAATAACGTTATAAACGAAATATATGGTTTAATGATTAAATGGATTAATACTTGAGAAAAATATTAATAAAGTCCATCGATTTAAGCGACAAATCGAGAATTGGGACTTTACGAGAAGAAATCGATTGAGAATCGATTTATTACATGAATTAGTAAGAAATTACTATTGAAAGTCAAAATTGTTGACTTTTAAAGTCAACGTACGAAATACGTTCGATAAATACGCTAATATGCGTAAGACGTACTAATTAGGTAAGATACCTCATTAGTAAGGAAAAGATTTCATAATTGAAATCCTTGTATCGAGAAACGTATAAATACGTTGAACGTTTAAACCGGAAAGGTTAAAACGAAATAGTTGAACGTGTCTCGAAGAACGAGAACTGTTTGATTGAAATACGTAAGTGAAAAGCGTATTGAATTCGTTAAGGAATTCAGTTTAAATCGATATAGAATATTCAAGTTTATTCTAGACTTTGAGAGTCTCGAGAAACGTGAACGACGTATCAAAACATCGCTTTACGTAAAGGTGTGGACGCAGACGCCGACGGCCGGACGCCGACGAAATCAAACTAAGAATTCAAGTTTAAGGACGAACCGTAGTCGGTGGGCTTCTTATCCTCAATAAAGTGGGCTTTCTTTCAAACATAGCGTGACTTTGCTATATTTCCAAATGAATTTATTTACGATGCTTATTTCAACTGTTGATAAAATGTTTACAAGATTACCTGCCAAAAATGTTTATGTTTTGTGTATGTATCCTATCCGGAATGAATGATATGAATGATATGAATGTGTTGGGTCGCTCCCAACTTATGTATGAAATCGATATCGGATCCTATGCCTGAAGGACAATAACTGGCAAGGATTAACGTGTACACCCAGGTGACTGTGTGCTGTAAGGATAATTCACGGCCGATCACGACGTCGTAGAGGGAGGCCTCCTTCACGACGTTCGAACTATGATGTTATGATGAAAGGATAAGGGATATGGATCATACACACAAGAAAATGCCTGGCCAGACGATGATTTTGAAAACTGATGAAAATATTTTAGTAAGCACAAGGCATTTCAACTAAAACCCTTGTGTCTTACCATGATGTTGGCAGTATAATTCAAATATGATAAAATGTTTTCGGCATGAGTCCACTGAGTGCATTCTTTTACTCAGCCCTGCATGTTTGTTTTAAATGTGCAGGTTGAGCTCGATGATGATGATGGAGGAGTGTTGAGAAGTCCAAAGGTCCTCGATGTTTTGATAAGAATTGTTAACCTGAATACATATCGTCATATATGTATTCACACACTTTCCGTTGCAACTCTGAATTTATTTTATGTTATATATGATGATAAGATGATATGAATTGTTGAAGTCCTTCAGATCATTAATATCTTTTTGGATCTGTTGGAGGGTAAAGCGACATACACTGTTGAGGTCCATCAGTCATTGCTAATCTTTGGGTCTGATGGTCTAAACCACCTGATTTGAAATGTTATCAACGTATGTTATGTTCAAAGCATGTTAGTTTACATTTGATATGCATCTTTATAATAGCCTTTGTGAACCCTAAATACTATTCCTAGTATTAGTCCGCTCCAGTCCGGGTTATCCGGAGTGGGGTCGTGACATGGACCTAGGTTTTATCAGACGTAGCGTATCACCTTGGGGGGCGCCGGTCTTATTCGTCAAAAAGAAAGATGGTTCCTTAAGGATGTGTATTGATTATAGGGAACTAAATAAGTTGGCACTCAAGAACAAATATTCACTGCCAAGGATTGATGATTTGTTCGACCAGCTACGAGGAGCAAGCATGTTTTCAAAGATTGACCTTAAGTCAGGATATCATCAACTCAAAGTACGACCTGAGGATATATCTAAAACGGCGTTTCGAACTAGATATGGCCACTACGAGTTTGTAGTTGTGCCAAACCAATGCACCCGCCGTATTCATGGATCTTATGAATAGAGTGTTCCATCCGTACCTGGACAAATTTGTCTTAGTCTTTATAGATGATATTCTCATCTACTCAAAGAACGAAGATGAACATAGAGAACACTTAAGAACGGTTTTAAAAACCTTGAGATCTGAACGACTTTATGCCAAATTCAGCAAATGTGAGTTTTGGCTTAAGGAAGTAATATTCCTTGGACACATTGTGTCGGCAGAAGGAATTAAAGTGGATCCGGCAAAGGTAGAAGCAGTCCAAGAATGGAAATCGTCAAAGACTCAAAACGAAATCAGAAGTTTCTTGGGATTAGCTAGGTACTATCGGAGATTCATTGAAGGATTCTCAAAGATAGCAAGGCCAATGACCCAGCTACTCCGGAAGGGGATAAAATTTAATTGGACTGAGGAATGTGAGACAAGCTTCCAAACGCTCAAAGAAAAGTTAACTAGTGCCCATGTACTAGCAGTCCCAGAAGCAGATAAAGAATATATGGTCTACAATGACGCCTCTAAGAATGGATTAGGTTGTGTGTTAATGCAAGATGGAAAAGCAATAGCCTATGCATCTTGACAGTTGTAATAACCCAAAAAAATTTAAAGCTTAATTACGATAATTAAAATCGTAAATTAGGGTTTTACCCCGATATTGAAATAGTAATTTATCGAAGATCAATTTCGATAACCTATGATACAAGAATTCTTATATCATATTCACTAGTAATTAGTGAATAAAGGAATATGAATTTCAGTATTCCTTCGGCAGTATATTTCTAACGTCGATTAAAAGTCGATAGTTAGCTATTCGATATTTCTAAGCGACGAAGCTTAGAATTAAGGATCGTTTTTACAGAAATGAATAAATAAAGTGAATATCACTTTATTACGAACATTTTAGAGATAATTCAATTTTTGACATTTTGAGACGTTTTAAACGTCGACATTCGAAACGATTCGAGAACTCAGTCAAATGATCATGGAATTAAGTTATTTAAATTCCTATGATTATTTTAGGTAATAAGAGCATTATTTATCATATAAATAATGCTATGGAATTAAGAATAGAGATTGAACAAAATAGGTAATTTCGAAACCCTAATTTCGAAAATTAGGGTTTATGGTTTGAAAAATGTTCTAAATATTTTTCTATGATATAATTCATCATCTAAGACTTATAAAATGTCATATAGCTATATGTTAGCTATTTATTTCAAAAGAATAAAATATGTGATTTATTATTCCTTTAAATCTCGAAAATTTGAGTTTATTAAGTATATTGGATTAAATGATCATCCAATTGATAATATAATGTTATAATTATATTATTAAGATATTTTTAAGGATAATGTGAGGTGTAACACCAAGTGGATCAAGTGGGAGGATTTTGTCCCCTAACACTACAAGAAATTAAGGTTTTTACCCACACATGGATGTGTGGCTAAAACTATATTTATGTGTAAATATAAATTTTTAGCCACACATAATTTAAATGTCAACAAGTGTCACTAATTCCATGTAAAGAAAAGGTTTTATCCACACATGTATGTATGTGTGAATAAATCATCAAACTTTTACCTACATATATATATGTTACCAAAGATAAATCTTATATGTGGTTAAATATAATTTTACTAAAATATAATGATAAGGTGGAAATAATATGGATGATGACATGTATTACACGTGGCAATTTGTATGTGTGGGTAAATGCTATAATTTATATGTAGGTAATGATTTTTTTAACTAATTAGATATTGAAAAAAATATTATTATTTATGAATAAAAATAAACATAAATGTGGGTTAAACATATATATTGTATGGAGAATAATTTACTCAAAAGATTATCATATTTCAATACATTAAAATATAACAAGACTATCATATAAAAATTGACATAATAATATTTAAATAAACTTATCATTGGGTAATACGTGTACCAAATAACTTTACATCCAAACATCTATGCAATTGGATATGTGAATGCATATCCACAGCCACTGGTGGTATCAAAATATTACAGATGATTAAATGTGCATAAGACTTTCTATGAAATGTACATTGAACCAAAGCTCTGACTAATCATAGTGAATCGAGGATATGTAGTTTCTTCAATCCATTTCCTTTCATAAAGATGAACCACCTGTTCAATCCATTTCCTTTTATAAAGATGCACCACCTGCCAAAACAAAAGATAATCAGAAACCTATTAGCAAGTATCTATTGAAATAAAAAACAATCCATCATTTAAATTCATTTAGGCATCATCATAGAACTAAATGAATCATAGAGCCACTACTCAAAAGCAATACAAAAACAAATGCGAAACCATAATAAAAATTAATAGGTAGCTTACACATATATCTATATATACATATTGTTATTTGTATATACTCACTCATAGATTCGTTCCAACACTAAGGAAATAACTTTCAAATTTCTTATCTTGCAGCTTGCACTCTAAGATGACCTACTTCAAAGGCCCTATACAAACTAACCTGCACAAAAAGCCAAATGAGTATAATTCTAGCATATTATAGATAGAAATTCATGATGGGTAACTGAGATGCCAATGTGAAATTAAGTTTAAATATTTACCTTTGCGATAAAGCTAGAAGAGAAGGGACAAGATGAGGTGTGAGCAATGACGTCGGCTGATAAACAGGAGAGTGAGGTGTTGGTGGGAGTGAAGGTTAAGTTTAACGTTGATATCATAATTGAATGTAAATAGGGAAGGTAAGGGGGAAATGAGCAGCGGGTAACGGTTTTCAGGGATGAGGACTGGTGATGTTTTAAGGGAATTTTCAGGCATAAGGACTGCCGCTTAAGTACAATTTTTGTAGGGAGACGTAAAAAGGAGATAAAGCTTGTCAAACCAGAAATCCTCATTGTCAACAACCAGAACTGCCAAAATTCAAACCTCTGAAAATAGTGGAACAAATATAAGCAAAGAGAAATGCCAGCATCAAACAGTCAACCCATGTTCAACAACCAGACATAGCTGCACCTTGAAAAGATTTGAGAATTAGACCGACTACAAGTTTCTAAATTCTTATCTTAGCAATGATCCTAAATAAAAAGGACAATTAATAAACCAAAACTTGACCAATTGTAAGCATCTTATCTGGTTACAGGAGCTTCTAGAATCCATGGATATACAAATGCTAGCCGGAGAAATGAAGGTCTGCCAATGGAACAAAACAAAAAGAACCAAAGATCACAAATTGGCAGAAAACATGTGTTTCTAACAATAGTGAGAAAACCAGAGAGGGAGAAAGAGGAAGAAAAACACATCACAACCACTGCCTTCTACAAATTTCATTATCCAATACCCATAAGACCTGAAAACAATTGAGAAAATCATAAGAAACAAGACATCACAAACTAGTAGATGTTTTTCTGGTTGTAAATTTGAGATTTTTAGTGCATAAGGATAGACTATGGCACAACATCAACATGTCACGGAAAGATACATACACACACAAAATGAAAAAACAACCTCTAAGAAAAGTAATTATCTGAACTGAAATGTGGGGACATCTATAAAATTGGTTAGCTTGATTTCAACAAAATTACATCATAGAAAGACGAATCCCAGGAACATATACACCATTATAGGGATTCTGCAATTAGAAAATATAGGAAATGAGAAATCCTATAAAGCCAGATAAAAAGATAAAGATACTATATAAACTAGCTCAACCAAATATATGGATAAAAAATAATTTGCACACAATATGAAGATCTTAGTACAGCTTTTGGATTTACTTTTTTGTACCAAGCTGTACCAAGGTCTTCATTTGAACATGCTGTTTTTGCAAACCTCAAATTTGTTACAATTAAGCTAAATTACAAACAACCTAATGCAAATTACACAATGAAAAAACTCATACTAAGACTAATACAACCGATTAATGGAAAAATATATTTGCACATCATCTACTTACCTGGAATTTAAGCTACACAAATTTCAAATTAGGCATGAATATATGTATACCAGATCATCATTTCACTCTCCAACTCTAAATAATCGCAATCAAACTATCTGAATCTCATTTGCCCCAATCACTTCAAATCAAGCTTATAAACTAAATGAGTGTAAATAAAAATTCGCACCTACGAGAGGAGAGAGTTGTCGAGGGGGTGAATAGCGCGGAGGCGAAGCTTCTAATTATTGCACGAGTAATCGTAGAAGGGAGAGGGCGAAGTAATCGAAAACTAGGTTTCAATCGAGCGGATAAGTGTTGAGCCATAGCTGATCGCGAAAGGTCTATTCTCAGAGGCGGCAGCGCAACCAATGGTGGAATCATCGACGTTGTTGCTGGGACGAAAGACGGCATGGGGCGCGGACCGTCGATTAACGAAGTCATCGCCAGAAACCGATAGGAGAAAAGAGGATTTTAGATATTTCAGATTTGGAAGATGGGGAATGAAAACTGCCGCCCTCTTAGAGAGTGTTCTGGACAGAATTTTAGTGTCCAAGTGTAAAATGAAACTGAATTTTAGAACGATTTTTTCGTCTATGGCGGTAAATGAAATATTTCATAATTGACATTCAATATGTTTTAATTAATTGATAGTCTTGTGTAGCTAATTTAATATATTAATTATCAACCGCACATAGGTCATCGTTAATTATGTGTGACTAATATTTTGTATTGATTTTTCACATCAAATTATTTAATAAAAATAGATTTAAAAAGAAAATAAAATAATGAAATTAAAAATAAAGTGCGACTAAAACGCATGTCACACTTAAATAAATGTTAATAACTAAGAATGATATGATTCATTAACCACACATATATAATCTTTAATTATGTGTGGCTAATAATATTTAATAATTTGCCACATAAGCATATTAGAATTTAAAGGTTAAAGATAAAATAGGAAATATAAAAATTAAATACGAATTAATTTTTTTCCACAAATAGAAAATGTCATTAACTACTTAAAATTATCTAATAGATTTACCCACACATATTTAATTATGTGTGGGTAAACTGCCACACATTATTATGTGTGACAAATTATGTGATGTGAGGTGTAACACCAAGTGGATCAAGTGGGAGGATTTTATCCCTAAATGGCGAAAATTATTGGTTAAATTGAAGAGAAAATCCTACAAAATTAATGCTAGGATTATATGAGTGAGGTGTATGAATATGGTTCATTAATTAGTGTACCTAGGTGTAAAATAAAATCTTATTCTATGTCTAATGTGAGAGGACCGAAAATGAGGAGATGATCCTAAGTGTGAAAGCTTTGAAAATTCAAGTGTGAAAGTTTGACTTCTTAAAGGATAATGTTCCCTAAAGTTTAAACATTATCTTATACATATGATAAGGATAATTATGGTTCATGAATATGGTAGAAGGCTAATAAAATTCTCCTCTATAATATGAGAGTACCGAAAATATGTATGTATGTACATTAAATTGTGATTTTCATAATTCTTTGATAATTATGAGAATTTATTTAATATAAATTAATTATATTGAAGCATGAAAAAATAGAATTTATAACCTATGTTATTGAAATGGCCGAAATGTGCATATATGTGTTCAAAAGATTTAATTTCCATTATTTTATGATAATGATGATTGATAATGAAATTAATCATATAATTAATTATTATATGATATAATATGATATATTATGTCATGAAATGAGGTGAATTATTTAATTAAACAAGTGTGACATATTATTTCATATAGTGACCGAAAATCCACATAAAATCATAGGATTTTATATGCAACTTGTTTCTATGAGTTGTCAAGTGTAATAATTATATGATAAGGTGTGATATCACATGTATTAAATAATTAAATTAAATCTTATCTATTGGGATCTAAAAGTACCGAAAATCTTATGGCAAATATGAAATTAATTACATCTTAGTTAACTTATTGTGCAAGTTGGAAGCTTATCCTTTAATAAGAGATAAGATCACTTTTTGAACTCATTTTTGCTCCCAAAAATAGAGAGGGCCGAGAGATTCTTAAGAAAAAAGGAGAGGGTTTTCAAAATTTTATTTCTTAGATCTTGAGTGAAAAACGATCGTCGTCGAGAATCGAAACCGATTAAAAGGTTAGGAATTTTGTAAGCTTTCTCTACATGGTTAAATTTTTGAAATCTATCTATGAAATTTTATGCTATGTTCATATGTTCTTATTTTCGAAAATAGTGAAGAACATGTTATGATGTTAGTTGTTCATTAAACATGTTTATATGATGCATTAGAGCTTATATATTGAAATTGGAACAAAATTATGCATGAATGAAAAAGATAGAAAAGGACCGAAAACTTAGGGTAAATATATGTTGTTGAGAATGATTTTAAATGTTGATTTGAGCATGAAATAATGATCTAGGTATTTAAAATGCCTATATGAATTTATGTGAAATTTTTGGAAAATATATGCTTAGTATTCCAAAAATACCGAAAATAATCATGAAATAATATGTTGGTATATGTTTGATAATTAAATGATATTATACCATATAAGTGATATAGATTTATGATATGACGTTATACTAATTTATTGGAATTTTAGAAAATTTATTTACCTAAGCCCTAATTTTCGAAAATCATGCCCTAAGTATATATTGATGTATGATTGGTAATTGTTGGAAATTATGTTATGATATTAAGATATGATGTTGATTATGTGTATTGTGATTTAATTGGAATTTTTGAAAAATATTTAGTATATATTTTAAAAATACCGAAAACTGTTTTAAGAAAATAAGTGATGTATAAATTTTTATATGATCAATATTATTACATATTATTGATCCCATGTTAAAATAGTACACTATGTGAATTTATAAAAAAAAATTTGAAAAGTTTTGGTATATGTTGTAATAAGGGCCGAAACCTTATGATATAAGGTTTAAATGTTTTAAAATTATATTATTATGTATTATCACAATTTATGTTCTAAAAATATAATTTAGACATGTCATGAATTTACGTGATATTTGAAAATGAGAAATAAAATGTTTGTGTCAAAACATTATATTATGTCCTGTAAATGAAATAATAAAGTATACTATAAAAGTTAAATCATAATTGAAAAATAAAATCAATAGTAATTATTGATTTGCGTGAAAAATTAAGACGTATGACATTGTGATTTAAAATCGATTGAAAATCGATTTATAGAACATATGTGTTAATTTCAAAACTATATGTTTTAAAAGTCAAAATTGTTGACTTTAGTCGATATGTATGAAATACGTTAGTATCGACCAATATTGGATTATCGTCTAATAGACTTGTTGTACGTTGAGAAATACGCTAATGCGTATAAAACGTATTAGAGATATATAAGTATCTCTCGAATAAAAGACGATTTCTTAATTGAAATCTTATAAAACGATAAGTATAAGATTGACGTTGACCTAAATGGTCAATATGAGTCATAGGTCGTATTATGTCTCTATTGAAATACGAAAAGTTATAAGTTATACTGTTACGTGAAAGTACGTGTTAAGCTGAGTAGGAAAGGGTAAAATATTATTTTAGAAGGTTATCAAAGTTTATTGGACTTTGACTTTCTCGATAAACGTGACCGACGTTCTAAATTGATTTCTTATGTAAAGATGGACGTGATTCGATCGCTGACGTTAAGAGAGAGACTATTTAGGAAGCATACGTATCAGGTGGGCTTTACTACTCACTGAAAATGAAATGCTTTTCAAATGTTTTATTTACGATGCTTTCTGTCGAGAAATGTTTATAAAATGTTTATTTAATTACCTGCCCAAATGTTTATGTTTTTATGTATGTATCCTATCCATGAATGTGATGAATGTGTTGGTTCGCTACCACTTATGAATGAAATCGATATCGGATCCTATGCCTGGGAAGGATTATACCGCTAGGGTTAACGTGTACACTTAAGGGTATTTGTGTCTTTGAAAGACAATTCTCGGTCGGTCACAACGGGCGTAGAAGAGGCCTACTTCTGACGGTATTAATGTTGTTGTGATGTAAGTAAAGGATATGGATCATACATCTAAAGGAAATATGTCCGGCGGACAAATGATTATGAATCGATGAAGCTGTTTTAGTAAGCACAAGGTCTTTTTAACTAAAACCCTTGTGTCTTACTTGATGGGAAGTGTAATTTAAAGTTATAAACATTTTGGCATGTGTCCACCGAGTGCATTCTTGTACTCACCGCATATTTTTTAAATGCGCAGTTGAGTCAAGATGGGATGAGAGTGTGTTGAGCAGTCGGACTCCTTTTGATGCTGATTTGTTAGTACCTTGAATACACATCGTCATATGTGTATTCACATGTTTTCCACGTAAAAGAACACATTGTTATGTCTTGAGTTTGTCGATTAATCACCACCGGATCAGTTGAACCTCTTTGTTAAAGATCCATTGGTCAGATGCATATGTAAATTATGTGTGCTTATCTCTATGGTTTGATAATCCAAAGTCCGGTTGAATTATGTCTCATCAAGATTATCGATTATTGGTCTCTTATGTCTTTTAATCATCATTTCCAAGTAATGATCCTTGCTAATCCGTCATTAGGGTTAGTGGGCTATTACAACAGTTGAGACCACATGAATTGAATTATCCAACACATGACCTAGAACTAGCAGCAGTAGTACATGCACTAAAAATCTGGAGGCACCATCTCTATGGAGTGAGGTGTGAGATCTTTACAGATCATAAAAGTTTAAAATACTTCTTTGAGCAAAGAGACTTAAACATGAGACAAAGAAGATGACTTGAACTAGTCAAGGATTATGACTGTGGTATAAATTACCACCCGGGCAAGGCGAATGTGGTAGCAGATGCCTTGAGTCATAAGAATCAACCCAAGTTGGGATGTCTCTTTTCAAGAGAAAAGAAACTCGTTGAGGAATTTGAAAGATTGAAAATAGAGATGATTGAATAACCAGAGACGATCATGAGTCGTATCGCTACGCTCACATTGACGTCTAATTTAAGAAGGAGAGTAATAGACGAACAAAGAAAAGATGAGAAATTGGAAAAGACAAGAGTCAAAATAAGGTCTGAAGGACTAAAGGGATATATAGAAGCTCCCGACAATGCCTTGTTCTTTGAAGGAAGATTGTGCATACCAAACAATAATGAGCTGCGAAATAAAATCATGAGTGAAGCTCATGACACGCCTTATACCGCCCACCCAGGTAGCACAAAAATGTACCAAGACTTACGAGAAAGGTTTTGGTGGGAAGGTATCTTGTTTGCCAACAGGTGAAGGCATTGCACCAACGACCCCATGGGAAGTTACAGCCTTTGGATATACCCGAATGGAAATGGGATGATATCACAATGGATTTTGTGACGGGTTTACCAAAATCGAAAAGAGGAAATACTACCATATGGGTAATAGTCGATCGACTCACCAAATGTGCACATTTTCTACCAATCCAAATCACTCATGGATCTGATAAGTTAGCCCAGTTGTACGTAAAGAAAATTATACGCCTACATGGTGTACCGAAATCTATCACGTCTGATAGAGACTCGAAATTCACTTCAAGATTTTGGGTTAGCTTACAAAAAGAACTCGGTACGAAATTGAATTTCAGCACTGCTTTTCATCCTCAGACCGATGGACAATCGGAAAGAACAATTCAAACACTTGAAGATATGTTGAGGACAGTAGTGTTAGATCAAGGTGCAAATTGGGAATACGTTTTACCACTCATTGAGTTTGCTTATAATAATAGCTATCATGCAATGATTGAGATGGCCCCATATGAAGCATTATACGGAAAGAAATGTCGATCACCACTTTATTGGGATGAAGTGGGTGAGAGAAGAATTTTAGGGCCTGATACAGTGAGTGAGATGATCGAAATTGTTCGCCAAATTAGGCAACGGATAAAAGAAGCACAAGATAGGCAAAAATCCTACGCTGATACGCGTAGATCTGAGCTGTGTTTTGAATGTGGTGATAAAGTATTCCTTAAAATTTCTCCATCTAAAGGGATTATAAGATTTGGAGCAAAAGGCAAATTAAGACCACGTTTCATAGGACCTTATGAGATCCTAGAAAGAATAGGCCCGGTTGCCTATAGATTGGCTCTTCCGCCAAGTTTGGGGAATGTACATGATGTTTTTCACGTGTCGCAATTAAGGAAATACGTTTATGATCCAAAGCACGTGATCCACCATGATGACGTGATCCTCAACCCAGACCTGAGTTATGAAGAGGAACCTACAGCTATCCTAGATCGTAAGATTCAACAGTTGAGGAGCAAGTCCATACCCCTGGTAAAAGTGAAGTGGAAACACCATGGGTAAGAAGAAGCCACGTGGAAACTTGACGACTCCCTGAAAGAACGATACCCCAATCTCTTTTAAGGTATGCAAATTTCGGGACGAAATTTCTTTTAAGGGGGGTAGAATGTAATATCCCAAAAATTTAAAGCTTAATTACGATAATAAAAATCATAAATTAGGGTTTTGTCACGATAATTGAAATAGTAATTTATCAAAGATCGATTTCGATAACCTATGATACGAGAATTCTTATATCGTATTCGCTAGTGATTAGTGAATTAAGGAAAATAACTTTAATTATTCCTTCGATAGTGAAATTCTAACATCGATTAAATATCGATAGTTAGCCATACGATATTTTTTCTAAGTGACGAAGCTTAGAATTAAGGATCAGTATTAAAGAAATAAATGAATAAGGTGAATGTCACCTTATTACGAACATTTTAGTGATGATACGATTCTCAACGTTTTGAGACGTTTCAAACGTTAACGTTTTGAGATGAATAGAGAACTTAGTCAAACGATCATGGAATTATGTTATTTAAATTCCTATAATTAATTTAGGTATTAAGAGTATTATTTATCATTAAAATAATGCTAGAGAATTAAAGAATAGAGATTGAACAATTAAGCTAATTTTCGAAAACCCTAATTTCAAAAATTAGGGTTTTATGACATAAAATTGTTCTAAATATTTTTCTATGATATAATTTATCATCTAAGACTTTTAAAATGTCCCATATATATATATTAGCTATTTATTTCAAGAAAATAAAATGTGTAGCTATTATTCCTATAAATTTCAAAATTTACACTTTTAAGTGTATAATGAATTAGATGACCATCCAATTGATAATATATTTTTATAATTATGTTATTAAAATATTTATAAGGATAATGTGAGTTGTTATACCAAGTGGTACAAGTGGGATGATTCCTATCCCCAAAGAGCATTAAATGTTGAAAATTTTGTGAAGAAAATGCATGAATTTCAAGGCTTATGATTATATGAGTGATGTGTATGAATATGGTAGAATTAATTAATGTATCTAGGTGTAAAATAAAAATTTGTCTTATGTTATAAAGGAGGGGACCGGAAATTTCAAGGTGTGAACATATGTACACTTTGAAAATTCAAAGTGTAAAAGTTTGACTTTTCAAATTGGATTGTCCCCTAAAGTATTAACCTTATCTTATATTTGATAATGATATTTATAATTCATGAACATGGTAGAAGGCTAATAAAATTTCTCTTTATTCTATGCAATGGCCGAAAATGCCTATATATGTGTATTAAGTTGTGATTTTCATGATTCTTTGATAATTATGAGAATTAATTTAGTATAAATTAATTATGGAGTAAGATGGTGTATTGAAGCATGAAAAAATAGAATTTTTGTCCTATGTTTCTATAATGACCGAAAATATATATATGGGTACAAAGATTTTTATTTTTATAATTTCATGATAATAATAGTTGAACTTGGAATTTATCATACAATTAATTATTATATGGTATGATATGATATATTATGTCATTAAATGAGGTGAATTATTTAATTAAACAAGTGTGACATATTTATGCATGTAATAATCGAAAATCACATAAAATCATAGGATTTTCTATGCAACTTGTCTATATGAGTTGTAAAGTGTAATAATTATGTGATAAGGTGTGATATCACAAGTGTTAAATAATTAAATTAATTCTTGTCTATTTGGAATCAAAAGGACCGAAAATTCCATGGCAAAAATGAAATTAATTACATCTTAGGTTAGCTTATTGTGCAAGTTGGAGGCTTATCTTTATTAAAGTGAAAAGATCACTTTTTATATCTCATTTGCTTCAAAAGAGAGAGGAGTACCGAGAGCTTGAGGGAGGAAAAAGGAGTGAGTTCTTAAATTTTATTTCTTCGATCTTGAGTGAAAAACGTTCGTCTTCAAAAATCAAAACCGATTAAAAGGTTAGGAATTTCTTAAGCTTTCTATACATGATTGAATTTTTGAAATATATCCATGAAATCTCATGTTATGTTCATATGTTCATATTTTCGAAAATTTTAAGAAGTGTGTTATGATGTTTAGTTGTTCACTAAATATGTTTATATGTTGTATTAGATCTTATATATTGAATTTGGAACAAAGTTATGCATGTATGAGAAATTAGTGAGAGGACCGAAAATAGGTGAAGTCCATATGTTGTTGATAATGATTTTTAATTGATGATTTGAGCATGGAATAATGATCTATGGTGTTGGATATGCTTGTATGATTTTATGTAGAATTTTTGGAAAACTTTATGTTAAAGTTTCATAATTACCGAAAGTTGTAGAGGAATATTATGTTGATGTATGTTTGATATTTAAATGATATTATAGCATATAAGTGATGTAGATTCATAATATAGTGTTGTATGAATTTATTGGAATTTTAGAAAATTATATGTACCTAAGTCCATTTTAAAAAATTTAGGGTTTCTAGTGTATATTGAAATATGAGTAGTAATTGGTGAAAATTATGTTATGATAATGATATATGGTGTTGATTATGTGTTGTGTGATTTAATTGGAATTTTTGAAAAATGTTTGGTATATATAATGAAAATACCGAAAATATTCTTGAGAAATTAAGTGAGGTATAAATTTTATATGATCAATATTATTACATATTATTGATCTCATTTTAATATAGTATGTTATGTGAATTTATAAGAATTTTTGGAAAAAATTGATATATAATGTAAAAAGGACCGAAACCTTATATTATAAGGTTTACAAGTTTTAAAATTATATTATTATGTATAATCACATTTTATGTTCTAAAAATATATTTTAGACATGTTATGAATTTATGTGATATTTAAAAATGAGGAATATTATTCTTATGTCAAAACATTATGTTATGTCACGTAAAATGTGAATGATAAAGTATATTATATAAGTTAAGTCATAATTGAAAATAAAATCAATAATAATTAATGATTTGCGTGAAAAAACAAGACGTATGATATTGTGATTAGAAATCGATTGAAAATCGATTTATAGAACATATGTGAGAAATTTCGAAACTATATGTTATTAAAAGTCAAAATTGTTGACTTTAGTCAAAACGTATGAAATACGTTAGTATATGACCAATGTTAGATTATACGTCTAATAGGAATGTTGTATATGTTGAATAAATACGCTAATGCATATAAAACGTATTAGAAATATATGAATATCTCTTTTATAAGAGATAATTTCATAATTGAAATCATATTATTAAGAGACGTTAAGTATAAGTTGACGATTGACCTCAATGGTCAATATAAGGTCATAAGTTATATTACGTCTCTATCGAAGTACGAAAAATTTTAAGTTATGTTGTTCCGTGAAAATACGTACCAAGTTGGTTAGAAAGGGGTAAAGTATTATTTTAGAAGGTTATCAAAGTTTATTGAACTTTGATGTTCTCGAAAAACGTGACCGACGTACTAAATTAATTTCTTACGTAAAGGTGGACGTGATTCGGTTGCTGACGTTAAAGGAGAGACTATCTAGAAAGCATACGTACCAGGTGGGCTTTAATATACTCAATGAAGATAAAATGCTTATCAAATGTTTTATTTACGATGCTTTATTTCAAGAAATGCTTATGAAATGTTTTATTTAATTACCTGCCCAAATGTTGACGTTTTTATGTATGTATCCTATCCATGAATGTTGATGAATGTGTTGGTTCGCTACCAACTTATTAATGAAATCGATATCGGATCCTATGGAAGGATTATATACAGCTAGGGTTAACGTGTACACTTAAGGGTGATTGTGTGCTGAAAGGACAATTCTCGGCCGGTCACAACGGCGTAGAAGGAGGCCTACTTCTACGACGGTATTAATGTTGTGGTGATGTAAGTAAGGGATATGGATCATACATACAAAGGAAATATGTCTGGCCAGACAAATGATTACAAACTGATGAAACTGTTTTAGTAAGCACAAGGTCTTTCCAATTAAAAACCCTTGTGTCTTACTTGATGGGGCAGTGTAATTTAAAGTTATGAAATGTTTTGACATGTGTCCACTGAGTGCATTCTTGTACTCAGCCCTGCATATTTGTTTTTAAATGTGCAGGTTGAGCTGAAGATGGGATGGGAATGTGTTGAGCAGTCGGAACCCTTTTTGAAGCTGATATGTTAGAACCTTGAATCCACATCGTCATATGTGGATTCACATGTTTTCCGCTGCAAAAGAACACTATGTTATGTTTTGAACTCGTCAGTTAAATACCTCCAGATCAGTTGAACCCCTTTTGTTAA
This sequence comes from Salvia rosmarinus, assembly GCA_036937905.1. NCBI lineage: Eukaryota > Viridiplantae > Streptophyta > Magnoliopsida > Lamiales > Lamiaceae > Salvia > Salvia rosmarinus. The sequence continues at coordinate 97,203 of JAODLM010000778.1, forward strand.
TGATCTATTGGTCTAGATGCATATGTAAATTATGTGTGTTTATCTCAATGGTTTGATGTTCCAAAGTTTGTATGAGTTACGTCCCATTAGTATATGATCATTGATCTCTCATGTCTCTTGATTACTATTCCAAGTAATAGTCCTCGTTAATCCGTCATTAGGGTTAGAGGGCTGTTACAATATCATAATTTTTATTCCATATAAAAACTTATTTTTTTTACTTTGGATGAGAAGACAAGATGCTAAACCATAAACTATGATTTAATTATTTCCTTTAAGTAAAAATTTAGCTCGACAACCAAAAAAAAAACTAAAAGGTTAATGACGAGGGTGATAGCTTGAAACATAAATTTGGAACACAACAGAAAATCTAAAATTGAAACCATACCAGAAAATAAAAATTAATAATTCTTGTAGTTAAACGCAAAGCACTTGAGAAAAGCGTAAGAAAGGAGATTGGAATATTTTGAATGTGGTAGCCTTGTATACATTTGATCAGCAAGTATATAAATGAAAATCGATATTGTAGGTATAACCCTATTAGAGTCCTGGTCCAACTCAACAATTTGCTTATCGATCTTAAACTTCTATTTTATTTTACTTTATTTTATTTAAATTTTTTTCTAAATCTATAGCGATTAAGAACGAAACAACTTGGGCTTACAATAATTCTACAACCCACTTTTCCAAGGTACAAAATTTGGTAATTCAAAAATAAATAAGTCCATAATTCTTTCATAATCAAGTCCAAAACCAAAGTATTTTATTATATCTTGTAAAGTAAACTATTAAGGCCCAAAAATAAATTCAAAGTTCGTTTTCTAGCTAGGGCGCATCTACGAACTCCCTCAAATCCAACGTAAAATCGAGCATGACAATATTCACAAATCTAACATAAATTATTTAAATTTAAAACAACTTAATACAAGCAAAAAGTGGAGCGTTACGCGAAGGTTATCAAATATCACTGCAGATAAAAATAAATTATCTCACAGGATGACATTCACATATTTTATTTGAATCATTAATATAAAGATAATTTTAACCGCATATCTTTAACAACAAAGGGTGGAGATCAGTTCTTATTTTGTAAATAAACTAGTGTTTGTATGTAACAGCCCGCCAACCCAAAGTACGGATTAGCAGGGACTGTTATTTGAAACGGGATTTAGTAACGAATAATAACATGGAACATTGAATGGTGTGACATATATCGAGAATATTTCTAGAGCTTCAAGTGTTTGAGGTTTGACAAAACATAATATACATATGACTTCATAATCTAGCAGCGGAAAACATGTGAGGTATACATGTGACGATGTATACTCGAGGTTCTATTATCAAAGAACAAAGGATCGATCGCTCAACACCGCCCATCCCATCAATCACTCAACTCGCACATTTAAAACAAACATGCGGTGAGTACAAATAATGCACTCAGTGGGCTCATTGCAAAAACATTTTCTTTACTTTAAATTAAAGCGCCTTCGGGTAAGACATGAGGGTTTTATTGAAAAGGCCTTGCGCTACTAAAATATTTTCTCATTTTCTCAAAACATCGCCTTGCAGCATTTTCTCTTTGTATGTATGATCCATATCACATATAACATCTCATAAACCGATCTCATAATCATCTATGCGCCGTAGAAGGCCTCCTTCTACGGACGCCGTGATCGGCCGAGAACTCTTTCAAGACACGATCACCTATAGTACATCCGATCCTCGCCACTCCGGACACGTGATTCGAATTCTCAATCATCCCGCGAGTTCTAGCAAGGATACGATCGCTATAATAAGTTGGAAGCGACCCAACAACTTTTCACTTTCATGGTTGGCTAACCAATATCTTGATAGGATCCATACATAAAACATAAACACTTTGGGCGTTAATCATCTCATCATCATTTCTCAACCGAAAGCTTGTAAATAAATACTTTTCATTTCGCATAAAGCAAAATAAATAAAATGGTTTTGAGTAAAGCCCACCTTGTACGTAGCTTTTCAACAACTTTTCTTTCTAACGTCAACGATCACGTCGCGTTCCATCTCTATGTAAGAAACTTAATTTAGTACGTTGGTCACGTTTTTCTAAAACGTCCAAGTCTAATACAATTCAGGAACCTCTAATACGTCTTACACGTCTTAGCGTGTCTAATCATTGTAAACTGTATTCCTACTAGACGTACCATATCACTTTGACACGTACTAACGTATTTCATACGTTTTGACTTTAGTCAACGTTTGACTTTTATTTACATATATTTTGAATTATTTATATATATATATATATATATCAATAAACTTTCGAATAATCGATTTTAATCGATTTCTAGTCTTTTTATCATGAGTCTCTATTTTTCACGTCATTCAACAATCATGCTTTAATAATACAGATAAGTATGATCTAATTGATCATGAAACTTCACTTTTCAACCTTACGTCATTTAACAAATTGTTTCGACGTAAAACATAACATATTTCATTCTAAAAATCACATAAAATCGTAGTATGTCTAAAACATAATTTTAGAACATATTATGTGATTATACTTGATAAAATAAATTCAAATCCTTTAATATCATATTCTATAGTTTCGGTCCTCATGGTTTAATTACCAATACTTATGTATAAATTCTCATAAATTCTCATGACATACTATATTATCATAGGATCAATACTATGTAATAATATAGTTCATAGAAAATTTGTACATCATACTTCTTTGTTTTATGATTCTCGAAAATTTTTATATATTCTTTAAACATTTTTAAATAAATTCTAAGTAATCCTCTTATCATATAATCATCATCATGTACCTTTAATATGACATAATTTCCAACATACATAACTTGTACATCATTAATCCTTTAGACTATAGTTTTCGAAAATAAGACTTAGGTAGAAAATAATTTCCTTAATTCCAATAAATTCATATAACATAATATTATGAATCTACATCATTAATATGCTATAATATCACTCAATCATGAATTATACATGAACATATTATCTTCTACTATTTTCGAAATTTTCATAGATTATAGTCTAATATTTTCCAAAAATTCCACATAAAATCATACAAGCATATTTAATACCCTAGATCATTATTTTATGCTCAAATTAACAATTAAAAACCATTTCTATCAACATGTGAACAACATAATTTTCGGTCCTAGCATAATTTTTAATAACATGCTTAACTTTGTACTTAACTCATAATATATGCTTATAAACATCATATAAACATAATTATTACACAACTTAGTATATGAACTTACTTTCTTAAAATTTTATCATAAATAATATAAGCTCATAACATAAGATCTTATGGATGGAATTCGAAAATTTTAACATGTATATAAAGCTTCGAACGCTTCTAACCTTTTAATCAGTAATGATTATTGGCAAGTAACGTTTTCTATCTAAAATTTGGAAGGAATTTGATAAGCTCTCTCTCATTTTTTTTTCTTCCTAAGTTTTCGGTACTTTGAAGCAAATGAGAGAAAAATGTTGGTCTATCACATAATATAAGCCTTTGTCCACTTGCATAAAAATATCTAATAAAGTTTGAAAAAATAATTTCTACTTTACAACTCAAATTTTCGGTCAACATAGGTGGCATAAGATAGATATTTTTCTTTATCTTTATCCTTCATTAACACATATCTTTTTCTATCCTATCATTATCAGACATGTCCTTATCAAGCTTATGATAATTCTTCCTTCTTAATTATTGTAGTTCACGGCACCCAAATGTAATGAAAAGAAAATTTTCATTCCAATCATCCCATGGCATAATTTCGGCCACTATATGAATTGGAAAAGAAAAATGTTCATTCTATTTTTCTTATGCTCACGGCACCATCCATCTATAGGAGGATGTTTTTTTTATTTTCTCATTCTCTATCATTATCAAAATTGAAGATAATTCACACTTTGTCACTATATAACTATGTGTGTCGGCTATTGTATGGCTTGGAGAAATGAATTTTATTTTTATTCTATCATATACCTTAATATTCTTTAGTGATAGTGGCATATTTGAAAACTCAAATTTTTACACTAAAGATATGTCATTATCATAAGGTAAGAAGAATTATTTTCTTACCTCTAAAATTCAACAAAATCGCTACTAGTGTCACAAGAATCATAGGTTACTTGTTTAAATTGGATACACGCTCTATAATATCTCTTAATAATATCTTACCACATAATAATAACATAAGCGTTAATTAAAGGATTACATTTTATTTATTTCACATTATTTGGTCAAAACTTTCGTCCATATCTAGATAAAACAATCCAACTTGCACAACTTGCTAATATCCCTTATATTATACCTTAATAATATATTAATATTATAATTATTGAATAGCATTATCAATATATAAAGAATTTTATTCATTTACACAATATAAATGAAATTTTCGGTACTTTTATTAATTAAATGCTACTCTTTTTATTTTCTTGCAATTAATAGCTATATGACATAATATAAGTCCTAGATGATATAATAAATCATAGGAAAAATTATTAAAATAATCCCATGTCACAAACTTATTATTTTCGAATCACTTTTTTGAAAATAGGAACAATTTTCCCAATAATTGTTCCTTAATTCTCTAGCATTATTTTAATGCTGCATTATATAAAAATAATGCTCTTATAACATAAAATAATCATAGGAATTAATAAAATATAATTCCTTAATTGTTAGACCAAGTTTTCAATTCATCTCTAAACATCGACGTTCTAATCGTCTCAATACGATATTAATTGAATTGCCTCTAAATTGTTCATAATGAAATTGCAGACATTTTATCCATTCCTTTAATAATAAGAAATTTAAATTTCTAAGTTTCGTCACTTAGAAATATCGTAAGACTATCTATCGAAATTTAATCGACGTTAGCATACTGCTTTCGAAGGAATAATATAATCAAGCTTTGATAATTCACTATTTTGATTATCGAAACAAAACCCTAATTAGCGATTTTTATTATCGCAAATTAGCTTTAAAACTGCGGGATATTACATTCTACCCCCCTTAAAAAAAATTCGTCCCAAAATTTGCATATCTTAGGACAGTATGGGGTATATTCGCATCATATAATTCTCAAGTTCTTACGTGGCTTTCTTTTGTCCATAGGTTCTCCATTGGACGTTTACCCAGGTTGTACACTTAATTCTTAACCGTTGAATCTAACGATCAAAATAGTCGCAGGTCCTTTCTCATAACTCATATCTTGGTTCAAGAATAACATCATCATGATGAATCATGTGTTCTGAATCATACACCCACTTTCTTATCTATGCCACGTGGAAATATTCTGTACATTCCCCAAACTTGGTGGAAGTACCAATCTATAGGTTACTGGGTCTATCATCTCTAGGATCTCGTAAGGTTCTATAAAACATAGTCTCAACTTTCCTCTTTCTCCAAATATTATAATTCTTTTCAATGGAGAAACTCTGAGAAAACTTTATCTCTGCATTCAAAATGCAGTTCATATCTACGCATATCAGCGTAAGATTTTTGTCTATCTTTAGCTTCTTTTATTCTTTGCCTATCTTGGCAAACATATAATCGCTTCACTCACAATCTCAGCTTTAAAATTTTCCTCTTACTTTTATTATCACCATAAAGAGGTGATCGACATTTTCTTTCGTATAATACCCCATATGGGCTATATTGATTGCTTTTTGACAGCTGTAATCATAAGTGATCTTAATAAATGGAAAACGCGTTTCCAATTTGTACTTCATTTCGACACTAATGTCCTCAACATATCTTAAAGCGTTCATATCGTTCTTTTCTAACTGTCCATCTGTCTGTGAGCGAAAGTTATGCTTAAAGTTCAATTTCGTGTCGAATTCTTTTGTGAGCTAATCCAAAATCTAGATGCAAACTTAGAACCTCTATTAGATATGATAGATTTTGGTGCTTATATAAACATACGATCTCTTTTATGTAAAATTGAGCTAACTTATTAGATCTGTGAGAAATTCGCATAGGCAGAAAATACGCTCTTTTAGTAAGTTGATCCACTATTACCCATATAGCAGCGTTATCTTTTTCGACTTTGACATCTCTTCCTTGTTCTTCTATTATCCTTTTCTTTGAATCTGTCGTCAGAGTGAGTGTAGAAATATTACTCATGATCATTTCTGGTTGTTCAACCATCTCTATTTTCATTCCTTCAAACTCTTCAACGAGTTTCTCTTTCTTTGTAAAAAGACTTCCCAACTTGGGTGAATTTTTACGACTTAAGGCATCACTACTACATTTGCCCTTTCTGGGTGATAATTTATACCACAGTCGTAGTCTTTTACTAATTCGAGCCATCTTTCTATCTCATTTCCAAGTTTCTTTGCTTGAAAAAAAAGTACTTCAAACTTCTATGATTGGTGAAGATCTCATACTTCACTTCATAGAGGTGATGTCTCCAAAACTTAATACTTGTATTACTGTTGCTAGTTCTAAGTCGCGAGTTTAGGTAGTTCTACCCATGTGGTCTAAGTTGCCGTATAGGCTAACACCTTTCTCTCTTGCATTACATACAATCTAATCCACTTTTGGAAGCTCACCTCTTATTTATCAATCCAAGTAAACTTTATTCCTTTTCGGAGTAACTATTTCATTGGCCGTGCTATCTCCGAGAATCCTTCTATGAGTCTCTGATAGTAACCAGCAAATTCTAAGAAACTCCCGATCTCATTTGGGTCGTTGGCGTTTTCTATCCTTGCACTATTTTAACCTTTATTGGATCCATTTTAATTCCTTCTGAAGACACGATGTGTCCAAAGAATATTACTTCTTTAAACCAAACTTCTCATTTACTAGAATTGGCAAGAAGTTATTCGGCTCTTAAGGTTTGTAGAACAGTCCTCAAGTGTTCCTTATGTCCTTTCTTCCTCTTTGAATAGATGAGGATATCATCTATGAAGGCTAAGACAATTCGTCTGAGTTAGGATGGATCACTCGATTTCTTTGTGGTCCATTATATATGGCTGGTGCATTTGTTAGTCGAACGGCACGACTATAAACTCATAGTGGCCACATCTTGTTCGGAAAGCCATTTTGGGTACATTTTTAGCTCGTACCTTAAGTTGATTATAGTCCAATTGAGATCGGTTCTCGGGACTACTCTTGCTCTTTTCCACTGACCGAATACTCATTTATCCTCGGTAATGGATTATTCACTCTCGATAATCTATGCACTTTCTTAATGGGCTATCTTTCTTTTTGACAAGCAAGCTGGGTGTTTCTTAAGGTGATACACTAGGTCCGATGAAACTTTAGATTCTACAACTTTTAAATTTGAATCTTTGTTCCTCCAATTTCCTTGAAGCCATTCGATAAAAGTACTTTTGAAACGGTTTAATAATGGTTCTAAATTGATAGTGAAACTCTATCTGCCTATCAGGGGGTAATCTTGGTAATTTGTTGGGAAAACGTCTGAAAATTCTTGAACAATTTTCCACATCCTCGACCTTTATTTTTGCTTTTTTTCTCTCTGTTTAGATAAACAAGGAATGCTCGACATCCCCTCTTGTTTATTATTCTCTTTGTTTGGAGTGTGGATACGGTCGGAATTTCCTTTCCCACGTGGATTCCATAGAAACTTGTAGCTTCTTGTCCGGAGAAATGGAACGAAATTTCCCTCTCCTTGTACAGGATCGTGGAATGGTTGTCGACTAACCAATCCATTCTTAGGATATCTCTACGTCTCAAGTAGGTATTATGTCCAAGTTCTTTACTAAAGTCTTAAGTGATCCTAGATTCAATTCTAAGTTCGAGTAAATACGTGTAGCGGCCATGATTCTTCCTTTAAGTAAAGAAATTCTCATCCTTTGATTCGCTTATTCTGTTTTGAGTTCTAACTTGTCCATGCATGCTTTACTATTCTTGTGATAACAGAATGTGAAGCACTTGTCTCGAACAAAAGTATTTTAGGTATGCTGAGAAATTTTCTCATACCTATCAGGCTTTCCTGATTTTGTTCGTTCTATCATTATCATACTTTCTAACCAGTATGAATGATTCAGCTTCCTTCTTCCTCTTTATCGCTCTTTTAGAATATATCTTCCATATATTCTTTCTTTTAAAATCATTTTAAGAAGATTCCCTATATTAGCATTTATTATGCTATCATACGTAATATCCTTTTTGGATATACGTCATTTCTCTTAATCTTCATTGCTTTGACTAAGTGGTTTCAGATATGTTCACTGGAAACGCATTATACTTTTGCCTTGACGTCATATATCTTTACTATCTTCTTGACATTCTATGTTTACTTCATGTCAATGCTGGGGTACCCAGATCTCACCTTATGGGTCATTACATAAGTATGAGGAATAAAACCTTCCAATTAGATTCACCTTAAGGTCCTTCCTTGTGAATCCTTTCCTTTGTTTGCTCGAACCTATTTCCTTTGCAATCGTCTTTAAGAGTTATCTTACTTATTAATTACTAAATCGCGCATAAGATAAGCCCCTTTGTCTCTATATAACTTAGAGTACGACGGTTTCATCTCAAATAATAAATCTACTTCTCAATTTCCCTTTTTACCACAAGGGAATTACTTTACTTATCGCATTTAGACTGTTTGTAAAACTTATATCATGTTCCGGGCTATCTCATAATTGTATAGCTGGTAATTTCCTCAACTATTCTTAACTCTTGCCCTTTTTCTTGAGCATGATATCCGAAAGTTACATTACTTTCGTTATACTCTTGATTCTCACTTTTAGGATCAAGACCGTCATCATTATAATCTAAACTGGTAAGGTAGTATGTTTGTACATCAAAACTTAAGTTGCAAGCACCAATATTTCACTACCAAGTCTTGACCTCGAGGTACCTTCCCCATACTTGGTTTAAATACTAGGAATAACCTAGTTGTTTATATATCTCATTATTTATGACCCACCGATCTCACTATCATTGGTTTAATCAAAGTCTCAAATACTTGGAATCAATTCCACTTAAACATAATCTTATCGATTTTAGGGATAGAGCGAGAGACTTGTTAACTGAGCTGCTATCATTCCTTATATATATCCATCAATGATTCTCGTCTACTTCCATACTTTAGACATGTCCAACCTACTAATGAGGTCATAAGGACAAACAACTATCTTCAAAGATAAGTTGTAATCTCTCTCGTTTATAACATAGTAAGAGGAGGTTATATCTCAAGGATATCATATATTTTTCTTTACTTCTATTCCAGCACTCAATGCTATAGAGTATCTCGTTCACAACTTAGTCATCATACATTCACGTGGAGGTATAAGTTTACTGTTATCAGTACTGGGAAAGCCCATCAAGGGTCGATCCACCTATGTGTATCATAAAAATATATCTCGTCTCATCGAGAACTTCCTTACATCATATCTTGATGTCTATCACTTTACTGATTTGAAACTTTTAGGTTACAAGATACGTCATCCTACATCATACTTATTGGTTTCAAGAATTGAAGAGGATTCATCATGAGAACTTACAAAAGGTATGGGTCCACAATTCAAGATATTAACTCTAAAGGTTTGGAACAATATGTTCTATAAACTGAATAATTGGGAGATAGGGTCCGAAGACCAGAATAACGAGTACTGAGATTTTTTTGGTCATATGGGGTGGTCAGGCCCGTCACAAATACTTTCTCAGTCACATGCAGTTTTGGTTTCAAGGGAATGCTTTTATGAGATTTTCTAGTTGTAAACTTCTTTCAGAAAAAGTGAGAATTTAATCGATATCTCAATCGATACTAGATCATAGAGTTAAACTCAATGACAGAATTTAGGCTATGAATAAGATTTGGAACCTTATACAACTCATTTTAGTTGTCATTCAAGGTTCTCAAGTACACATATGCTATAGCTCCTCTTGTACTATTGGGAATCTTACTTTCTAGTAGCGTTCTAAGATTCTTGTCACACTGTAGAGTTCTCGTTCTATGTACGTCACAAGATCAGTATCAACTGTTTCTTTGATCACATTCTTATTTTGTTTCTAACGAGAAAGTCATAGTCAATTTGGATTTCCGTCATACGTGAACATCCAAACAAAAGACTATACTCATGTCACTGTAGTATAGTGACATTCATTATCTCTAAATCATTATTCTCGTCTTTGCCCTTTGATTTTCTCCTCTTTGTTCTTGTCATTCAACTCGAGATTCTCATTTCGATCTCGTTTCTGTCTCATGATGAGACTAAAATTCTCATAGTTCTCTTTCTATGTTCTTTCGTAAAAGGGATCATGCGACTTAAGCGATCTATGTTCTTTTGGGATAACATATCCATCATCAAGATAACTGGAAATTTCAGAACTTTAAACATTCATAACATAACTCTTTCATAATAATCATGCTCATTGAATTTCACGAATTCAAAGATTTCACTTTCGACATATTAATGTCAACACTTTCTCGTATAACATTATCATAACATAATCATACGTTGGTAGCGAACCAACAACTTTCAATATCATCATAACATCAAAATATGTTGGTAATGAACCAACAACTATCAATCTCATTATAACATCATCATACGTTGGTAGCGAACCAACAACTTTCATAACAAAAATTCTCATCGAATTCCACGAATTCAAAGATTTCTCTTTTGACATATCAATGTCAATGCTTTTTCATATCACTTTCAACTCTTTACAACATAAAACATCATTGCAACATTTGCAATTACTTTCACTTTCAACAATTCTCATAACTTTCATTTCTTTGGAAACATCATTTTCCATTTTCAACTCTTTATTTCAAAACTTTGAGAAAGGGGCATTTACTTTCAACTTTTCACTTTCAAAACTGAGAAAATCATTTTCCTAATGCATATCAATTCTTTTAAGTTTTCCGTGAATATGCAGTCCCATACCACAATATTCTTGAAATTCTTTGAGCTTTCCATGAATATGCAGTCTCATACCTGCATATTCTTAGAATCTCTTTTATTTCAAAACTCTCATTTTCTTGAAAAATCGTTCTATTTTAATAACTTTCACTTTCAAACTTCTCATTCTCATTCTCAAAACTTTGAGAAAGTCATTTACCTCTTTCCGGTTGAGCTTAATGTGATGGAGTGTTGAGCATAGTCACTAATCTCTTGAAGTCTAGTGACTCAATCTGACTTAGCTTTGAAAGGAAATTGGGTTCGAGAACGAAGCGCTCGATACCACTTTGTAATGTACCACTACAAGAATTTTGGTTATAGACCACGGGAATCCCATTGTCTATTACAGAAAACCCGTTGTCTATCAAGGTATAGTCTATTAGGGGTGGTATGATCACTGGGAAATCCCGTGGTCTATCATCTTTATGACAACGGACAATCCCCGTGGTCTATCATGTTATAGACCACGGGGCCTTGTAATATACAATGGATATTCCCGTTGTCTATAGCATCATAGACAACGTGGGTTTACCCGTTGTCTATGTGGTTATAGACAACGGTGTTCTAACTTTATCTGATGGTTAAACCTCGTTTTATCATTGTGTTTGCATCAGCGGACATCCCCGTTGTCTCATATACCGGTCAACGAAAAAAATTATTTATTTATTTATTTATTATATAATTCAAAATACTGTTTTCGTCATTAAAAACAATAATTGTAATATTCCAAAAAGCGAACATACGACATAGATTCTAAACCCGTAATTAGTGGTTTTTAGTATATTATTTCACGACATCGAATATTGTGATTTCGATACGATATCGTTATAACGAATTCCTTTTCATAATTCACTAAGGATTGTGAATTAAAGGGTTGAAATATTACGAAATGATTCACAATATATTTTAACGTCAAACGCGATTCGACGTCAAACATTTCATGAAATTTTCGGCGGTGAAGCTTGGAATTAATTTCCATCTTAATTCCTTTATTAAATAGAATATATTTTTTTAGTAAGTATGAACTTCTGCGACCGCTTTGAGATGAGTCGATTTTGAGCGTTTGAGGCGTTTTGAGCGTCGGCGTCTGAGACGTTTTGAAAAATGAGTTTAATGCTCAGGAAATTATAATAATTAATTTCCTATTATTATTTTATATAATTACAGTATTAATGATTATTAAAATCAAAAATTGAGTTATAAAATTCGATTATTTTCGAAAGTGAATTTCGAAAACCCTAAACTTATAAATTATGGTTTGATCACATGAAATGATACCATTAAATTATCATATGGTATCTAAACTATATAATATGATATATATGGATATTATTAAGCATTAAAATCAGTTTTGAACCATAAAACTCGATAGTTTCAGTTTTTATAAATTTCAAAACCCTAATTTCGAAACTTAGATTTTTATTGCATGAAATGTGTAATAATTTTATCCTATGCTATCATTTAATATCTAAATCATATATTAGGATATATATGATCAAAAATTACATGAGTATCAATAATAGGTGTAATTTATATTTTAATCCTATTTTTCCCTATTAATTTCGGTAATTTCGAAATTATGACTATGTGATGATTTAATTATTTTTATGGCATGTATTATATATCTATGACCTATTACATGATTAATGCAATGTATTAGGTGTAATTTAAAAATAAAAACAGCCCCCAAATCACCCCCCCATGCGTCGATTCCCATCTCTTCCCCATGCACAATGATTTCCACTTTTAAAATCACCCAATACATGGAAAGCCTATTTAACACTCTTAATCATCACATCCCACTCACAAATGCAGCCCTTGTTTTCATTGGGTGAGTGAGAGAGAGAGAGAGAGAGAGAGACGGCGTGAGAGAGAGAGAGATAGGTATAGGAAGGACTTCTTCACTCTTTAGCCTTCCCCAAACATTTCAAACTCACAAAATACTCTCCATCCTCTCCATTTCCTTGCTGAAAACCGAGAGCCAAACCTCCCCCATTTCAGATTTTTCTTCTCCTTTCTTCTTCTCCCATTCGAAAACAACAACACCCCTATCACTAATCTTGGACTCCATAGACATTCTCAAGGTAAATATGGACCATAGCATCGATTCTTATCCTTCCTTGTTCAAGAAAATCGAAACTGTTTTAGATGAATATGTATGTGTGTTTCGAGTTTATATATATATGTGTACATGTGTTTAAATGTTCTTGAGCATGAGCTAGTGTTTACATTTTGGTTATGATGTTTTATTTACAAAATATGAGGAAATATGGTTAAATGAACATAGGTTATCATATATGACATGTTTGTAAGGATTTAGCATGTATAGGCAATTTATTTAACCATGGTGTATATTGTTATAATTTTCGAAAATGGTACAAAATGTTGGATAATGACCGAATGCTTCTTAGTATGTTCTAAGCATGTATTATTGGTCTATGTTATGATTTAAGACTATGGTATGTTATTTAAAAATTTTGGAAAACCCTAGCCAAAATTTTGTGAATACCGTGAGCCATTTTAATATGTACATTGGTGTATAATTTTTATTTCAAGCTTGTAATGATATATTAATGCTTTAGAACCTTGATTATATGTTCTATGATTTAATTAGAATTTTTGAAAATCAATTGCTATTTTTTTATAAAAGGGCCGAGAGCATTATAAGTGTATAGGTTGGTGTATGATTTTATTTTTGAACATGCAATGGTGTATTAATGCTTTGGTATATTGTTTATGTATTGTATGAAATTATTAGAATTTTTGGAAATCATTTACCTAATTAAATCAAATAAACCGTGAGTGATATGCTCTTGAAGGTGATGATTTAATTAGTTTTGATAAATATTATGATGTTATATTACTATACTATAGTATATAATCATAGTATATAATTGTTGGAATTTTTGAAAACCAATTACTACATTTAATCAAAAAAGCCGAGAGCTATTGAGCTCCATATGGTGATGATTCAAATGTTTTGGTTGATGTTATGATGTTACAATGTTATAGTATAATGTTTAATCATGTTGGAATTTATTTGGAATTTTAGAAATTGTTTGTTAATTATTTGGTAATTATCTTGTAATTACCGTAATATTGCTATATATTGTTAAATGAATGGTTATGGTGAACTATAGGTTATAATTGTGATGTATATTGATGTTGGGATATTATACTATGTATATATCAATTTTGGGAATTTTTGGATAATTATTCCTAATTATTGAAATTACCGTCGCTTATATATATATATATATATATTAATAAATAGCAAACAATATCATATGGATTTTATAAATTCATATTCTGGACCATAGTGTATAATAATGCACTATAGTAATTTAGAAAAATTTTCAAAAGTCATTTGATATTTTTAAATTAAATATCGAGATTTTCGATAATTAATAAGGATTTTTAAATCCTTTTTAAATCAGTTTATTAATAAAATATATGTTAAATAATATTCTGGACATAATAAAATTTTACAAAAATTTTATAAACATAGATTGCTATGTTTGAGACAAACGTTCATTTTATAACGTTTTAAAATCGAAATTACGCGTTTTAATTATAAAAAGGTTTATTAAATACGAAATTATTTATAAGTCTTTGATTTACTTGATAAATCGAGAAAAAGGACTTTACGCTTTCAAATCGATCAAACCGATTACAAAATGAAATAGTAAGAATTATTATTTGAAAGTCAAAATTGTCGACTTTGTTGACGGTGTTAGCCGTTGACTTTTTAAGTCAAATGTACGTTTACGATCGGCGAACACGCCAAGACGCAGCGTAAGATATACTAATTGAGTATGATACCTCATTAGTAAGAAAAGATTTCAAGAATGAAATCCATATATCGAAAAACGATGCTTATCGTTGAAAGTATCTCTATGAGCGAGAACAATTCAATCAGATAACGTGTTAGAGACGTATCAATTCACTAAGGAATTACCACATCGATATGAAATATCGAAGTTTATCTTAGCTTTTGAAGTCTCGAGACTTGAGCGACGACTAAAGCCTCACTTTTCGTAAAGGTGTGGGACGCAAACGCCATGATCGGATTTTGACGAACGATCGAACTCAGACTTTTACAACGAACCATAGTCCGGTGGGCTCCTTTTCTTACCTCACTAATGTGGGCTTTTATCTTCAAAATGTGGGCCTTTTCACCCCACTAAAATGTGACTTTCTTCGTTATTCCAACGAGTTTATTTACGATTATTTATTCTACAATCATAACAAATGTTTCTTGCATTACCGCCAAAATATTTCGTTTTGTGTATGGATCCTATCTGTTTGCCGGGTAGGTTGTGGAGATGGTTGGAACTTTGTTATGACGGTTATGTCATTTGGGTCGCCCAACCTTTTTAATGTCGGTCCCTTGTCGGATGATAAATGCCCGCTAGGATTGGCGTGAAGGTTGGAACTATATCAGATTAACATATGCTTGTAGAGATTGTCGCGTACAGACGGGATTACGGCGGTCACGGCGTCGTAGATGGGAGGCCTCCTCTCGACGTTTAATTTTAATATCTTGTTATGAATTGTTACTATGAGATATGGACCATACACACCAAGAAAATGCTCGGCGAGCTATGTTTACTTAACCGAATGATTTGGTAAGCACAAGGCATTTTAACTAAAACCCTGTGACTTACTCGATATTGGCGTAATTCAAATGTTATCAAATGTTTTCGGCATAAGTCCACCGAGTGCAATTTCTTGTATTAGCCACCGCATGTTTGTTTTAAATATGCAGGTTGAGCTCGATAGTGATGATGGGGGAATGTGTTGAGGCTCAGGTGTCCTCGACCGTTTATTTCAATTTGTGGTTTATACTCAATGCATATCGTCATATATGTATTCACACACTTTCCACCGCTACACTCAACTCCTTTATTTATGCTTTATGTTTATGAACTATTGAGGTCCATCGGACTGTGCCAAGTTTTGGGGTCGATGGCCTAAACCTTTTAAACCGTTATGACATTATCCCATATTCGCTCAAGCATGTTAGTTTATTTTGTTATGCATCTCTATGTTATCCGTAACCCTAAAATACTACTCCTAGTATTAGTCGCCTCCAATCCGGGTTGGTCCGGAGTGGGTCGTGATGTATGGTATCGAGCCCTTTGCTCTTTGTAAACCCAAATCCTTTTATTCTAAGTCTAGATCGAGTCTTTCGACTTCTAGAAATCATCGACTCCTCTCAACACTCCATCACATCGAGCTCAACCGGAAAAATGTAGCGCATTTCTTTCTCAAACTCATGAAATGGAAAATTTCTACATGATGAGCAAGTTAGAAGAGCTTTTGAGAAATTTTGTTATTATAAAAATTTTGGAAGTTGAGCAAGAAAATTTTCCAAAATTTTGAATTGAACGAATGCAAGTGCTCAAGTATTGAGATGGAAGTGTATGGTAGTATCGAGTGAATGATCAACATGGAATGAATGAATCCATTTTTGATATGTATATGAGTTGATCATGATTGTCATTTTGAAATCGTATTTCCAAAAATTTTCAAATAAGACTTTACTTTCCAACTTTCGAAGTTTTGTTTATGATGAACGATATGTTATCATGAGACGAACTTAGACTCTAAGGAGCATGCTCACGTATCGTGAAAGAACATAGAAGTACGAACTTCTTTTCCCTTATGCGAACAAAAGAACGATAGGAAGAATGAAAGTGACGATATCCTTGAGCGCGGACAACGAAAGACGAGCGAGAAGGATGAACGAGGACGACCTCAACCTTAAAGCTGAACGACGTCGGCACTTCATCATCACTTCGACATGAGTGAGCATCAACACGAATCAGGACATAGACGCCACTTACGGCTTCAGAATGTTCAGCCTCGACTTAAAGACCCGTATATGGTAGGCGACACGTCGACTTCACGCCTCGATTTACATTTTTGCGATCGTGCAAATTTCCTGCACTGTGCAGTAAATTTTTTAGCTAGATCTCTCGTTGGGACTCCGATTATTTATGGTTTTCACCCACGCACTCTAACGCACTGATCTTCATTTGTTATGAAGAACAGAATCCTAATTCTGTCCCCAGAATACGATAGAGTCTGTTGAACTCTAGCTTAAGTGTTTTATATAAGACAAGGATCTCGTAGCATATATTAAGATGTTATTGGCTTATATGTATACGTTTGGGTAAGACTAAGAAGGTAAGTTGTGGTATGTATTGTACATTATGATGTTGCCTACCTTATAGATTTGTTTAGTTCTAGCCTAGTTGCTTCTCGTTATGTTTAAGTTATCCTTGCCTGCTTTTGAGATGACGATAGTTGACTTACGTTAGTTTTGATCGTGGCGGATGGAGAGATGCGCTATATCGCTAGGAGGAGGTAGGACCTCATGCCCCACCCGAGGAGCTGATGCGCACCTATAGGAATGTTGGATGTGCGCCGGGAAGACCTAGGCGAAGTTTCATGCACTACCTTGGTTGTGGAGAACGCAGAGCCTATGACGCAACCGACACGATGGCATCAAGAGACTCCTAGCTATACTCCCTTGTACATGGGATGGTTATGCCCGAGAGGTATCGTGAGACTACATTTATCGATTCCCGAGGCTATGATTTGATTGGGATCCGCCTGTGTTCGTGAGTCACCGACTTACGTGTCTGAGATTCACTGAGTCAGACCTATGGGACCCTATCTCCTCCACGGGAGTACACTTGGCGTGACGAGTCGCCAGAGTGGCTATACCTGAGGTTCCGAGATAGGTTGATCCAAATGATACCCCTGCATCGGATGGACGAGGCGGGATGTACGAGGTAGATAAGGCAAGACGCCCAGAGCCTCGGGAGAGCCTGCTTGCCACCAGCAGCTGGACACCCAAGACGTCCGCCGCTACCGCCCTACCACTGCGTCCGATCCACCACCACCCAAGACGAAGAGCCCTTCCGTCGGACAGCGGATGAGAGTATCGATGCCTTCCGGCTATGACCCGACCCGAGTATGCTATGCCCGATCCGCCACAACTACGACTTACGGCGCGGATAACCCGGACCCTGCGCGACATACCGATGATGGAAGCCAGCGTGCAGACCATCCAGTACGACCCGTGAGGATGATTCGATGGGAAGACGACTCAAGAGAAGAAGACCACGAGGAAGGCGGAGTAGTAAGGAACTCGTGAAGACGTTAGGCGACGTTTTAATTAGAATTTGTTTTGTTATGACTAGCATGTGTGCTAGCTTTTCCCTTTTTATTTCAGTATCGTGGTTCTAGAACTCGATTTTTTTTAGGCCGTGTGGGCCCGAAACCTTGCTATTTCTATTTTCTTGTGATTCTCGATGTTGGACATCTCGTTTTTGACAAACCTGGTTTATCTATCTACATATATATATTTGACCCAAATGGGGGTTTTTGGTGACAAATTGACTATGTTAAGGATGAGTTGTTTTATTTTGATATCGCTTTGAGGAGAAGCTATGAAAACCTTATGTTGTTAAGTTGTAAGCGTTGAGTAATTAACGATGATATGTTTTATATAGCAGAATGCCTCCGAGAAGAAACCCAGAACGAGAACCCCGAGGTCGAGGAAGACCTAGAGGGAGGGGTAGAATCCCCGAGCAAGAACAAGAGGATATTCCCCAACCACCGCCTCCACCTCAACCCGATCGCGGGATCAAGAACTATTTCTAAGGCAAAACCTCCTTTTTTAACGGAAAGGAGCCCGTAAGTTCTAACAATGGGTTAGAGCCATTGAACGGATTTTACCTTCTTAAGGTGCACGGCATGTGAAAGGCTGTCGTGTGTTACTTTCGGTGATTGGACCGGTGACTGTGGGAGGCCGAAGAAGACTTTCTGACCGAGCGACTTGAGGAATTCTCGTGGGAGGACTTCAAGAGGAGCAGATGAGAAGACATCCCTAAGAGCTATAAGAGGAAGAAGGAGCAGAATTTTTCCGCTAAAGCAAGAAAGGATGTCTCATGACCGACTATGATCGCACTTTCGCGAGATGTCGAGATATGCACAGAATCGTGGACACCGACTTGAAAATGTCGGAAAAGTTCGTGTCGAGGGCTAAGAATGGAGATACGATGTCTCTTGCCACCATGGAGACCTATCTTACAATCAAGCTCTCGCACGAGCTGATATTGAGACGCCATGACCGAGAATAAGTTGGTGTCGTCTCGGACACACAAGATTTGAACAAAGAAAAAGGGAATTGGGAGCCCAATGGCGAGAATAACAACCGGAAACTATGGAGAAGCAAGTCAAGCTACCGTGGCAAGGAAACACGGCGCAGTGAAGGACAGAGTCGAAAAGAACAACTTATGCTCCACCGCAAGGGGACCACAGAACAATCGAGGGCACCTCAATGCCCTAGATGCCATAGAGCACACAAGGAGTGTGCACGGCAAACGTATAGCTGTTACAAGTGCGGGCAAACGGCATTACGCCAACAATTGCCAAAGTGTCACGTTGGATATAAGGCCGAACCAACCGGGCAATGCTCACCACTAAGGGCTATACAACAACCCCACCGCCACAACAGCCCAAATTTCAACCCCAAGAACTCGGTGGCAACCCGGCGGTGGTGCGGCAAGAACCACAATGGCAAAGAATGCAACAACAACCCAAGAAGAACGCGATGGCGCCCACCACCTCAACAACAACAGAGGCGGCAACCACCGCCATTAACGCCAGCAGCGGCAAAGCGGCACGAATCAACAAGGACGGCGCCCGTCAGCTCGGTCGGCTCGGCTAGAGCCTACGCCTACATAGGAGGCGTAATCTAACAAAACCGGAAACTTCGGTATGGGAGTTCTACTCGACCCACCGTTATAGTATTGTTCGACACGGGTGCTTCGCGATTCTTTCATTGCAAAATCATGCGTGAAATGCCGGGCCTTAGGTCCGAAAGGTCAAGCCGGGATATGAGAATCTCATCGCCCATAGGATGGCCCCAAAGGAACTAGAAGAGCTGAAAATCCAAACCAAGAGCTTTTGGATCTAGGATTCATTAGGCCGAGTGTTTCACCTGGGAGCGCTGCTTTGTTTGTTAAGAAAAGGATGGTTCTTTGAGGATGTGCATCGATTATAGAGAGCTAAATAAGATGACACTAAAGAACAAATACCCTTTACCCGAAATTGATGACTGTTTGATCAATTGCGAGAGCGGGTGTATTCTCGAAAATTGATCTTAAGTCGATACCATCACTGAAAATACGGTCGAAGATGTACCTAAGACCGCATTCGAACCGAGATATGGCCACTATGAGTTCATAGTTATGCCATTCGGATTAACCAATGCACCACCGTATTCATGGACCTCATGAATGCAGTATTTCATCCATTTTGGATAAATTTGTTTTGTCTTCATAGATGATATCCTTATTTATTCAAAGAATGAAAAGGATCATAGGGAACATCTACGAACGGTTTTGCAAACCTTGAGAATGAAAGACTCTTTGCTAAGTTTAGCAAATGTGAGTTTTGGTGAAGGAAGTTATGTTCCTTGGACACATCGTGTCTGCGAAGGTATAAAAGTAGATCCACCAAAGTAGAGGCGTGCAAGAATGGAAATCACCAAAGACTCAAAGACGAGATTAGAAGTTTCAGATTAGTCGGTTACTATAGGAGATTCATCGAAGGATTCTCCAAAATTGCAAGGCCAATAACCCAAACTACTTGGAAGGAATCAAGTTCAATTGGACTCGATGAGTGCGAGACGAGTTTCCAAATACTCAAGGAAAATTGACAAGGCACAGCGGTTCTAGCGGTCCTGTGTTTGACAAGGGTATGTGGTCTATACCGACGCATCTAAGACCGGATCGGGTTGTGTTTTGATGCAAGAAGGAAAAGTGATAGCTTATGTATCCCGACAACTCGACCCCACGAACTGAACTACCCAACCCACGATTTGGAATTAGCAATGTAGTTCATGCACCGAAAATTTGGAGACACCATCTATATGGTGTGAGATGTGAGATCTTCACGGATCATAAAAGTTTCAAGTATTTCTTGAACAAAGAGATCGAATATGAGACAAAGAAGATGGCTTCAATTAGTAAAAGATTACGATTGTGGTATTAACTATCACCGGCAAAGCGAATGTAGTAGCCGACGCCTGAGTCGTAAAGAGCCATACCAAGTTAGGATGTCTTTATACAAGAGGAAAAACTCACAAGAGTTTGGTAGAATGAGGATTGAACTGGTGGAACCTTTGAGACAATTGTGAGTGTGTCGCTACACTCACACGGCATCCGACCTAAGAAAAGGATTGTCGAGAGACAAAGGATGGAGGAAAAGTTGAAAAGATCCGAGAAAGACTAAGGTCCAAGGATTCAAGAATTTCAAGAGGCGCGGATAACGCCTTATTATTTGAAGGAAAGATATGCCTCGACGACGCAGAGCTTTGAACGAAATCATGAGTGAGGCTCACGATACGCCTTACACCGCCCACCCAGCAAAGACTAAGATGTACAAGACCGGAGGAAAGGTTTTGGTGGAAGGCATGAACGAGACATAACTTCTTTCAGAGAACGCTGCCTTGTTTGTTAACAAGTGAAGGCACTACACCAACGCCCCTACGGAAAGTTTCAACCCTAGAAATCCCCGAGTGGAAGTGGGACGATATAACCATGGATTTCGTTACAAGCTTACCCAAGTCGAGAAGAGAAACACACCATATGGGTAATTGTGGATAGACTTACCAAAAGTGCTCACTTTCACCTATTCAAAGCACTTATGGATCCGATAAGTCGCCCGTTAGACGTTAAGGAAATTGTACGACTACATGGAGTGCCAAAATCTATTACCTCCGATCGAGACTCCAAGTTCACATCCGATTCGGATTAGCTTGCGAGAGAACTGGTACTAGATTAAATTTCAAGACAAAGATTCCACCCATAAACCGATGGATATCGGAAAGAACGATCCAAACGCTAGAAGATATGCTTAG
Source organism: Salvia rosmarinus (assembly GCA_036937905.1). NCBI lineage: Eukaryota > Viridiplantae > Streptophyta > Magnoliopsida > Lamiales > Lamiaceae > Salvia > Salvia rosmarinus. The sequence goes on from JAODLM010000778.1 coordinate 119,062, forward strand.
AACCGTAATTTTGGATCGAGGTGCAAAATGGGAAGATATTTTACCTCTTATCGAATTTGCTTACAACAACGACTATCAAGCGACGATCGGCATGGCCCCATACGAAGCCTCAGATGGCAAGAGTGTAGATCACCACTTTATGGGATAAAGTCGGTGAGAGAAAGGTCATAGGTCGATGCGTTGAACGAAATGATCGAGATCGCTCGATGATTAGACCGAGGATAAAAGAGGCTCGTGATGACACAGTAAATCTTCTGCCGATACGCGTGAGATCCGAGCTACGCTTGAGGATGGAGACAAAGTATTTCTTAAGGTCTCTCCATCGAAAGGGATTGTCGTTTGGCCACGAAGTGAAGCTTAGACCCCATTTCATAGGACCTTATGAGATCCTAGAAAGGATAGGTCCAAGAGTTTATAGGTTGGCTCTTCCGCCAAACCTGGGAATGTCCATAATGTTTTCACGCCTCGCATTACGAAAATACGCACGACCAAGCATGTGATTCATCAAGACGACGTGATCCCTTGTTTATTATGAGCTATAAGGAAGAACCCGCAGCCATACTTGACCACAAAGTTCAAAGAACTACTTTGAGCAAGTCGATTCCGTTAGTCAAAGTGTTGTGAGACACCACGGACGAAGAAGCCACGTGGGAGCTTGAAGAAGCGATGAGGAAAAATACCCGATTTATTTTGCTAGAGGTATACAAATTTCGGACAAAATTTTTCGTAAGGGGTGGAATGTAATATTCCAAAGAAACGAACATACGATTACGGATTCTAAACCCGTAATTGGGTTTTGCCGATATTATTTCACGACATCGAATATTGTGATTTCGATACGATATCGTTATAACGAATTCCTTTTCATAATTCACTAAGGATTGTGAATTAAAGGGTTGAAATATTACGAAATGATTCGTCAATATATTTTAACGCCAAACGCAGATCGAACGTCAAAGATTTCATGAAATTTTTCGAGTAATTGAAGCTTGGAATTAATTTCCATCTTAATTCCTTTATTAAATAGAATATATTTATTTAGTAAGTATGAACTTATGCACCATTTTGAGATGATTCGATTTTGAACGCTTTGAGACGTTAACGTCAACGTCTAGAGACGTTTTGAAAAATGAGTTTAATGCTAAGGAAATTATAATAATTAATTTCCTATTATTATTTTATATAATTACAGTATTAATGATTATGAAAATCAAAAATTGAGTTATAAAATTCGATTATTTTCGAAAGTGAATTTCGAAAACCCTAACCTTATAAATTAGGGTTTGATCACATGAAATGATACCATTAAATTGTCATATGGTATCTAAACTATATAATATGATATATATGGATATTATTAAGCATTAAAATCAGTTTTGAACCATAAAACTCGATAGTTTCAGTTTTTATAAATTTCAAAACCCTAATTTCGAAACATAGATTTTTATTGCATGAAATGTGTAATAATTTTATCCTATGCTATTATTTAATATCTAAATCATATATTAGGATATATATGATCGAAAATTACATGAGTATCAATAATAGGTGTAATTTATATTTTAATCCTATTTTTCCCTATTAATTTCGGTAATTTCGAAATTATGACTATGTGATGATTTAATTATTTTTATGGCATGTATTATATATCTATGACCTATTACATGATTAATGCAATGTATTAGGTGTAATTTAAAAATAAAATCAGCCCCTAAATCACCCCCCATGCGCCGATTCCAATCTCTTCCCCATGCACAATGATTTCCACTTTTAAAATCACCCAATACATGGAAAGCCTCTTTAACACTCTTAATCATCACATCCCACTCACAAATGCAGCCCTTGTTTTCATTGGGTGAGTGAGAGAGAGAGAGACGGCGTGAGAGAGAGAGAGATAGGTATAGGAAGGACTTCTTCACTCTTTAGCCTTCCCCAAACATTTCAAACTCACAAAATACTCTCCATCCTCTCCATTTCCTTGCTGAAAACCGAGAGCCAAACCTCCCCCATTTCAGATTTTTCTTCTCCTTTCTTCTTCTCCCATTCGAAAACCACAACACCCCTATCACTAATCTTGGACTCCATAGACATTCTCAAGGTAAATATGGACCATAGCATCGATTCTTATCCTTCCTTGTTCAAGAAAATCGAAACTGTTTTAGATGAATATGTATGTGTGTTTCGAGTTTATATATATATGTGTACACATGTGTTTAAATGTTCTTGAGCATGAGCTAGTGTTTACATTTTGGTTATGATGTTTTATTTACAAAAATATGAGGAAATATGGTTAAATGAACATAGGTTATCATATATGACATGTTTGTAAGGATTTAGCATGTATAGGCAATTTACGAACCATGGTGTATATTGTTATAATTTTCGAAAATGGTACAAAATGTTGGATAATGACCGAATGCTTCTTAGTATGTTCTAAGCATGTATTATTGGTCTATGTTATGATTTAAGACTATGGTATGTTATTTAAAAATTTTGGAAAACCCTAGCAAAAATTTTGTGAATACCGTGAGCCATTTTAATATGTACATTGGTGTATAATTTTTATTTCAAGCTTGTAATGACATATTAATACTTTAGAACCTTGATTATATGTTCTATGATTTAATTAGAATTTTGAAAATCAATTGCTATTTTTTATAAAAGGGCGAGAGCATTATAAGTGTATAGGTTGGTGTATGATTTTATTTTGAACATGCAATGGTGTATTAATGCTTTGGTATATTGTTTATGTATTGTATGAAATTATTAGAATTTTTGAAATCATTTACCTAATTAAATCAAATAAACCGTGAGTGATATGCTCTTGAAGGTGATGATTTAATTAGTTTTGATAAATATTATGATGTTATATTACTATACTATAGTATATAATCATAGTATATAATTGTTGGAATTTTTGAAAACCAATTACTACATTTAATCAAAAAAGCCGAGAGCTATTGAGCTCCATATGGTGATGATTCAAATGTTTTTGGTTGATGTTATGACGTTACAATGTTATAGTATAATGTTTAATCATGTTGGAATTTATTTGGAATTTTTAGAAACTGTTTGCTAATTATTTGTCAATTATCTTGTAATTACCGTAATATTGCTATATATTGTTAAATGAATGGTTATGGTGAACTATAGGTTATAATTGTGATGTATATTGATGTTGGGATATTATACTATGTATATATCAATTTTGGGAATTTTTGGATAATTATTCCCTAATTATTGAAATTACCGTAGCTATATATATGTATATATATTAATAAATAGCAAACAATATCATATGGATTTTATAAATTCATATTCTGGACCATAGTGTATAATAATGCACTATATTAATTTAGAAAAATTTTCAAAAGTCATTTGATATTTTTAAATTAATTATCGAGATTTTCGATAATTAATAAGGATTTTTAAATCCTTTTAAATCAGTTTATTAATAAAATATATGTTAAATAATATTCTGGACATAATAAAATTTTACAAAATTTTATAAACATAGATTGCTATGTTTGAGACAAACGCTCATTTTATAACGTTTAAAATCGAAATTACGCGTTTTAATTATAAAAGGTTTATTAAATGCGAAATTATTTATAAGTCTTTGATTTACGTGATAAATCGAGAAAAGGACTTTACGCTTTCAAATCGATCAAACCGATTTACAAAACGAAATAGTAAGAAATTACTATTTGAAAGTCAAAATTGTCGACTTTGTCGACGGTGCAGAAGCTTCGTTGACTTTTAAGTCAAACGACGTGCGTTTACGATCGACGAACACGCCAAGACGCTGTAAGATATACTAATTGAGTATGATACCTCATTAGTAAGAAAAGATTTCACTAATGAAACCATATATCGAAAAACGCACTTATACGTTGAAAGTATCTCTAGAAGCGAACAATTCAATCAGATACGTGTTAAAGACGTATCAATTCACTAAGGAATTCATCTACATCGATATGAAATATCGAAGTTTATCTTAGCTTTTGGAAGTCTCGAAAGACTTGAGCGACGACTAAAGCCTCATTTTTCAGAAGTGTGGACGCAAACGCGCGATCGGATTTTGATGAACGATCGAACTAGGACTTTTACAACGAACCATAGTCCGGTGGGCTCCTTTTCTTACCTCACTAATGTGGGCTTCTTATCTTCAAAATGTGGGCCTTTTCACCCCACTAAAATGTGACTTTATCGTTATTCCAATGAGTTTATTTACGATTTATTCTATAATCATAACAAATGTTTTCTCGCATTACCGCCAAAATATTTCGTTTTGTGTATGGATCCTATCCGCTTGCTCGGGTAGAAATTTGTGGAGATGGTTGGAACTTTGTTATGACAGTTATGTCATTTGGGTCGCACCAACCTTTTAATGCTCGTCCCGTGCCGAATGATAAATGCAGCTAGGATGGCGTGAAGGTTGGAACTATACTGTTGTGTTAACATATGTCAGAGAGCGATTGTCACAGACGGATTACTGGCGGTCACGGCGTCGTAGACGGGAGGCCTCCTCTCGACGCTTAATTTTAACATTATGAATTGTTACTATGAGATATGGACCATACACACCAAGAAAATGCTCTACGAGCTATGTTTAGAACCGAATGATTTGGTAAGACAAGGCATTTTAACTAAAACCCTCGTGACTTACTCGATATTGGCGCAGAATTCAAATGTTATCAAATGTTTTCGGCATAAGTCCACCGAGTGCAATTTCTTGACTTAGCCCCGCATGTTTGTTTTAAATGTGCGGGTTGAGCTCGATGGTGATGATGGGAATGTGTTGAGGAGTCCAAAGGTCTCGACCGCTTTATTCAATTTGTGGTTTATACTCAATGCATATCATCATATATGTATTCACACACTTTCATTCTTCTACACTCGAACTCCTTTATTTATGCTTTATGTTTATGAACTATTGAGGTCCATCGGACTGTGCCAAGGTTTTGGGGTCCGATGGCCTAAACCTTTTAAACCGTTATGACATTATCCCATATTCGCTCAAGATGTTAGTTTATTTTGTTATGCATCTCTATGTTATCCGTAACCCTAAAATACTACTCCTAGTATAGTCGCCTCCAATCCGGTTGGTCCGGGTGGGGTCGTGACAATAATACAAAATAGATATAAAATATATATTGTCTCATAAATAGATAAATCAGTACAATACATAAACGTTATATACCGTGAAAATTCTCAATTAACAATTATAGCACAACAAATATTGTCTACCTAGCTAATTAAATTAGTCACAAAACATCAATTTCACCATCTTGAACCTTTCATTTCACCATCTCTCGCTCCAACATCAATCATCTAATTTGCTCTCCATCTACATGATCAAAATAAGATGCAATATGTGAGAAATAAAATTTAATACCTAAAAAATATTCAATTCAATAAAGTTATTCAGAAGAGCCACAGAGAGCACGAATGCTGGGTGACTCTCAGAATACTTGAAATGCAAATATTTTCAGGACAATCAATCATATAAAGATAAATTCATGTACCTCATCAAAGCCTGAAAAAGAGCACTGCAGCGATCGTTCGAATACCTGAAATAATGAGAAATGAGATGCTGCACACAATAGAAAAGGAGGAGGGAAAAGAAGAATCTAGAGATTACATATTATGTTTAACAACATCGCATTTTTAAAAAGCGTGCAATTTTTTTATTGTTCATAAACATAAGTTGGCAGAAATTCTGTTCACCATATTCCTACTTCAATTTCCAAACTGAGATCTCTGTATCTCCCATTTTCCCCTTCTCCAAAATCTCCATTTTTTAATTTCAGAAATGGCTTGCTGCATGGTTCAATAAATAGCTCTGATAACTATGCACAAACCTGAAAGTTGAAACACACCATATCAATAAACGCAAATAATGATATTTAATTATAAAATGTTTTAATGCAACAAATACTTGAACAAATACATACCCATCAATCTTCTTACAACTTAACACAAACATCGAAAGTACAGACGTACAAGCAAATGCATGCGAACAATCAAATCATCAAATTTTAGCACTTCAAAACTATTTTCATTAACAATCATTGGATCATATGAATGTGCCATTTGGAACATAAATCTGTATACAAACCGTGAAACTTGAAATTTGAGCCTATCAAAAAAAAAAGAACTTCGTGAAACAGGGTGATAGATGAGCAAATCACAATTGGAAAAAATGCAAGGAAGAACATATATATGGTGACTAAATCCACACGATGTCTAAATGCTGTGTCTGAATACAAAGCAAAAGGGAGAAAGAGTGGCACCATCATTTTCCAACAGATGGAGCTGGGAATGACTAACTTTACAGAGGGATAAAGGTGTGATTAACCATATGTTTGAATAAATATTGAACCCGCTAATGCTTACATAGATGTAAAGTACCTGCCGAGAAGTCTATGGACCTCAATACCAGAATTCTACCATTCATTGGAGTGTGCATATCATAAAAATTCTACCAAAATTGATGGTTCTTTGAAACAACTGTGATAAAATTGGTAATATAGCCACTGGCTTGTGAAATAGCTATCATTTGGCCTCGTGTTGAAAAAAGGGATTTTGAATTTTATCAGATGCTTTGACAATGGTTCTTGTTCGCCACAAATAACTTGTTTACTTCTAATGCATAATTAAAGAATAAAAGAAATGGAACATAGATTCTACTTAAACTAACTGGCAACTCACTCATATGTCAGAATTCATTTAATCATCTGAAGTATTAGTTAGGAGTTGAAAATTCTGAACACGCAGCAGTTTTGGGGTTGATTCGATCTTGTATCTATCTCCAAACCAAAAGTTCGTTAAGGTACTTTCTTCACCAAAACATATAGGTTCTATTTAACTAATCTAATCCTGACACTAGTTCTAAGTAATCTAATCCTGACACAAGTTAACACATCTAAGTATCTTCCAAGCAAAGTCTAACATTATAAATTACGATAGTGACAATAAATAACATGAAGCCTGTGATAATACTTACATCATTCTCAGTGTCCTAGGTATTGCCAACAAAGCTTGTAAGTAATTTCCAGGACACTTTTGGAAGCATTGCAGCTGAATATCAAGAAAATGAAGTCTTTTGTCATGAACAAGAGAAACAGACTCAAACAGTAGAAGTATGACTCAATCAAGTCAAAGAAATGAATGAGTTTGAAAAGCATTAGCAAAATAGCATTTACATTACTAATAAGTTAATACAATGACTTGAAGCTTAAAACTGCTGCTTTAAGCTTAAATTGTCTCTTTCCATTTTTATCTACCTACATACCTATAATGACTTAATCATTTCTTGACTTTCTTTGTTGATTGAGAAAGTAGCATTTAAATTTCAACATGTAGTTGGATGACATATTGCCATAAAATAGGGTAGAAAATGGATAATACAGAACTTACGATAGCACGTTCTGCAACAAGATATCGTGGTAACTGCCTTAAAGTCCCCTCAATGTCACCACTCTCCTTGTAATATTCTCTTATCTTTCTGGTGGCATCCTTCTGTGATCAAATATCTTAGTCAAGAAGAAACATGCAACAATTTAACAAGGCCATTCTTTTCCAAGAATATCTGAACATGTAAACAGCAATGCTAAAGGATATCTCCTCTCGTGGCTCCAGAACCATGCTTACGGCAGCTTTCCATTCTCCTCGCAGTAATGCAGCTCCAATTAGATGAGTTGCAATAGAACTGCTTCCAAAGCGCTGAAAGCACCAAGTGTCGTGGTCAATTTGTGCAGAAAGAAAGAGTCTTCAACTTCATGTAGAACAAACAATACCCATGGTAAAAAGTTGATAGCTTAAGTCAGAGATATAAGCGGGCACATTTGATATCTCAAGGGAAGCTAATTTCTCTTAAGTTATTATGATATGCTTATCGCAAATAAGGAAAAGCTTGCTTAAGGAATTCATGCTTCAAAGTGGGGTACCCTTCAAAGAACACAAGATAAAATTTGAGAGACTTTGACATGATCATCTTCATAGAGTAGAGAACAGTGAATTGGATAACAACTGGATTATTTTGTATTGCACAGGTGAACTATCATAATAGACACAGGTTTTCGGTCACACCTGAGAATCGAGAGTTGGTTTTGTCAGTCATCTTCATCAGAATGCATTCCTTGGTTTAAATCAGCTTATCTAAGTTACAGAGTATTAGGAACACGAATCCTTAGGCAGTTACAAAGCTTTCAATAAGCATATACTCCCTCCGTCCCACTAAAAGTGGCTCGTTTTTTTTTTTAGGCCGTCCCACTAACAGTGGCTCATTCCAAAACAGGAATCATCTTTACATAAAAGTATCTCGAATTCCGTGAGAACACTACTTTAAACACAAGACAAAACCCTCCTTAATCAGCGTGCTGAAAAGTATCACTTTAGTAGGACGGAGGGAGTATTATTTACCAACAGTATAGATAGGAGTAAACTAGGAGGTTGGATGAAATAAGTTAAATTTCAAAGTAGCAACTGAAGTTTCTCCTTTGTAGGATTTATTAAAACGTGAGTGACTTCCCATATGATATTATGGAGCCTAAAATTGCTCTCAGCTCTGTAATCTAAATGATTTAACAATATGCATAGAATTCAATGTAAAGCAGGATAGTATACTTGGATCCATTAAATAACCTGCAAACCAAAATAGTTGATAAATCCATTCTTCCCTAAGGCAGTAGCAGCTGCTCTGATAATATCTTCATTCTCAGCACTGATGCTCCTGCAGACATGGAAACATTGAGCTGTAGATTCAATATGCCTAAGCGCATAGTGTATAACACAATCATTCTCTTGACATTTCATGTATTCCAAGACAATCACCTTAATGTAATTGTGAATCTATTTCCTTGGAGTTGCCCAAGAACAAGTCCTTCATTAACATGGCTAGAAACAAAGAAAATCCATCATAATGGTACAAAATAATAATGTGCAACATACATTGCAAGTCATGCTCTTACCAGAAGTTTCCAACTTTAATACCAATCAATTTCTCATTAAGTGCAGCTAACCTACTTGCCCGCTGCTTGAAAACAGTAACCTAAATGCAAAGAAAAATGAAAGAAAAGATGAAGTAAAAAGACTTCACCAACCTTCCGCCGCTTTTGAGTGTTTGCTTGTATGAGATAGGCTCCTTCACTCTGCCACGTGATATGGACAAGTTAAACTGAGAAAGAAAGGATTAAATGCATACATGAAAAAAACAAGATATACAGAATAAAGGTAGTAAACCACAAGAAGCAGGGATTCCAGGGAAAACAGAAAACAAGAAAAGCAGAAAGCTAAAACTAATAAGAATCTGCGATTGCTTTTAAGTTGCAGTACAATCGTCAAACGGGACTTAGTGCAGAAGTTGCATTATGGGCAGAATTGTTTTCTACATCATATTTAACCAGCTTCTCGTTGGCATTATGGGCATAATTTTTTTCTACATCTATATTCAATTATACTAATCTGCAAAATTTAAATTATTATGATATCCATCCAGAACCATTTCTAGGGCGTCAAATAGAAGCTAGATTTCGATCTTTATCCAGTATACACTTTCTATCAAAATCTAGTCATCTATCCCGATACAAATCGCTTATATAACACTCCATACTCTATGATACCACAGCTTAGTTCACCTACCCAGCTCGCTCAACTTTTTACAGTATCTGGTTCAAGCTCAATTCACTCAACTCATAAATATGCAAATGCAGAGACATAACGATCGAGCTAGCATCTCAATTTCATTCGTGTTCGAATTTATCAAATCTAGTTCCTAACAATCAATCACATCCAACAATCATTCCGATCAAGGACGTCTTTAAACTCGACACATCAAAAGATCAAAGTTGGAACCAATATTACCGTAGCGCTGGACAAAAACTACTTCGGCGATCTTCTTCAAAGACGAACTAGGCAGCGTCTGGAGCAGCGGCACACACCCCAAAAACTCGATAACTGCCACTTCAAACAGATAATGTGAAAAATACACAATTACTCAAAAAAATGACGTAAGAGAATAAAATTATGAGGTCTGAGATTGAACGAAAATTAAAACTAATTCGGGATTCATGGCTACAAACTTTAGGCAATTAAGCAGCGGGGAACACTCTATGCCAATGAAGCGCCGCGGAGAATTGAATGTGAAATTATCAAGCGCAGTCAGCAACGGAGAGAATAATCTGCTGCGGCGCGAGATAAGCTATCAACAATTATCTCATAAAAACATCCCCATTACTCGGGATGCAATCAAAAGCTAAATTAGAAGTTACAAAAGCAGGAAAACAGCAGACCTTGACGTGATTCCACGCGTTTCCAATGGTGAGAGGACCATTGACCTTAATGGCGCCGTAGAGACCTTCGGCAATGTAGGCAGCCTCCTGAAATGGAACCCAAGGGTTTATCTTCCTCAAATTGGGTGAGCGCTTCCGCAAGCTCGTAGAGAAATGCCTCATCGCCGTCTTCATCAACGCATTTCTGTTTCCGTTGAACATCCTTAATCAGTCTTTCAAATCAACAACAGATATTGCTACAATGAAATTAAAAAGTTCAAAACCCTGCTTAAATCTTGAGTCGAGGCGTTGAGTTTATTCATCCTGCAAAGTCTAAAGCCCATTTGGCATTTCAGTTTGCTGTGGGCCCACTTCACCATTTTATTTTATAATTTTAAAGGAAAATGAGGCGATAGACCACGCGTTAATACCCGCAGATTTAATCAACACGAGAAAGACGACGCGCTAAAGCTCGTTGTCTATGGAATTTTTGTTAATGACCACGCGAACGAACCCCGTGCTCATAATATGAAAACACGCTAATGTACCACGCGAATGAACCCCGTGGTCTATAACCGCTTAAAAATATGGTTATAGACCACGCGTTTCACCATCCACGCTGTTTACGCCATAATAGACCACTTTAAGATTAATACGTGATCTACATGACACGTGATCTATAAGCAAAATTCAGAGTGAGCCCGCCAACCCAAAGTACGGATTAGTAGGACCGTTATTTGAAACGGATTTAGTAACTAATAATAACATGGAACATCGAATGGTGTGACATATATCGAGACTATTTCTAGAGCTTCAAGTGTTTGAGGTTTGACAAAACATAATATACATACGACTTCATAATCTAACAATGAAAACATGTGAGGTATACATGTGACGACGATACTCGCGTTCTATTATCAAGACAAGGATCTCGATCGCTTAATCGTAATAGCCCGCCAATCTAAAGTACGGATTAGACGGATCACACTAACTAAGCAGGATTAAAGAACATAATGACCAACAACCTTTCAAGACTTCAAACTGTTATAGATAACACACAACGATTTCATACAAACTAGACCAATGCACTATTAACAAAAGGATTCAACCGATCCGAGGTACATAAGTAATATCCAAAATAGTATATAATAAAGTGTTTTGAGCAATGGAAGCATGTGAATGCATATATGACGATATACATTCAAGGTGAACTATTAGCGACAAAACTCCGATCGCTCAACACTCGTCCATCCTATCGCAATTTCAACTCGCACATTAAAACAAACATGCGTGGCTAAGTACAAGATTGCACTTAGTGGACTCATGCCAAAATAATTTCATTTAATTACATCGCCTATAAGTATAACACGAGGATTTTAGTTGAAATAACTCGTGAATACCAAAATACTTTATCATTTCTCAAAAGATTCACCGCCTGCATTTTCTCGCTTCGTATGATCCGTATCATTTACATAATCGTCCATAATCGATCTCACGTCGAGAAGTAGCCTCCTTCACCGACGCCGTGATCGGCCGAAGGTGTTGCTAACGGCTCACAATCACATAGTCGGGATTCAGATCCGACTCAGATCCACGACCGCCGATGATGTTGCTAACGGCCACAACACAAACCGGTGTACACGCTAACCCTAGCTGTGAATTCGATCCGACTAGATCCGATATCGATTTTAAAATTGGGAGCGACCCAATAATCGATTCACATTCATAGTTGGCTCGCCCAACAACATGATAGATACATACGTTAAAACATAAATATTTTGGGCATGTAATTGAATAACAGTTCATAATTATTTTCAACTAAAAGCTTGTAAATAAATACTTTTCAAGAAAGCGTCGTAAATAAAAGGGTTTTCGAGTAAAGCCCACCTCGCATAACGTAGTCTTTATACTCAGCTCTCTTTTCCTACGCCAATGTCCCGCCCACGTATCATCTTTACGTAAGAATCATTTTAGTACGTCGGTCACGCTCGATAGAGACGAACATAGTCTATAACGTTCTACGATCAAATAAGGCTAACGCCGGACTTAATTTGACGCTTCCTAATCGATTGATGTCGATTATGAAATTTCTTAACTTATAAGAGATATTATATCTTTTAAGATATAACGACGCGTTTTAATGTACTTACGTAACGTAAGTAGCATTGTTACTAAACGCATGCGTCACATTGATCACGCATTATCGATCATGTGCCTGCTGACTTGGTCAACGATTTTGGTCAACTATTTTGACCAAGTCAACCAAAAGTCAACAATTTTGACTTTGGTCAACAAAAAGTCAACATTTTGACTTTTTCAACTATTCATGAAATTTTATCATTTTATATGCAATTCTTGTTCCAAAATTCCTATAAAATCATACTATGTCTAAAACATTATTTTAGATCATAATATGTAATTATACTTGATAAAATAAATTTATAACATTATTACACATATTATGAAATTTTCGGTAATTACAAATTAAATAGCTTAGACTTGTGCAAAAATTCTTATAAATTCACATGTCACACTACTTTATCATGTGATTAATAATATGTAATTACCTTAGTCAAATAAAATTTATACACCATGGTCTTATAACATATAGTTTTCTATTCCTATAATTAACCCAACAAATGATTTTTAAAAATTCCAATAAATTCATATATCAATTAATCACCCTCAATTATGCTTACTATAACATAATTGTTATTTATTATGAATTATTGAATAAAGTTTACCTAAGTCATATTCGAAAATTTCAACTTAGGTACAAATAATTTTTATAAATTTCAATAAATTCCCACAACCATATATTATGAATCTACACATTTAATATGCTATTATAATGCTTAAACATGAATTATATCTCAACACTTTATCATATATATATATTTTCGGTATTAATCAAAACATAAGCTATAGTTTTCCAAAAATTCTACATAAATTCATATAAGCATAATTAATACCCTAGATCATGATTTCATACTTAAATCAACAATTAAAAATCAAAATCATCAACATATATAACCCCTAAGTTTTCGGTCAAATGAATAAATTTAATAGCATGCTTAATTTCATGATATAATTAATATACATGCTTAATAACATAGTATAAACATTATATCTAAACATATTGATACAAGATCTAAAATTTTCGAAAATTTCATATATAAACTAAGATCATAACTTAAAATTTAACGGACGAAATTCAAAAATTTAAGCATGTATACGAAGATCGTACGATTTCTAACCTTTTAATCGGTACGGATTTTGATCGGCAAGGTTTAATTGATCTAAGGTTGGGATTAAAATTTGATGAACACTCTCCAAATTTCTCTCTATGGTTTCGAAAGTGAGGGAAGCAAAATGGAGAAGTGGAGAGCTTAGGTTATATTTATAAGCTTATGCAACTTGTAGTATAATTATTACATGATAAATATCTCATACACTTGTTAATTAAGGTCAAAGAAATCGGCACCTCCATAAGCTATGAGACAAAAAATTTAATTCTTATCATATACAACTCATCATATGTCTTATCCTTTAATTATCAACTTGTATATTAGTTGGCATAAAATAATTAAACCATATACTAAAACATGTGTGTGTGTGTCGCCTACTTTCATAGATTAGGATTGATTATTTATTTTATTACTATATTATATATTTTATTATACTATATTATAATTAATTTATAAATTATGGCATATTTATCAAGTGTAAAATGAATTAGTCACATAATGTCACATATGTGACATTCTCGGCCATGCTCCAATAAATAGGGTAAGTTTTTATTATTTTCATATTATATACTATATTATTATTATAGTATAAAATTAATGTTTGAAAAGTCAATTATTTCAACTATCTGATGGCCATATCATATAGTATGAAATTAAAATTTTCAACCTTATTTTTCAACAATTTCGCCACTTTGATAAATGAGCATGAGATTACTTTTTTTAATAGCTAATGATCTCTACTTTACACCTATTATGAGATAGGATCCAACTCATATTCATTTATTAATTATAAGTTAATAATGTCACATAAAATCATACTTTAAAACCTAAGATTTTCGCCACTTTTGGCACAAGTGCAATCCCACTTGTGCAACTTGTAATACACCTCATTTTATCCTTAATGACATCATAATAATATAATAATTATCATATATAATTAATTAGATGAGAATTAAATATTAAATTGTACTTAAGAACTCACATTTTGAAAATTGTGCATATATTCCAAACATTTGATTTTCTTGTATAAAATAGCTACTACATATTTATGTGACATATTATATGCCTTAGATAATAAATTTAATCATAGAAAAGTATTTAAAACAATTTAGATCATAAAACCCTAATTTAAATATTTAGGTTTTCAAACCCATTAAATAAGGTACATTGCATTCTTAATTTTCTAGCATTATTTTATGATAAATAATGCTCTTAATAATAATATAATTATAGGAATTTGAATTTTATAATTCGAGATCATATGCTAAAGTTATCGATTATTCTAAACGTAGACGTTTCAAACGCCTCTAAATTCTCATAGTTTGATTATCTCTAAAATGTTCAAAATAAAGTTTGTTACAACTTTATTTATTCCTATAATAATAGAATTTCAAATTAAGCCCAATTGCTTAATAATATTGAATGACGAATCGTTAATTTATTCGACGTTAGAAAATTACGCTCAAGGAATATTGAAAATTATATTCCTTAATTCACTAAGCCTCAGTGAATCTCATACGGAAATTATCCAATTATGCTTGGTCAAAGTCAAGAGTTGACTAATTAAGATTTTAATTATCGGATTAATAATCCTAATTACGGAATTTATTATCGTAATCTAGTATTAAAACTACGGGATATTACATTCTAACCCCTTAAAATAAATTTCGTCCTCGAAATTTGCATACCTCAAAAGAGTTCGGTATCGCTCTTTCATTCAAGGCCCTCGAGTTCCCACGTAGCTTCTTCCCGTCCGTGGTGCCCATAGACTTTCACTATGGGATTGATTTATTTCTCAACTGTTGAACTTTATGGTCCAAAATGGCCATGAGTTCCTCTTCGTAGCTCATATCGTGATTCAAGACCACGCCATCATGGTGTATTACGTGTTTCGGGTCATACACGTATTTCTCAGTTGAGACACGTGAAACACATTATGAACATTACCCAAGCTTGGTGGTAACGCTAATCTATAGGCTACAAGACCGATTTTCTCAAGGATCTCGTAAGGTCCTATAAATTGTGGTTTCAACTTTCCCTTTACCCCAAATCTTACAATGCCTTTGGACGGAGAGGTTTTAAGGAAAACCTTGTCGCCACACTCAAATTCAAGCTCGGATCTACGGGTATCGGCATATGATTTCTGCCTATCCTGAGCTTCCTTTATTCTTTGTCTTATCTGACGCACAATTTCAATCATTTCTTCGACTGTATCGGGCCCTAAGATTTTTCTTTCACCAACTTCATCCCAGTAAAGTGGCGATCGACATTTTCTTCCATATAATGCTTCATATGGGGCCATGTTGATTGTTGCCTGATAACTATTATTGTAGGCGAACTCGATAAGTGGTAAAACTTGTTCCCAAGTTGCGCCGATCCAATACTACCGCTCTCAACATATCCTCTAGCGTTTGGATCGCTCGTTCGATTGGCCGTCTGTCGTGGATGAAAGGTCTTTGAAATTCACTTCGTCCCCAATTCCTTTTGTAAGCTTACCTGAATCTCGGTAAACTTCAATCTCTATCGGTGATAGATTTCGGTATTCCATGCACGCGTACAATTTCCTTCACATATAGTCGAGCTAGCTTGTCGAATCCATAGGTGATTCGAATTGGTAGAAATGAGCACATTTTGTAGGCGATCCACTACTACCCATATAGCAAGTTGTTACCTTTTGTGACTTGGGTAAACCCGTTACAAAATCCATAGCTATGTCGTCCCATTTCCATTCGGTATTCCAACGGTTGCAGCTTTCCATATGGCCTTTGATGTAACGCTTTTACTTGTTGACAAGTAAGACAACGTTCGACTTAACGAGGCTATATCTCTTCATTCCTTCCCACCGTAACTTTCCTCGTAGGTCTTGGTACATTTTGTACCGCTCGGATGGGCGGTATAGGAGTATCATGAGCTTCACTCATGATTTCATTTCTAAGCTCGTCATTGTTTGGAATACATAGCCTTTCCTCAAACAATATAGCGTTATCACTACTTCCTTGAAACCTTTTCATTCTCCCTTTCTCACTTTAGCCCTTATCTTTTCTAGTTCCTCATCCTTTCTTTGTTCTTCTATGATTTTATTCCTTAAATCGGACATCATAGTAAGTGTAGCAACATTATCCATGATTGTCTTTGGTGGTTCAACTATCTCAATTGACATTTTCTTAAACTCTTCAATGAGTTTTCCTTCCTTTGTCAAGAGACATCCCAACTTTGATTGACCCTTACGACTTAAGGCATCTGCTACTACATTAGCTTTTCCTGGATGATAGATTATGCCACAGTCGTAGTCTTTTACTAATTCGAGCCATCTCCTTTGTCTCATGTTAAGATCCTTTTGCTCGAAAAAGTATTTTAAACTTTTGTGGTCAGTAAAGATTTCACATCTTACTCCATAAAGATGATGTCTCCAAATCTTTAGTGCATGAACCACAGCTGCCAGTTCTAAGTCATGAGTCGGGTAGTTCAACTCATGTGGCCTAAGTTGTCGTGATGCATAAGCTATTACCTTTCCTTCTTGCATCAATACGCAACCAAGTCCATTTTTGGAAGCATCAAGATAGATAACATATTCCTTATTTGAACTGAACGGCTAATACCGCACTAGTCGCTTTCTTTAATGTTTGGAAACTTGCCTCACACTCATCACCCATGTGAATTTAATCCCTTCGAGTAGCCGTGTCATTGGCCTTGCTATTTTGGAGAATCCTTCAATGAATCTCCGTAGTAGCCACTAATCCTAGGAAACTTCAATTTCGTTTTGAGTGGTTCGCTTTCCATCCTTGCATGACCTCGACCTTTGCCGGATCAACTTTTATTCCTTCCACGACACAATGTGTCCAAGGAATATTACTTTTTAAGCCAAAATTCACACTTGCTGAATTTAGCATAAAGTTGTTCGCCTCGTAGGTCTCAGTAACATGTTCTCAAGTGTTCTTATGTTCCTCCTCGTTTTTGAATAGATGAGAATATCATCTATATAGACTAAGACAAACTTATCCAAGTATGGATGGAATACTCGGTTCATAAGATCCATAAACACGGCAGGTGCGTTGGTTAGTCCGAACGGCACTACTACAAACTCGTAGTGGCCATACCTTGTTCGAATGCCGTCTTAGATATATCTTCCGGTCGTACCTTTAATTGATGGTATCCCGATTTAAGATCGATTTTCGAGAATACGCCACCTCTCAACCGATCGAACAAATCGCTCATCCTTGGTAGCGGATATTTGTTCTTAAGCGCCAATTTGTTTAATTCTCGTAATCGATGCACATTCTTAACGAACCATCCTTTTCTCGACAACAGGACAAAGCGCCCCATGGTGAAACACTTGGCCTTATAAAACCCAAGTCCAATAACTCTCGAATTTGATTTTCAACTCTTCGAGTTCCTGGTGCCATTCGTAAGGCGCTTTTATATCGGAGCCGATCCAGCTCCGATCAATGTGAACTCTAGGCGCCTATCCGGGGTAGTCTGGTAATGTCTCAGAAAGACGTCGAAATTCCGAACAATTTCCACGCCTTCGACCCTTACTCCGCCTTTTCCTCTCCATTTAGATACACAAGGAATGCTCGACATTCCTTCTTATTCATCATTCTCGGGCTTGGAGTGCGGATATTATCGATTTTCTTCCCATACTAATCCCATAGAAATTGTAGCTTCTTTTCCGGTGGTTGCATCGAAATTCTTCTCCTCAGATAAGATCGTGGAATGGTTTTCGCCAACCAATCCATTCCTAGATTATATCTACATCCCCATAGGTATTACGCTCAGTTATTTGCTAGAACCTTAATTGAGCCTAAGTTCAATTCTAAGTTCGAGCAAGCCCGTAACGGTCATAATACCTCCTATAGGTGATGAGATTCTCATTTCGATTTGTTTCTTGTGGCTAAGTTTTAACATATCAACGCATGCTTTTGAAATGAAAGAACGCAAGCACCGTGACGAATGTAAGTATAATAGGTATATTGCAAAGTAATCCCATACCCGCTAGGTTACCTTGATTCTCGCTGCTCGACGCCTATGTAATGCATAGGCTCGCCCGAGCTGGTTGCGCCGGCGAGGTGCTTGCCTCGCTGATTCTCGTTGTTGCCGCATGCGTTGTCTGCTGCCTCGCCGCCGCCGCTGTTGCTGTCTTGTTGTGGCTGGGATTGGTACCGAATCGCCTTAACGGTTGGGTGGCCCGCTGATTCGGCCTTCCCATGGTTATCTGGCGGATCCTGTGGCATTCATTTGCATAGTGGCCCTCACGCCACACTTATAGCAAATGGGATTTCCACCATGCATACCCCGTGTGCCTTTTTGCATTTCTGCATGGCGGAATCCTTACTATCTCTTGGGTAGGTGGAGTAAATACGGTTTCTTCCAACCCGCCTTGTGGAGCCATGTTATTCTGCCATGGCCTCTTGTTGTTGTTGTTGAAACCTCCTCGGTTGAAATTGTTGTTATTGGGACCTCCTTCCCATTTGCGCTTTCCTTTGTCATCGACATTTTGTGACTGGGTCGGTGCAGATTTCTCCTCGGGCATTGCCGCCTCTATATCCAATGCCCTACTAAGAGCCTCCGTATAGGTTAAGTCGCCATGACCCGCCAGCGACATCCTTATTTCGTGTCTCAATCTCGATGAATTTTTCCGACATTTTCATGTCAAGATTCACTAAGTCCGGGCGATCTAGACATATCGCGTAACGTCGGTCGCACTCAATGACCGACATCTTGCCTCGCCTGTGGTGAAAATTCAATCTCCTTTTGTTCCGATAGCTTTGGGAATGTACTTATCATACATTTCCATTTTGAAGTCGTCCTGTAAAGTATTCCATTTGTTCGGGGTCGTTGTCTTTCTCCTCGCTTCCCACGGAAGTCACCGGTCCGTGAGTTTGAAAGTCACGCAAGATAACCCTCTTGCGTAGGCATGCTGAAGAAAGTCGAAAATTGCTCGATAGCCCCGACCCACTGCTCGGCATCCTCGTGGCTTCCTTTACCATTGAAGGAGGCGGGTTCTCGCCTTAAAAGAGTTCTTCCACTCTACGGTCGGTGGAGGTGGGGTGGCACTGGGATCTCCTCACTTTCGCCTGTGGTATCCCGCCTACCCCACCTCTTCCTCTTCCCCGCCTCACTTCCATTGAGGTGCACGTCTGGGCGGCATTCGTTAATAAACGTAATTATTCAATATCGCTTATTGCGAATCAATATACGATCATCTTCATAAACTCGAATCATAAACAACTTAAGTACCATCATTCTTATCAGACAACTTGATGTTCATAAAAGCCCATCTAGGTCATCATCATATATATATGGAAAACTTTGCCTCGAAAGGACTATTCTGTACAAGTTATTGTTTAAAAGAGAGCTAAGCACACTGTACTAAGTATACCACATCAACTACATATTGGTTATAAGATGTCTTAAAATACTATGCTTCTATAACTTTGTTAACATTACTTCTACATACTACATGCTACATGTATACTAATATCCGTTTTCATCCATGTTTCGCTCACGCTCCATGGTTTTCCGTGCAGTTCGGCTTGCCGCTGATCCTCTTGGGTCCTCCTCTTCCCGGTCCTCTTCGGATTCTTCCTGAGCTTTCCTCCCGAGCACGCCCACGTGACGGTCCGGCTTCATCATCACCTACAAGATACACGCCCCGCATAGGAACATAGCCTTCACGATGATCATGTGCTTCCATGATTGCCCCTCGTGATAGGGTGTGTCATCGGTGGTGGAACCGGTGGTGCCGGTCGCGTCGGATGTCCGAACGTCATAGGTGGAAGAACCGGCACTCCCAATGACCGGGTCGCGATGCCTCGCCACATGCTCGGCCGATCTCCGCCCAAGAACCTGGCACCGCAGGTTGACCACCGAGGAACCTCCGTATAACCATTCTCGTGTGTCGTCCCGCCAAGTGTACTCCGCGGTGGCAGATAGGTCCTCTTGGTGCAGCCCTATATACACCGACATATATGAGATGGCCGACAAACCTCGGTAAATCTCCAATCAGGTCATAGTCAATGCCTCGCACGATAGATATAGTCGCCCGATATCTCTTTTGCATAGTCTTCCCAATCAATCGGCAATCGAGTGAGTAACCGCTGATGCCGTCATATCTCGTCACACCGCACTCATGGGCGCCCATCCATAATCGCAGATAACTCATCGAAACTCTCCTAGACCGCCGCCCAACCCATATTGTAAGTGCGATAGGTTTCAAGGACTTCTCCTGGTAACCCTCGCATCATCCTTCGCGGTGAGTAATAACGACCGCCATCTATCACGTATAATACTAGCGTAAGTCAATCTATATCTGATAAGCAGATAAAAGAATAGAATATATATGTTAAGCAGATAAAACAAACACATCTGATAAGCAGATAAATGTTTACATCAAAGATCCTATGTTCATTCTACATCATAATTTCACTTATGGGATCTCTACTTTCAACTTTTTTAAGTTCTCTATTCTTAGCAAAATTTTCAGTCTAACTTCAACTGTTCCTCACGAATTCTGGAGAAAGATTCAGGATTTCTGTCCTTCATATGAACTGAAGTTCGTTGAGATAAGAATATGTGAGAGAAAACTGTTCGTAAAACGGAGTTCAAACGAATAAGAACGAGCCAAAACAAAAACACTGCACAGTGCAGTTTTCTGCCTGCGCGCCTGTGCGCCGGGAATCACTTCCTTTCGGACGATTGTGAGCTCGTGCTCCGCTTCGTACGAGATTTTCATCAAAATTTGTTTAGCTTTCTCTGGTCCATATCAAACCCATGCATCTTGCACCTTTGATCCATTCTTTTGCTTTCGTCAGCTCTTCGTTGAAACTCGAGTTCGTTCCCAATCGACTTTTCGTTTGTTCGTAAATCAATTCCTCACTATTGTTCTCGCAAAAGGGATCAAGCTCCTAGAACTCATACTTCTATGTTCAAGAGGTGAGCATGCTTCTTAGAGCATCTATGTTCTTTTGGGAATAGCATACCCATTTTCAAAATAAATTGTAAACTTTGAATAAACATTTCAAAAATCGTAACATAACTTCTGTACTCATGCTTTCAGTAACTCAAACATCACTTTTGACATTATCA
Source organism: Salvia rosmarinus (assembly GCA_036937905.1). NCBI lineage: Eukaryota > Viridiplantae > Streptophyta > Magnoliopsida > Lamiales > Lamiaceae > Salvia > Salvia rosmarinus. Next base: position 140,669 of record JAODLM010000778.1, read on the forward strand.
TGTCAACTATTTCTCATTCTTCGTAAACTTGATCTCATCTTACCGATAACTCATTTATCATAAAGCCTTTGACATAAAATTGTCAATTTTTCTCATAACACTAAAAATTCTTTTCGGAATACTTTCCAAAACTTTCATAGCTTTCACTGCTTTCAAAATATGAGTTCAATCTCATTTTCAAAATTTCAAGTTCAACTGTTCCAACTTTCAACTTTCAATATCAAAACTGAGAAAATAATTTACCTCTTTCCCGGTTGAGCTTGATGTGATGGAGTGTTGAGCACAGTCAGCTGATTTCTAGAAGTCTAGTGACTCAATCTAGACTTAACTTTTGAAAGAAGGTTTTAGGTTCAAAGGACAACCCGCTCGATATTAATCGTAATGTACCGCCAATCTAAAGTACGGATTAGACGGATCACATTAACTAAGCAGGATTAAAGAACATAATGACCAACAACCTTTCAAGACTTCAAACCGTTATAGATAACACACAACGATTTCATACAAACTAGACCAATGCACCATTAACAAAAGGATTCAACCGATCCGAGGTACATAAGTAATATCCAAAATAGTATAATAAAGTGTTTTGAACAATGAAAGCATGTGAATGCATATATGACGATATACATTCAAGGTGAACTATTAGCGACAAAACCCCGATCGCCAACACTCGTCCATCCCATCGCAGCTCAACTCGCACATTTAATTTTAAACATGCAGGCTAAGTACAAGATTGCACTTAGTGGACTCATGCCAAAATAATTTCATTTAATTACATCGCCTATAAGTATAACACGAGGATTTTAGTTGAAATAACTCGTGAATACCAAAATACTTTATCATTTTCAAAAGATTCGCCGCCGGGCATTTTCGCTTCGTATGATCCGTATCATTTACATAATCGTCATAATCGATCTCACGCCGTAGAAGTAGCTCCTTCACCGACGCCGTGATCGACCAAGGTGTTGCTAACGGCTCACAATCACATAGTCGTGATTCGCGATCCGACTCAGATCCACGATCGCCGATGATGTTGCTAACGGCTCACACCACAAACCGGTGTACACGTTAACCCCAGCTGTGAATTTCGTGATCCGACTAGGATCCGATATCGATTTTAAAATTGGGAGCGACCCAATAATCGATTCACATTCATAGTTGGCTCGCCCAACAACATGATAGGATACATACGTTAAAACATAAATATTTTGGGCATGTAATCAATAACAGCTCATAATTATTTTCAACTAAAAGCTTGTAAATAAATACTTTTCAAGAAAGCGTCGTAAATAAAAGGGTTTTCGAGTAAAGCCCACCTCGCATAACGTAGTCTTTATACTGTGGTCTCTTTTCCCACGCCAATGTCCCGTCCACGTATCACCTTTACGTAAGAATCATTTTAGTACGTCGGTCACGCTCGATAGAGACTAACATAGTCTATAACGTTCTCACGATCAAATAAGGCTAACGTCGGACTTAATTTGATGTTTCCTAATCGATCGATGTCGATTATGAAATTTCTTAACTTATAAGAGATATTATATCTTTTAGTATATAACGACGTTTTAATGCACTTACGTAACGTAAGTAGCATTGTTACTAAACGCATTACGTCACATTGATCACGCATTATCGATTATGTGTCTGCTGACCTTGGTCAACGATTTTGGTCAACTATTTTGACTAAGTCAACCAAAAGTCAACAATTTTGACTTTGGTCAACAAAAAGTCAACATTTTGACTTTTTCAACTATTTATGAAATTTTATCATTTTATGTGCAATTCTTGTTCCAAAATTCTATAAAATCATACTATGTCTAAAACATTATTTTAGATCATAATATGTAATTATACTTGATAAAATAAATTTATAACATTATTACACATATTATGAAATTTTCAGTAATTACAAATTAAATAGCTTAGACTTGTGTAAAATTTTATAAATTCACATGTCACACTATTTTATCATGTGATTAATAATATGTAATTACCTTAGTCAAATAAAATTTATACACCATGGTCTTATAACATATAGTTTTCGGTTCCTATAATTAACCCAACAAATGATTTTTAAAAATTCCAATAAATTCATATATCAATTAATCACCCTCAATTATGCTTACTATAACATAATTGTTATTTATTATGAATTATTGAATAAAGTTTACCTAAGTCATATTCGAAAATTTCAACTTAGGTACAAATAATTTTTATAAATTTCAATAAATTCCCACAACCATATATTATGAATCTACACATTTAATATGCTATTATAAGGCTTAAACATGAATTATATCTCAACACTTTATCATATATATATATTTTCGGTATTAATCAAAACATAAGCTATAGTTTTCCAAAAATTCTACATAAATTCATATAAGCATAATTAATACCCTAGATCATGATTTCATACTTAAATCAACAATTAAAAATCAAAATCATCAACATATATAACCCCTAAGTTTTCGGTCAAATGAATAAATTTAATAGCATGCTTAATTTCATGATATAATTAATATACATGCTTAATAACATAGTATAAACATTATATCTAAACATATTGATACAAGATCTAAAATTTTGAAAATTTCATATATAAACTAAGATCATAACTTAAAATTTAACGGACGAAATTCAAAATTTAAGCATGTATACGAAGATCGACGATTTCTAACCTTTAATCGGCACTGATTTTGATCGGCAAGGTTTAATTGATCTAAGGTCGATTAAAATTTGATGAACACTCCAAATTTCTCTATGGTTTCGAAAGTGAGGAAGCAAAATGGAAGTGGAGAGCTTAGGTTATATTTATAAGCTTATGCAACTTGTAGTATAATTATTACATGATAAATATCTCATACACTTGTTAATTAAGGTCAAAGAAATCGGCACCTCCATAAGCTATGAGACAAAAATTTAATTTTATCATATACAACTCATCATATGTCTTATCCTTTAATTATCAACTTGTATATTAGTTGGCATAAAATAATTAAACCATATACTAAAACATGTGTGTGTGTCGCGCCTACTTTCATAGATTAGGATTGATTATTTATTTTATTACTATATTATATATTTTATTATACTATATTATAATTAATTTATAAATTATGGCATATTTATCAAGTGTAAATGAATTAGTCACATAATGTCACATATGTGACATTCTCGCCATGCTCCAATAAATAGGGTAAGTTTTATTATTTTCATATTATATACTATATTATTATTATAGTATAAAATTAATGTTTGAAAAGTCAATTATTTCAACTATACAAGTGGCCATATCATATAGTATGAAATTAAAATTTTCAACCTTATTTTTCAACAATTTCGGCCACTTTAATAAATGAGCATGAGATTACTTGTTTTAATAGCTAATGATCTCTACTTTACACCTATTATGAGATAGGATCCAACTCATATTCATTTATTAATTATAAGTTAATAGTGTCACATAAAATCATACTTTAAAACCTAAGATTTTCACACTTTTGGCACAAGTGCAATCCCACTTGTGCAACTTGTAATACACCTCATTTTATCCTTAATGACATCATAATAATATAATAACTATCATATATAATTAATTAGATGAGAATTAAATATTAAATTGTACTTAAGAACTCACATTTTCGAAAATTAGGCATATATTCCAAACATTTGATTTTCTTGTATAAAATAGCTACTACATATTTATGTGACATATTATATGCCTTAGATAATAAATTTAATCATAGAAAAGTATTTAAAAACAATTTAGATCATAAAACCCTAATTTAAATATTTAGGGTTTTCGAAACCCATCAAATAAGGTACATTGCATTCTTAAATTTTCTAGCATTATTTTATGATAAATAATGCTCTTAATAATAATATAATTATAGGAATTTGAATTTTATAATTCCGAGATCATATGCTAAAGTTATCGCATTATCTCTAAACGTAGACGTTTGAAACGTCTCTAAATTCTCATAGTTTGATTATCTCTAAAATGTTCAAAATAAAGTTTGTTACAACTTTATTTATTCCTATAATAATAGGAATTTCGAAATTAAGCCCAATTGCTTAATAATATTGAATGACGTAACTGTCGAATTTATTCTACGTTAGAAAATTACGTTCGAAGGAATATTGAAAATTATATTCCTTAATTCACTAAGCCTCAGTGAAATCTCATACGGAAATTATCCAATTATGCTTGGTCAAAGTCAAGAGTTGACTAATTAAGATTTTAATTATCGGATTAATAATCCTAATTACGGAATTTATTATCGTAATCTAGTATTAAACTACGGATATTACATCAACATCGCCCATCCCATCAATCACTCAACCGCATATTTAAAAACAACATGCGGTGAGTACAAATAATGCACTCAGTGGCTCATTGCCAAAACATTTCCTTTACTTTAAATTACACTGCCCCTTCTGGGTAAGACACAAGGGTTTTATTGAAAAGGCCTTGCGCTTACTAAAACATTTTCTCATTTTCTCAAAACATCGCATGCGCAGGCATTTTCTCTTAGTATGTATGTTCCATATCACATATAACATCTCATAAACTGATCTCATAATCTCATCTATGCGCCGTAGAAGGAGACCTCTTCTACGGACGCCGCGACCGGTCGAGAACTCTTTCAAGACACAACACCTATAGTGCACATCGATCCTTGCCACTCCCGCACGTGATTCGAATTCTCAATCATCCTGCGCGTTCTAGCAAGGATACGAATTCACTATAATAAGTTGGGAGCGACCCAACAACTTTTCACTTTCATGGTCACAACCAATATCTTGATAGGATCCATACATAAAAACATAAACACTTTGGGCGTGTAATCATCTCATCATCATTTCTCAACCGAAAGCTTGTAAATAAATACTTTTCATTTCGCAGAAAGCAAAATAAATAAAATGGTTTTCGAGTAAAGCCCACAGTACGTAGCTTTTCAACACATTTTTTCTAACGCCAACGATGACGTCGCTGTTCCATCTCACGAAGAAACTTAATTTAGTACGTTGGTCGTTTTCTAAAACGCCCAAGTCTAATCTGATTCGTGAACCTCTAATACGCCTTACACGCCTTAGCGTGTCTAATCATTGCAACCGTATTCCTACTAGACGCACTATATCACTTTGATCACGCACTAACGTATTTCATACGCTTTGACTTTAGTCAATGTTTTGACTTTTATTTACATATATTTCTAATTATTTATATATATATATATATATATATATATATATATATATATATATATATATATATCAATAAACTTTCATACCAATCGATTTTTAATCGATTTCTAGTCTTTTATCATGAGTCTCTATTTTCACGTCATTCAACAATCATGCTTTAATAATACGTATAAGTATGATCTAATTGATCATAACACTTCACTTTCCAACCTTACGTCATTTAACAAATTGTTTCGACGTAAAACATAACATATTTCATTCTAAAATCACATAAAATCGTAGTATGTCTAAAACATAATTTTAGAACATATTATGTGATTATACTTGATAAAATAAATTCAAATCCTTTAATATCATATTCTATAGTTTTCGGTCCTCATGGTTTAATTACCAATACTTATGTATAAATTCTCATAAATTCTCATGACATACTATATTATCATAGGATCAATACTATGTAATAATATAGTTCATAGAAAATTTGTACATCATACTTCTTTGTTTTATGATTCTAAAATTTTTATATATTCTTTAAACATTTTTAAATAAATTCTAAGTAATCCTCTTATCATATAATCATCATCATGTACCTTTAATATGACATAATTTCCAACATACATAACTTGTACATCATTAATCCTTTAGACTATAGTTTTCAAAATAAGACTTAGGTAGAAAATAATTTCCTTAATTCCAATAAATTCATATAACATAATATTATGAATCTACATCATTAATATACTATAATATCACTCAATCATGAATTATACATGAACATATTATCTTATATTATTTTCGAAATTTTCATAGATTATAGTCTAATGTTTTCCAAAAATTCCACATAAAATCATACAAGCATATTTAATACCCTAGATCATTATTTTATGCACAAATCAACAATTAAAAACCATTTCTATCAACATGTGAACAACATAATTTTCGGTCCAAGCATAATTTTTAATAACATGCTTAACTTTGTACTTAACTCATAATATATGCTTATAAACATCATATAAACATAATTATTACACAACTTAGCATATGAACATACTTTCTTAAAATTTTATCATAAATAATATAAGCTCATAACATAAGATCTTATGGATGGAATTCGAAAATTTTAACATGTATACAAAGCTCGTAACCTTTCTAACCTTTTAATCGGAGTTGATTATTGGCGGCAACGTTTTTCTATCTAAAATTTGGAAGGAATTTGATAAGCTCTCTCTCATTTTTTTTTCTTCCTAAGTTTTCGGTACTTTGAAGCAAATGAGAGAAAAATGTTGGTCTATCACATAATATAAGCCTTTGTCCACTTGCATAAAAATATCTAATAAAGTTTGAAAAAATAATTTCTACTTTACAACTCAAATTTTCGGTCAACATAGGTGGCATAAGATAGATATTTTTCTTTATCTTTATCCTTCATTAACACATATCTTTTCTATCCTATCATTATCAAACATGTCCTTATCGTTTATCATAATTCTTCCTTCTTAATTATTGTAGTTCACGGCACCCAAATGTAATGAAAAGAAAATTTCATTCCAATCATCCCATGGCATAATTTCGGCCACTATATGAATTGGAAAAGAAAAATGTTCATTCTATTTTTCTTATGTTCACGGCACCATCCATCTATAGGAGGATGTTTTTTTTTATTTTTCTCATTCTCTATCATTATCAAAATTGAAGATAATTCACACTTTGTCACTATATAACTATGTGTGTCGGCTATTGCATGGCTTGGAGAAATGAATTTTATTTTTATTCTATCATATACCATAATATTACTTTAGGATAGTGACATATTTGAAAACTCAAATTTTTACACTAAAGTATATGTCATTATCATAAGGTAAGAAGAATTATTTTCTTACCTCTAAAATTCAACAAAATCGGCTACTAGTGTACAAGAATCATAGTGTTACTTGTTTAAATTGGATACACGCTCTATAATATCTCTTAATAATATCTTACCACATAATAATAACATAAAGATTAATTAAAGGATGACATTTTATTTATTTCACATTATTTGGTCAAAACTTTCGTCTATATCTAGATAAAACAATCCAACTTGCACAACTTGCTAATATCCCTTATATTATACCTTAATAATATATTAATATTATAATTATTGAATAGCATTATCAAAATATAAAGAATTTTATTCATTTACACAATATAAATGAAATTTTCGGTACTTTTATTTATTAAATTCTACTCTTTTTATTTTCTTACAATTAATAGCTATATGACATAATATATGTCCTAGATGATATAATAAATCATAGGAAAAATTATTAAAATAATCCCATGTCACAAACTTATTATTTTCGAATCACTTTTTCGAAAATAGGAACAATTTTCCCAATAATTGTTCCTTAATTCTCTAGCATTATTTTAATGCTGCATTATATAAAAATAATGCTCTTATAACATAAAATAATCATAGGAATTAATAAAACATAATTCCTTAATTGTTAGACCAAGTTTTCGATTCATCTCTAAACGTCGACGTTCTAATCGTCTCAATACGATATTAATTGAATTGCGTCTAAATTGTTCATAATGAAATTGCAGACATTTTATCCATTCCTTTAATAATAAGGAATTTAAATTTCTAAGCTTCGTCACTTAGATATATCGTAAGACTATCTATCGAAATTTAATCGACGTTAGCATACTGCTTTCGAAGGAATAATATAAACTATATTCTTAATTCACTAATCATTAGTGAATATGGTATAATAATCCTTGTATAAAGGATAGTCAAAATCAAGCTTTGATAATTCACTATTTTGATTATCAAACAAAACCCTAATTAGCGATTTTTATTATCGCAAATTAGCTTTAAAACTGCGGGATATTACATTTTATTTGATCTAAACTCTCTGTCATTTTTCTCTATCCCCCCCTCTCTCATTATAGATAAGAATTAGGAATTAAATTTAACCATTGATTATGTCAAATTGGACGGACATGATTAATATTGGAAAACTCTGCGATACATTGTCCTTGCATAAGGTAGTCATTTCCGTGCAAATCAATAAATTATATTTGCATAAGTTAAGTAGATGTATGAATAAAGTATATGTCAATTAATGCAAGATATTCGCATGACTGCATGAGTGACTTGATTTTTTTTAAAATATGGTTCCATTGTTAGTTGTAACCGCTGAATAAAATGGATCAAGGTGATTAATATTTCTTAGTTCTCAATAAATATATAGTTCTCATTTGATCTACACCAATTATAATATATATAATATGGCTCAAGTAAATATCTATTTTTTTTTTGTAAAAATCTAAGAATTCATGTGTTTTACGTATAAAGTTAATGCAATTTACGTATTATGTGACTGCAGTATATATTATACCATATTGACAGAAAAACGTCACAATCTCTGTGACCGTTGTGGGTTTTGGGAAGTATGAATATGAGGTTATAAGTATGTTTTGAATGAAAGGCATGATTATTCAAATAAATATAAAATAATAACAAAAGTACTATTCTAAAGTCAAGAAAATAGAGTGAAACTCATGTTATATATCATCATACACATTCACTTGCTACACATAAATCTAAAAATGAGAAAAACAATGTGGAATTTATTGTCACTTGGTCGATAAAATCATCAGTGAGAAAAGAGAAAACCGCCTAAATTCACTTAACAACAAAGCTACCATGATTTGCAGAACAGTTCCTTCTAGTTCTTGGTTAAGATTATGTGTTTTTGCCGATGTTTGCTTACACTATGACCCATTTATTGTATCCCACTTCAATTTCGATAATGTGACTGACCAAATTAGGAACTTCTCGACAAATCCAGATTTGATTTTGGCTGTTTATGTGAGCCCGATTGTGTTGTTGTTCTATTTCAGAAAATGCTGAGAGCATGTGCGGTAGGTACTTTCTGTTGTTGATTTCACGTAATTTCTGAGTTTTGTGGTCAAGATGAAACAACAAAATATTGCTCTCTACATGTTCAAAAAATGTTTCAAGCAACAAAACAAAATTAGATTTCCAAGACATGCTTCGCAACGTATTTTTCCTGAAGGAGTTATGAATTTATTAATATAATTGAATAATGATAAGGATAAAATAATACATTTATTTATAGTTATATATATATATATATATATATATATATATTTTTAAATAAAGAGCTATAATGAGGAAAATGGGGCTATATAAAATCACCCATGTATAAATGGAAGATATCAAACTTGGTTAGTATTGGACCTAAAGCAATAGATTATATTTGTATTGTACGCTTGGTCCACATGTTGTATTAGTTATGACCATGATTATATTTGTATTGCACGCTTGGCATGAAACTTAATTATTTATAATAAAACTTAATGTAATTATGTGCATAAACAACAAATAGTTTTTCAGCACTTTGAACGGGTTACAACAATGATGAATCTATTACATGCGCTTGCTCTTGCTATTCTAATTCTATATATTAAATGTCAGATTATCAAATTGGCCTCGCTAGCCAATTAAATTTTCATTAGCTTCTTCTTGGACCTTGGTCTTTGGGAGAGTTATTCAAAGAAGAGTTTGTTTTGAAATTTATGGAAAATTCGGTTCGATTAATGTAATAATCCGTAATTTTAAAAGCCTAATCACAGTTTTTAAAACCCGTAAAATAGAATTTCACTGTGAAATCAAATCAGCCTGAGATTGAATATGAATTCGATCTATATTTCAAAGGAATGAATTCCTGTTATAAATTCACTGAAAATCGTGAATTTGAGAATCGAAGGCTACAACGTTTATCAGCAGTATATTTTTAACGTCGGCTGCGTATCGACAGTTAAAATTTAATAAAATTTTCTAAGTAATCAAGCCTAGAATTTTATTCCTTTATTAATGAATTAAATTAGTAAAGTGATTATGAAATTATTACGACTATTTCGAAGATGAGTCGATAACGTAACGTTTTGAGACGTTTTCAAACGTCAACGTTTAGAGATGAAACGAAAGATTGCTTTATCGATCTATAAATTATAGGAATTTATTTCCTATGATTATAAAAGGATATTACAGTGTTATTAAGCATTTAAATAATGCTTGAACATTAGAATTTATTAAAATCAAAACCTAGTTTTCGAAAAACCCTAAATTTTCGAAAACTAGGATTTTCATCACACAACAACATCTTTTAATTATCCTATGGTTATTAAATGATATCATGGTATTAATAAACATTAAGATAGTGCTAGAACTTTGAGAATTATTATTTTTGGAACATCTTGCAATTCTCGAAAACCCTAAGTTGTTAAATTAGGGTTATTCACACAAAATGACACCATTATTTTATCCTATGCTATTAATTATCATCTAATTCATATAATATGATATATATATCTATGTTTAGCATGAAATTAAATTATTTAGTGTGTGTTGGGCATGATAGCCGTGTAATGCATATATGTGTATAACAAAATGTGTTCTAATTGTATCACTCTTACATATATATACATATATATATATGATATATATTCAGATTTTGATTATTAGAACTCCACTATTATATATATACAATATCTATTTTCAGATTTTAATGTGTAGGCACTCATAAGAGTGCCCACTATCTACATAAAATAATATTTGAGACTGAAGAGTCTCAGAGAGAGAGAGCCGAGAGTGAATGTATGGGAAGGATTTTCAGATTTTTTCATTCTCCAACACACTTAAACATTTCTACACTCAACACTCTCCATTCTCTCTCAAACTTCATCTTCTTCCCTTTCTTTTGAAAAGCCGTGAGCTTTTCCCCCACCAAGCTCTGAAAATTTTTCCTTTCTCTTCTCTCATACATAGCTTGGAACCTTGTACTTTGTCTCTTTAATCCATATACCAAAGGTAGGTTCGAAACAAATGGTTGTTGTTCTTGAAAATTTCCTAAGTTTCGAAAAGTTTGTTAGAACAATGCATGTGTTCTTGATGATGTTATTTTGAAAAAATCTTGTGTATGCTTGTTTATTGATGATAGAAGATATATAAATAGGTGTTCTTATTTTTTTTAAGTCTTGCATGTATGATCTAATGTGAAAATATTTTGAATCTTATGAATATATGAGTATGTTATGTTCTAAGAATGTATAGCATACTATTTGGAAGCCTAAATCATGTTTTAAAAATTTATTCAAACATGTATGAAAAATTTTGAAATGGCCGAGAGCTATAAGAATTTATTTGAGCATGAAATTGTGATTTATGATGTTATATGTGTCTATAATATTTATTTGAAAATTTTAGAAAAATCTATGCTATTTTTCTTCTTGAAACCGAGACATGTATAGTTATATAAGTGGGTGTATGATTTTATTTTTGTACATGCAATGTGATATTATTGATCTATGATGTATTGAGACTACATATAAATTATTTGGAAAATTTTTAGAAGATCAATGCTATTTTTGTTCAAAATAACCGAGACCTATATATGTGTTATATGGGTGATTGATTTTTATTTAAAGCATGCAATTACATATAATTGATCTATGATAATATATGAGTCTATAGCCATTTGTTTGGAAATTTTAGAAAATTCCTACCTATTCTTCTCAAAATAACCGTGAGCCACATATATATATATATATATATATATATATATATATATATGTGTGTAATTTCATTTTGTAACATGCAATGATGTTTTATTACTCTAGGGTATGATTGATATACCCTATGATTTAATTGGATATTTTAGGAAAAATCCTACTAATTCTTTTTAAAATGACCGAAATATATATATATATATTTATATGTGGATGTATAATTTTATTTAGAACATGCAAGTACATATTGTTGATACAAGATGATATATAAATCCCTTGTGAATTATTGGGAATTTTAAGAAAATCTTATCTATTATTTTTAAAGAATACCGAGGCTTATATATATATATGTTAATGTGTGATTTTTATTTAGTACATGCAATGTTATATTATTGGCCTAGAATATGTTTTATGTATTCTATGTTGTTATTAAAAATTTCGAAAATCAATTACCTATTTTATTCAAATAAACCGAGAGCTAAGCTCACTAAGGTGATGAATAAATTGGTTTTGATGTTTATTATGATGTAGTGTTGTTACACTATAGTTTATAAGCATGTTATGATTATTGGGACATTTTATAAAAATGTTTGATAAATATTGTGAAGAGGCCGAGAGCTATAGTACCATTTATATGATATAACATTGTTATATCATGAATTATATGACATAAATATGTCATGGACAAATGTTTGGACCTTGTATTAATTTAGTAGAATTTTAGAAAAATTGTTGGGCATTTTTCAAAAAATGCTGTAACCTTATAAATGAATAAGGTGATGTTCGAAAGTTGATTAGTTGATTTTATAATGTATTAATGACCATAGTGTATAATAATACACTATATAAAATTTGAAAAAATTGGTCACCATTTGGTAATTTATAATAATTACGAGAATTTTTAAGGATTTTAAATCCTTTTAATTAAGTTTATTAATAAATTATATGTCTAAATATTATTTTAGACATATTTAGAAATTATAAGAAATTTTCAAGATATTTAAGTTATAAAACTTAAAATAGCCGTGAGCTATTTTAAATTCAAATAAGGATTTTAAATCCTTAAATTCATTATTTATAATGAATTATATGTTTAAAATTATTTTTAAACATATTAAAAGCAGTTTATAAAAGAAATCAATTGGAAATTGATTTTCGTGAAAATTTAATATTAAAGTATAACTTAGTAATTAAATTACTAAGAAAAGTCAAAATTATCGACTTTTGAAATCAACGCATTTAAATACGCTCGATAAATACGCTATACGCATAAGACGCATCAGTTGCTATTAACATCACGTTGATATGAAAAGATTTCATATTTAAAGACATTAGATCGAAAAACGTGAGAAAGCGTTGAACCATTTACCAAGAGGGATAAAATGGTAATTTTAAACATATCTCGCCTCTATCGGCGACGGAAATGTCAAACTTAGTATACGCCAAAAATAACGTATTGAATTCGTTAAGGAATTCAATTTATATCGATATAGTATATCGAAGCTTATTATAGACTTTGTAAGTCTCGAAATATGTAAACGACGTACTAAAACATCCTTTTTATATAAAGGTGTGGACGCTGACGCAACAGCAGGACGTTGACGAGTAAGCAAGCTTTAAAGACGAACAATAGTTTCAGGTGGGCTTTATTCTAAAACAAAATGTGGCTTGACTACTTATTTCAACAAACGTTACTTATGATGCATATTTCAACTGTGGTTAAAATGTTTATAAGATTACCTGCCAAAATATTTATGTTTTGTGTATTGTATCATATCCATGAGATTGCTATGAATGATAATTGTTGTTGGGTAGCTCCCAACTTATAAATGAAAATCGATATCGGATCATATGCCGGAAGGCTTAAACCTGGCAAGGATTAACGTGTACACCTAAGGCGACTGTGTGTTGTAAGGATAATTCACGGCCGGTCACGGCGTCGTAGAGGGAGGCCTTGTCACGCCCCCACTCCGGATAACCCGGTCTAGAGGGTGACTAATACTAGGAATAGTATTATAGACAAATTGACCAAGATAAGTGGACACATTGGTTATAAACAAGCATGCATAATATGGCATAAGATATTATCCCAATAATTGAAAGGTTTAGCCATCGACCCAAAGATTAAACCGTGATCGATGAACCTCAATAGTACGATAGTAGATATAATGTTTAAGAGTTTAGAGTTTAGCAATGAAAGTGTGTGAATACATATGTGACGATATGTATTCAAGGCAAAACCAAATCCTAAATAAGCGATCAAGGACACTTTGGACTCCTCAACCTGACCTCCATCATCACCATCGAGCTCAACCGCACATTTAAAACAAACATGCGTGGCTAAGTACAAGAAATTGCACTCGGTGGACTCATGCCGAAAACATTTGATGATATTTGAATTACGCGCCAATATCGAGTAAGTCACGATGGTTTTAGTTAAAATGCCTTGTCTTACCAAATCATTTTCAACAGAACATAGCTCGCCGAGCATTTTTCGCGTGTATGGTCCATATCTCATAGTCACAATACATAATAATAATAAATAATAAACGTCGAGAGAGGCCTCCCATCTACAACGCCGTGACCGGCCGTAATCCCGTCTAAAGACACATACTCTCAGAAGCATATGTTAACACAACAGATAGTTCCAACCTTCACGCCAATCCTAGCGGGCATTTATCATCCGGCACAGACCCGACATTAAAAAGGTTGGGTGCTACCACAACAAATGATATAATAGTTCCAACTATCTCCACACCTACCCGGCATAACAGATAGGATCCATACACAAAACGAAATATTTTGGCGTGTAATGCAAGAAACATTTGATAACAACAGTAACATAAGATCAGAATAAATTCATTTGGTATGACAAGAAAGTCACATTTTGAAGATAAAAGCCCACATTAGTGAGGTAAGAAAAGAGCCCACCGACTATGGTTCGTTGTAAAAGTCCTAGGTTCGATCGTTCGTCACAATCCGACCGCGTAAGGCCCACACCTTTACTAAAAATGGGGTTTAGTACGTCGCTCAAGTCTTCGTGACTTTCAAAAGATAACTCCGATATTTTATATCGACGTGAGTTGAATTCCTCAAATGAATTCGATATGCTTTCAACACGTTATTTAATCAATTGTTCTCGTTCTCCGAGATACATTCAACTATTTTCGCTTAACGCCCCGCTTAAACGCTTTAACGTATGAAGCGTCGCTCGATATAAGGATTTCATTTAGAAATCCTTTCGCTAATGAGGTATTGTACTCAATTAGCACATCTTACGCGCGATGGCGTATTTATCGAACGTATAATCGTACGTTTGACTTTAAAAGTCAACGAAGTCAACACGGTCAACAAAGTCAACGATTTTGACTTTCAAATAGTAATTTCTTACTATTTCGTTTTATAAATCGAATTTGATCGATTTGAAAACGTAAAGTCCTAACTCTCGATTTATCACGTAAATCAAGGACTTATAAATAATTTCGCATTTATTAAACCTTTTAATAATTAGAAAAGCGTGTTTTCGATTTTAAAACGTTAACAACCTAACGTTTGTCTTAAACATAGTAAACTATGTTTATAAAATTTTCAAAATTTCCAAAATATGTCCAGAATATAAATAGACATATATTTTATTAATAAACTGAATTAAAAAGGATTTTAAAACCCCTTTTAATTATCGAAATTTTCGATAATTGGCTTAAAAATACTAAATAATTTTTGAAATTTTTTCTAAATTAATATAGTGTATTATTATACACTATGGTCCAGAATATGAATTTATAAGATCCATATGATATTGTTTGTCATTTATTAGTATATTTACATATATATACATTTCGGTAATTCCATATAATATGGAATAATTATCCAAAAATTTCCAAAATTAATATACACATAGTATAATATCCCAACATCAATATATATCATTAATATAACCTATAGTTCATCATAAGCATTCATTCCACAATATATAGCAATATTCACGGTAATTTCGATTTAATTACCCAATAATTATCAAACAATTTCTAAAAATTCTAATTAAATCACAACATGATTAAAAATTATATTATAACATTGTAACATCACAATATCAACCAAACCAATTGAAATCATCACCATATGGAGCATACATGCTCTCGGCTTTTTGATTAAATTTTGGTATTTGGTTTTCAAAATTTCCAACAATTATATACTATGTTTATACATTATAGTATAGTAATATAACATCATAACAATCATCAAAACCAATTAAATCATCACCTTATTGAGCACATAGCTCACGGTTTTTTTGATAATATTGGTATTTGATTTTCCAAAAATTCTAATAATTATGTACTATGTTCATATACTATAGTATAACAATAATACATCATAACATTAATCAAAACCAATTAAATCATCACCTTAAGAGCATCAAGCTCACGGCTTCTTTGATTCAAATATGGTTTTTGATTTCCAAAAATTCTTATAAAATCATATATTACATAAATAATATACTAAAGTATTAATATACTATTGTATGATCAAAATAAAATTATACATCAACACATACAACCTTGAAGCTCTCGGCATTTTCAAATAATTTTGCATATGTTTCCCAAAAATTTTAAATAAATCATATAACATATAAACAATACATTCAAGCATTAATATGTCATCACAAGCTTAAAATAAAAATTATACACCAAGGTATAACATATGTAGCTCACGGCATTTTCAAATAGATTAAGCATTTGGTTCTCAAAAATTCTAGATAAATCATAGAACATGTAATCAAGGTCTTAAAGCATGAATATGACCTTGTATGCTTGAAATAAAAATTATACTCCAAGGTGCATACATATATAGCTCACGGTTTTATCCAAAATAATGCTGGGTTTTTCCAAAATTTCTAAATAAAACATATGAACTCTAAACATGATATAGAACAATAATACATCACTAAAATAACCAAGGAGTAGTCGGTCATTACAAAACATTTTATAAAGTTTGAAAAATTTTAACAAACATATCCTATGGTTCGAAAATACCATGGGTATGCTAGATTCATTCAAAATCTCATACACAACAACATATGATTATCTAAGCATATATTCTCATATATTTGAAAATAAAATCATCAAGAACCATTATTCATCCATAGCTCATACATAAGAACAATAAAATCACATATATATACATATACCATTCGAACACACATATATATATATGTCACGATTATTTGCTTGAACAAATGAAAAGAAATCCGTACTATGGTCCATAAATACCTTAGAATGGTATTGGTTCACAAGAATATTGTAGGTATCAAAGTGGGGAAGGAGAATGAAGAAGAAATGGAGAAGGAAGGAGAAGGAGGCTCTCGAAAATGGGGGAGAGGGGGGGGTCTTGCTGCAGATTTTTGGAGAGGATGGAGAGTGATGTGAGTGTTTGAAATGGGTGAGGGAAGAGTGTATAATGGGAAGTGGAGTGTTGAAGGGGAAGAGTCCCCCTATTAACCCATCTCTCTCTCTCTCGGTCACACTCACACACACTTCACCAATGGAAATGGTTGCAGCATTTTAGGAGTGCTTAGTGATGATTAGGCTAGGCTAGAAAGGTGTTCATGCATTGGGTGGAAAAAAGGTGCACATCATGCCTTGTTTAATCCATGATGGCCGACGGTTTTAGCTCCAAATAGGTAGGTTTTAATTTATTTCACTCCTTAATACATTATATCAATAATACATGATCATAGATATATAATACAAGCCATTAAAAATAATTAGAACATTATATAGGCATATATTCGAAATTACCGTATAAATGGGCATAAAATTGTAAATCACACCATTAAATATTGCACAAGGTATTTTCGTTCCAAATACATTCTTATATATCATAATGTATGATTTAGATATTAAATATTAGCATAGGATAAAATTATAGCATTAATTCATGCATATGAAACCCTAATTTCAAGAATTATGTTTCGAAAATTATAAAAATATGCTATCGAGTTTTAATGATCCAAAAACTGTTTTCATAGCTTAATAATACTCATATATATCATAACATATAGTTTAGATAACATATGATAATTTAATGGTATCATTTATGTGAAAACCCAAAGTTTATAAACTTAGGGTTTTCAAAATTTAATACTAAAGCATCAATTTTAATAATCGAAAATTCGATTTTAATAATTAATAATACTAAAATTATATAAAATAATAATAGGAAATTAATTATTATAATTTCCTGAGCATTAAACTCATTTTACAAAACGTCTCAGACGTTGACGCTCAAAACGCCTCAAACGCTCAAAATCGACTCATCTCAAAATGGTCGTAGTAAGCTCGTACTTACTTTATAAATATATTCCTTTAGTAAAGGAATTAAGATGGAAATTAATTCCAAGCTTTACATTTCGAGATTTCCATAAAGTCGACGTTCGATACGCGTTCGACGTTAAAATAATACTGTCGTACCATTTCATAAATTTCATTTTCGTAATTCACAATACTTAGTGAATTATAAAACGAATTCGTTATAACGATATCGTATCGAAATCACAATATTCGATGTCCACTGGGTGCAAATCTTGTACTTAGCCCTGCATGTTTGTTTTTAAATGTGCAGGTTGAGCTCGGATGTTGAGGATGGAGAAGTGTTGAGGAATGTCCAGTGTCTTTGACGTCATGTTTAAACTTGTTATCCTTGAATACATATCGTCATATATGTATTCACGCACTTTCCGCTGCAACTCTGAATTTATTTTTATGTTATGTATGACGATGAGATGTTATGAACTGTTAGAGTCTATCAGATCATTGTTGATCTTTGGATCTGATAGCTTAAACCACTTAGTTTGACCTATATTAAAGTATGTATGATCAAGTATGTTCGTTTAATTATGCAAATTACTTTTTTTTATAATTACCCATGTTTCCTAAATACTATTCCTAGTATTAGTCCGTCCAGACTCTGAGTTATCCGGAGTGTGGTCGTGACAATTAATCGAAAAATTGGTTCGATTATCGAATCCAAACCTTTCTCTACCCCTGTTTTTTGTACATTTTGTCACTTGTGCACACATGAGACCATGCATTCGTAATGTAAGAGGTGGGGCTTTTGAGGGTAAAATCGATGTTGCGATTTCATGTAGTATGCACTACATTACTAGATCGAGATGATGACATGTGTAAAGGTGTACACTCCAACTATTGGAATAAAATAGATTTACCATATGTCATCATCATTGATTGAGATGCAGTGCATATGGGCCTTAGGCCCACTTTTTACAGGACATTCTATTACAATTAAGATTTATTAAAAATTAATAAATTTTAATGGTAATTTAATACATCTTAATTGGAATTAAATAGACTATAGTTGAGAATCAATAAATTATAATTGAAGATCAATAAGTCATAATTAAAAATTAATAAACTATAATAACCCTTGATCACCCTAATTAGGGAGAGGCTCTGTTAGACACACATTGTGTGGGCGCGCGTACGAGAACGTTTGTTGTCTTCAAGGAATTTATAGTTAAAATTTTGGACAATTTGATCATAAGCAATTCTATTGATGCAGAAAAATGGAAATAAATCACGTCCATATTCATAACAAAGCAACATTATCCAACCCTAAGCCCCTCGCTCTTCATGAAAAATCAAAATCCTAAATATTTTAATCTTGTGAATAAATCCCTAAATTAATCTGTATATGTAACATCCCACTATCCATAAGGATGAATTAGTAGGGACTATTACTTGGGATGAGATTTAAGAAGCGGGATAAGAAAATGAGATATCGAATTGTGAGATATATATCAAGAAAACTTCTAGAACTTCAAAGCATTTGAGATTAAGCAAACATAATTTACATACGAGAGACTAGACCATCAGATCTTTAACAAAAGGGTTCAACTGATCTGAAGGAATCTAGTTCTCTAATCAAAACATAACTTAGTGTTCTTGCAGAGGAAAACATATGAAGTACACATATGAAGATGTGCATTCAAGGTTCTAATTTTCGCGACAAAAGATTTCATCTTGCTAAAAGCGCTCCATCGCATCACCACTCAACTCGCACATTTAAAAACAAACATGCAGGGCGAATACAAAGACTCAGTGGACTTATGCCAAAACATTTATCATAACTTTGAATTACATTGTCCCATCAATAACACAAGAGGTTTTATTTGAAATGCTCGTGCTTACTAAACATTTTCTATCATTTTCCATAAACTTTGTCCGCGGACATATTTTTGTCTGTATGATCCATATCCCATCTCATATAACTCATCTTGCACGTAGAATGAGGCCTCCTTCCACGGACGCCGTGACCGCCGAGCAAACCTTTCAACACACAACATCAGAATCGATCGAGCAAACCTTTCAAAGAAGTACAATTACCTTAGTGTACACGTTAATCCTTGCTAGAAATTCTCCTCTAGCATAGGATCCAAATTGATTAAACTTACGTTGGCGAACACTGATAGGATCAATACATAAAACATAAACATTTTGGGCAGATAATTAAATAATAACATTTCATCATCGTTTCACAAAAGAAAGCATCATAAATAAATCATTTGTCATTTCATTTTATCCTTGAGGAGAAAAAGACCACCTGGTATATTCGCTTCTCAAAACGGTTTTCTCCTCACTTCAGCTTTCACTTCCGTGCTTCACCTTTACGTAAGAAACTAATTTAATACGCCGGTCGTATTTTTGGAAATCGTCAAAAACTAATAAAACTCGATGATTTCTAATTCTTATTAAGATATATTAACTACATATAAACCTTCTAAAGACTTCGTATCTTTTACCCAATTTAGTACGTCTTTTCATCGAATATTCCAACTTATAACTTCTCATTTTTCGAATGAGACGAAACATTACTTACAACCTCGTACGAATTAATTAGGTCAATCGTTGAACTCACGTTAAATTTTTCCGATAAAATGATTTAAATTACGAAGTCGACTCTTATAAAAGAGATATTCTTATATTTCTAATGCGTCTTACATGTCTTAGTGTTTCTATTCAACGAAACCCATATTTATACTAGTCGTAAAACATAACTCTTCTCACGCACTAACATACTTCTCACATTCATACTTTAACTAAGTCATTTTTGACTTCAAAACATATTTTTCTCGATATTCATATATAAAGCTATTAACTTACATATATGTACTCAAATTCTAATGTATTACTAATCATATTCCACAGGTTTCGATTTTTCACCTTGCAATCAATCATGTCCAATTGCACACATATAAATGAAATTAGCTTAAGCAAAACACTTTATATTTCAAAACCTTACGTCACATAACAAAACATTTCGACGTAAAAATATTATACCTCATTTTAAAAATCACATAAATTCATAGTATGTCTTAAACATATTTTTGGTACTAAATATGTGATCCCATCAATTAAAATAAATTTGAAACTCATACTTCTCAACCTTAATATTTTCGGCCCCTTTGAAAATATTTTCAAAACTTATCCATAAATTCCTATAAATTCACATAACACACTATATTAACAAAGGATCAATAATATCAAATAACATTAGACATAGAAAAATTTGACATCATAACTCTTCACTTTATAGTTCTCGAAAATTTTGAAAAATTAAATAAACAATTTTCAAATTTTCTAATTAATTCATACAACACATTATTATCATCATACATCAATAATATGTCATAATATCCTTCATACACAAATCATACATCAATATATCATTCCTTATGATTTTTGAAACTTTTATGGAATAATATCTAATATTTTTCAAAAATTATGAATTAATTTATACATGCTTAAACATTACTAACTATCACCAATCCATGCTCAAAACAACAATCAAAATCCATTTCCATTAACATATGATTTTTGAAAAATAAAAAAATTAAACATGCTCAACTTTGCACTAAATTCATAATACATGCTTATAAACATCATATAAATATATTTAATTAACAACTTAAACATTTAACAAAATTTCTCAAATTTCACATAAAATAACAAAAGCATATAACTTAAAATTTCATGGATGGATTTCTAATATTTTTGCATATATAAGAAGCTTGTAAAATTTTTAACCTTTTAATCGGAGTCGATCGGCGACGAAAACGTTTTTCTATCTTAAGATTTGAAGAAAAGTTGAAGAACACTTTTCTATTTTTTTCTCTCCAAGTTTCGGTAGTTATGAAGAAATGAGAGAGAATTTGATGATATATTAATCTTATTATATAATTAATTAATTTATTACCTATCATTTTCAAACCTATCATTATCAAACTTAAATGAAAATATTTTCTTTCTTTTTCTCTTCATGTTTTCGGTACTCTCCAAGATGGAATGGAGATTATTTTTATTTTTTTTGATGCAAATATACATTAATAATACCTTTAGCAAAATATCTAATTCAAAGTCAACAATTTACAATACTTTATTTACTAAAATACTCCACCTTCACTAGGAAACAAAATAATTCATTATCACTTCATTAATATATCATCTTATCTTATAAATAATTTAAATACCTATCACTTTCAATTAATTAACCATCACTATCAAAGAAATTAAATTTCCGTCTTCCTTTCACACTTATGTAATTTTCGGTCATCACCCCTTATAATACTCCTCACTTTATTAAATAATCATCTTATCTAATACATACATTAAATACCTTTCATTTTCAATATCATTAACCATCACTTTCACACAATTTGAATTCTCTCCTCCTCCCCACTTGTACACACACTTTCGGCCACTACACATATACAACACATATCACTTTATTTTCTTCAATAAATATCTTATGTCTACATTAATAACATCTCAACATCATAATAATTATACATCACTATCATAAGAGATGGAATTTTTCTCTCTTTCACACTACAACCAAATTTTTGATAACTATGCATAATATTATACTACATGTGTTATTTTTTTTCATTTAATAGCAATGTGACATAATATAGGTCTTAGATGATAGAATAAATCATAGGAAAAATAAATAAGAACAATTCTATGTACTAAAATGAAAATTTTAAACTATAGTTAGAAAAAAAGAATAAATTATCCAATCTTTATTCCTTTAATAACTAAAATTATTTTAATGAAGGATTAAATAAAAATTATGCTCTTTTTCATAAAATACTCATAAGACTTTCTATATTGTAATTCTTTAAGCGTTATACTAAGTTTTGAATTATCTCAAAAACGTTGATAATCAAATCGTCTCAAAACGTTCATAAAAAAGTCATAATCACCTTATTCGTTCTTTGATAATAAGGAATTAAATTCTAGGCTTCATCACTTAGAAAATAACGTAAGACTAACTATCGAGAATTAATCGACGTTAGAAAAAAATGCTCTTGAATGAATAATATATATATTCCTTAATTCACTAATCGTTTATGAATATAATATAAAACTCCTCGTATTATGGATAGTCAAAATTGGGCTTCGATAAATTATTATTTCGATTATCGAAACAAAACCCTAATTTACAATTTATATTATCGTAACTTTGCTTTAAAACTTTGGGATATTACACTATACGCACAAAATTTAAGAATAAAAAATGTACTTGACAAATCCCTAAATCATGAAACAAAATTAGATTTCCAAGACATGCTTACGCAATGTATTTTTCTGAAGGAGTTATGAATTTATTATTATAATTGAATAATTATAAGGATAAAATAATACATTTATTTATAGTTATATATATATTTTTAAAATAAAGAGCTATAATGAGGAAAATTAGGGTTATATAAAAATCACCCATGTATAAATGAAAGATATCATACTTGGTTAGTGTTGGACCTAAAGCAATTGATTACATTTGTATTATGCGCTTGGCCCACATGTTGTATTAGTTATGACCTTGATTATATTTGTATTGCATGTTTGGCATAGAGGCTAAGTATTGGAGAAATTATTATATTCCTACTACAATATATGTTAAAATCTATATGTATGTAGGTGAACACCTCTTCCCAAAAAATAACAATAATAATGACAACAAAGCACAATTTAGTTGGCAAGCCACTCTTCTCTACTCACTAGATTAGAGGTTTGAGTCATCTCTGTGCGTGAGAGGATATGTGTGAAAGAACAACAACAACAACAAAAATAGTAACAAATTTGTTATTTGTGTTGGAGGGTTTCAATTGAACCCAAAATTTATTATAGGAACAATCATGATTGTAAATTCTGAATGATCATCATATCATGGCATAGACTTACATTTAGTAACGTATAACATACGTTATCGTTAGTGGAATCTATTAGATTTTATTATATATTCCTAATTTCTTGTAAAATTCCTTTCTGCTCATAACTAACGTTGTCATAGCTTATAGAAACTCCAACATCGTCAACCTTCCAATGTATATCTGGTCGGTCTTCATCTCGGGAGATATCGTAAATAGGAACATTCAAAGTCTCTGCTCCTCCACCTTTGATAAATTGACAATTTATTACAATGTTCCTGTTATATACCTTCAAATCATATTGTTCGCCTCTTCAAATTGTAGTACGTTGCATTATCATCACCGCGAGAGATAACAAGTTTGATAGGAAACTTCGTGTCTCATTGCGCTTAATCACATGAATAACGTGTGAGGCATATCCGCTATCGCCTTTGATTTTCATGGAAACAACTAACACCAAGATCATGCTTAGGAACAACACTTTAAATGCCATTTAATTTTTGCCTTATGGTGTTGTCCATATATTTTCTTGGGTTTTATAGAGAGAATATGTAACTCACATTTATTTTGATTCGGGACCGCTTTTATTAGATAATTAATGAGTAATTAATGGTGTCACCCAAAATTGAGTAAGAAAATCAAGATTTTAACATATGCATATACCCGCTTGTTTCACGTGCAAATTTAGGATTGCGCTAGGGTATTATAGTTTTTCAAAGGGAAAATCTCTTGTGAATTTCTTGTATATAACAATAATATTATCTACTTATCATGAAATTATAGTAATATGTTGAACATATCATAATTTTTATTCCATATAAAAACTTATTTTTTTTACTTTGGATTAGAAGACAAGATGCTAAACCACAAACTATGATTTAATTATTTCCTTTAAGTAAAAATTTAGCTCGATAACCAAAAAAAAAAACTAAAAGGTTAATGACGAGGGTGATAGCTTGAAACATAAATTTGGAACACAACAGAAAATCTAAAATTGAAACCATACCAGAAAATAAAAATTAATAATTCTTGTAGTTAAACGCAAAGCACTTGAGAAAAGCGTAAGAAATGAGATTGGAATATTTTGAATGTGGTAGCCTTGTATACATTTGATCAGCAAGTATATAAATGAAAATCGATATTGTAGGTATAACCCTATTAGAGTCTGGTCCAACTCAACAATGCTTATCGATCTTAAACTTCTATTTTATTTTACTTTATTTTATTTAATTTTTTTTCTAAATCTATAGCGATTAAGAACGAAACAACTTGGGCTTACAATAATTCTACAACCCACTTTTCCAAGGTACAAAATTAGGTAATTCAAAAATAAATAAGTCCATAATTCTTTCATAATCAAGTCCAAAACCAAAGTATTTTATTATATCTTGTAAAGTAAACTATTAAGGCCCAAAAATAAATTCAAAGTTCGTTTTCTAGCTAGGGCGCATCTACGAACTCCCTCAAGTCCAACGTAAAATAGAGCATGACAATATTCACAAATCTAACATAAATTATTTAAATTTAAAACAACTTAATACAAGCAAAAAGTGGAGCGTTACGCGAAGGTTATCAAATATCACTGCAGATAAAAATAAATTATCTCACAGGATGACATTCACATATTTTATTTGAATCATTAATATAAAGATAATTTTTAACCGCATATCTTTAACAACAAAGGGTGGAGATCAGTTCTTATTTTGTAAATAAACTAGTGTTTTTATTTGATCTAAACTCTCTGTCATTTTTCTCTATCCCCCCCCCCTCTCATTATAGATAAGAATTAGGAATTAAATTTAACTACTGATTATGTCAAATTGACGGACATAATTAATATTGGTAAAAAATTGAGTAATTTGCGATACATTGTCCTTGCATAAGGTAGTCATTTCGTGCAAATCAATAAATTATATTTGCATAAGTTAAGTAGATGTATGAATAAAGTATATGTCAATTAATGCAAGATATTCGCATGATCGCATGAGTGACTTGATTTTTTAAAATATGGTTCTATTGTTAGTTATAACTTTTGAATAAAATGGATCAAGGTGATTAATATTTCTTAGTTCTCAATAAATATATAGTTCTCATTTGATCTACACCAATTATGATATATATAATATGGCTCAAGTAAATATCTATTTTTTGTAAAACCTAAGAATTCATGTGTTTTACGTATAAAGTTAATGCAATTTCGTATTATGTATTTGCAGTATATATTATACCATTTTGACATAAAATGTCACAATCTCATGTTGTTGTGGGTTTTGGAAGTATGAATATGAGGTTATAGCTATGTTTTAAATGATAGGCATGATTATTCAAAAATTATAAAATAATAACAAAAGTACTATTCTAAAGTCGGAAAATAGTGAAACTCATGTTATATATCATCGCACACATTCACTTGCTACACATAAATCTAAAATGAGAAAAACAATGTGGAATTTATTGTCACTTGGTCGATAAAATCATCGGTGAGAAAAGAGAAACCGCCTAAATTCACTTAACAACAAAGCTACCATGATTTGCGAGCAGTTCCTTCTAGTTCTTGGTTAAGATTATGTGTTTTTGCCGATGCTTGCTTACACTATGACCCATTTATTGTATCCCACTTCAATTTCGATAATGTGACTGACCAAATTAGGAACTTCTCTACAAATCTATATTTGATTTTGGCTGTTTATGTGAGCCGATTGTGTTGTTGTTCTATTTGGAAAATGCCGAGAGCATGTGCGGTAGGTACTTTTCATTGTTGATTTCACGTAATTTATGAGTTTTGTGGTCAAGATGAAACAACAAAATATTGCTCTCTACATGTTCGAAAAAATGTTTCAAGCAACAAAAACAAAATTAGATTTCCAGCACATGCTTCTGCAACGTATTATTTCTGAAGGAGTTATGAATTTATTAATATAATTGAATAATGATAAGGATAAAATAATACATTTATTTATAGTTATATATATATATATATATATATATATATATATATATTTTAAATAAAGAGCTATAATGAGGAAAATGGGGGCTATATAAAATCACCCATGTATAAATGGAAGATATCATACTTGGTTAGTATTGGACCTAAAGCAATAGATTATATTTGTATTATGCGCTTGGTCCACATGTTGTATTAGTTATGACCATGATTATATTTGTATTGACGATTGGCATGAAACTTAATTATTTATAATAAAACTTAATGTAATTATGTGCATAAACAACAAATAGTTTTTCAAAGACTTTGAGCAGGTTACAACAATGATGAATCTATTACATGCGTTTGCTCGCTTGCTATTCTAATTCTATATATTAAATGTTGTATTATCAAATTTACCTCGCTTAGCCAATTAAATTTTCATTATCTTCTTCTTGGACCTTGGTCTTGGGAGAGTTATTCAAAGAAGAGTTTGTTTTGAAATTTATGGAAAATTCGGTTCGATTAATCGAAAAATTGGTTCGATTATCGAATCAAACCTTCTCTACCCTATTTTTTACATTTTGTCACTTTGTGCACACATGAGACCATGCATTGAGAATCGGGAGGTGGGGCTTTTGAGGATAAAATTGATATTGCACCTCATGTAGTATGCACTACATTACTAGATTGAGATGATGACATGTGTAAAGGTGTAGACCCCAACTATTGGAATAAAATAGATTTACCATATGTCATCATCATTGATTGAGATCAAGGTCGTATGGGCCTTGGCCCACTTTTCTGAGGACTTTCTATTACAATTAAGATTTATTAAAATTAATAAATTTTATGGTAATCTAATACATCTTAATTGGAATTAAATAGACTATAGTTGAGAATCAATAAATTATAATTGAAGATCAATAAGTCATAATTAAAATTAATAAACTATAATAACCATGATCACCCTAATTGGAGAGGCTCATAGACACACATTGTGTGGCAGCGTCTGAACGTTTGTTGTCTTCAAGGAATTTATAGTTAAAATTTTGGACAATTTGATCATAAGCAATTCTATTGATGCAGAAAAATGGAAATAAATCACGTCCATATTCATAACAAAGCAACATTATCCAACCCTAAGCCCCTCGCTCTTCATGAAAAATCAAAATCCTAAATATTTTAATCTTGTGAATAAATACCTAAAGTAATCTGTATATGTAACATCCCACTATCCATAAGGATGAATTAGTAGGGACTATTACTTGAATTACACTGTCCCATCAGTAACACAAGAGATTTTATTTGAAATGCTCGTGCTTACTAAACATTTTCTATCATTTTCCATAAACTCTGTCTGGCCAGATATATTTTCTGTCTGTATGATCCATATCTCATCTCATATAACTCATCTTGTGCCGTAGAATGAGGCCTCCTTCCACGGACGCCGTGACTGGCCGAGCAAACCTTCCAGCACACAGTCACTCTAACTGACTGAGCAAACCTTTCAGCAAGTACAATTACCTTAGTGTACACGTTAATCCTTGCTAGAAATTCTCCCTCTAGCATAGGATCCAAATTCGATTAAACTTACGTTGGCGAACCAACACTGATAGGATCAATACATAAAACATAAATATTTTGGGCAGGTAATTAAATAATAGCATTTCATCATCGTTTCTCAAAAGAAAGCATCATAAATAAATCATTTGTCATTTCATTTTATCCTTGAGGAGAAAAAGACCACCTGGTATATTCGCTTCTCAAAACGGTTTTCTCCTCACTTGACTTTCACTTTCATGCTTCACCTTTACGTGAAACTAATTTAATCGTCGATCGTATTTTTGGAAATCGTCAAAACTAATAAAACTCGATGATTTCTAATTCTTATTAAGATATATTAACTACATATAAACCTTCTAAAGACTTCGTATCTTTTACCCAATTTAGTACGTCTTTTCATCGAATATTCCAACTTATAACATTTACTTACAACCTCGCATTTAATTAATTAGGTCAATCGTTGAACTCACGTTAACTTTTTCTGATAAAATGATTTAAATTACGAATGTAATACCCCCTTTTAAGCACATTTTTGCATGGCACGTTTTCGAGAAAATGTCAAAAGGTTGACTTTTGTTTGGTGATCGACCGTCACGAAACCTCGAGGCGTTGTGAAGAGTGTCTTATAGCTAATTCATAGACACTAAGTATGCAGATTTTCGACCAACCATGAAGGTTTGCACTCAGGGAAGTTATCAAAACCGAACTTTCATGGATCTTTTAAAAGCATATCTTGTTTATAGTAATTGTGTCGGTATTTTATTTCGTGTCCATGGGTACTAAGTTTGCTAAATTTGGAGTCCGTTTGCAAAAGTTGCGTCATTTTTGCGTTTTCTAAAATAGTCACTTGCATGACTGCTTGACCCGCTTTCCTATAAATAGGAGGCTGGGGCCTTCATTTTCAACGTTCATTTCTTCGATCTCTGTGTTTACGGAAGAGCCGGCAGCAGCTCAGTGCTGCTGAAGGCGGCTGGAGAGTGGGGATCGGTAGGGAGGCTCGGTGGCGCCATTCTTGTTCTTGCCGAGCCACCACCGCCGATCAACCACCCCTGGGCAGCCCGTTTTCTATTTTATCCTTTTCTTGTTTTGATTCGCCTTTTAGTAGATCGTATAGCATAGAACTCGGGTTTCTAAAGGACGAGGCGAGAAAGCGGGGGAGGTCGACCGATTTGGCCAAACCGCCGCCGTGAGCTTGTTGGTTGTCGATTGGTGGCCGACGAGCCACCACAGCTCTGGTCCTTTAGGTTTTGAGTTCCAGGCTATCATTCTACTAAAGTACCGATCCTTTTTTGCTTTTTCGCGTTTACGCGTGTCGGGATGTTTTCCGTTGCTTCAAGTTTTCTAAAGGAAGTACATGCCCGGGTTATCCATTTTCAACGTCGTTTGTCATTCCATGTCCGTCGTTATGCATATTTCTTATGTTTCCATTTTCATGCATCGATTTTGGATGGTTTATCCTAGATCGAGGATAGCTTGATTTTGAAGCTTCTTGTGCTAAGATTTGAGTCGACTTGCATGCATGCATATTTTGAAAGTACCTATTATAGGTCTTGATGCCTGAATATATTTCCTCTGCATCGAGTTGATTTGAAAACCGGAGAGTGCCAAATGTGGGTTCGAGAAAGTCGAAAACCTAGTTTTCTCGATCGTCGTTTGGATCACGATGTTGCTTTGCTTTGTGGGAAGTGACCCCAAAATTTGTTTCCGTCTTGTTACTGGTACCTACCGATCAATCGGTGAAGTCATAGGATCCGTAGATATCTCCCGGTTGACGTTTTTCGCATGAGGTTGGGTTATATATGCTTATTTTGAGTTATTTACTCGATATTTCAAAATAAAACATGTACGTAAAATATTTTGTGAAATTATTCTTGTTCTCGATCCAAGATATGGTTCTATCATGGTTGTGCACGGATCTCTATTCGGTGGGTTGATCGCATCTTGAGTATTGATCGTAAGGGGACAGACCCCGAATACGTGGTTATGGTTACGGGGATAGACCCTAAGTCCACACGGAAATAGTAATGAGGTGGTTATGGTTACGACGGAGTTTGACCCCAAGTCCACACCGAGTTAGCCGGTTGGATACGTTAGGGCATGGGCCGATTGGATGTGTTCGGGCGAATGAATGACATGTGATGGGGTGGCGCGATACGTTCGAGCCGTGGTTCATGGTTCTATGATGGGAATAACGGTAATAACGGATCGGTATCGAAAATGAAAATCTATTTTGCTTACTTAGAAGTGGATTTACGTTTAAAACCTTCTAAGGTAAGTGCTCTAAACACGGCATCATGATTCTTTTGATTTACAATAAAACCCGGTGAATGCGCTAGTACTCACCCCAAACTCTTTTCAAACCTTTTCACGGATGGAGGAGGGTGGGAGGCGGCTGGGGGTGGGCTGCGGGTTCTTCATGCTATGCTTCAGCGATGTTGTGTTATATCGTACTCGATATTGATGTATTCTTGTCCCTTATTTTGCTTTACGTTTGGGAACAAGATTTATTATGTTATTCTGCGGTGAGTCTCGATATGAGCATGCTATGTGGTTGACGGTCTAGTTGACGAGGATGTAATGCTATTTTGCTTCTTGCATTATTTATAATAAACCAAGATCATGTTTTACGAGGTTATGTTATCGATATTATTACATTGGTGGATTGTTTGTGCACCGCCTTCGTGATATGTCTAGTTATAGAGGAGATCTTTGCCCGATTTCATGGTCACATCTTCTTATCATGTATATTATATGTATCTTCTTCCCCGCTTAACCCTCCCCCTAATCACACCCCGCATCCGTGTCTTCCTCGGAATTGGGCGTGACGATACTGTATCGAGTAATGTTCTTGGCCACGACATCTATCTTTGTTATCGATACCGACTTGGTATCGAGTAGTTTTTCGGCTTTGGGTATGTGTCATATTGTTTGATATCAAAGCGGTTTGTTTGCTTTATATCATGTGCGTTCTTGAAATTGAGTGTTTAGAACTTGTTCTTCTAAAGCATTCATCAGTCTGACTACCATCAGCTCACCGTCAGGCCGTCTCCTTTAAAAAGGGGATGAGGTATGTGTTTATTTGTTGGTGCTTTATGTGGTTACGTGATGCTTGATGTGATCTTGGTTTCATGTGTTTTGGCCTGGTAAGAGTTTACGTGAAGTCAACTTGATGTGGATGAGATGTGGTTGAATGGTGATGTGGATGTGGAAGTGATTGTTGATGGAACAAAAGGCACGTGTGGTTGTGATGTGAAAATCGTTTATATGATATGATGTGATTGATGTGATCACGTATGGTTGATGTAAGTCATGTGTTTACATAGCAATGTATTGTTGATTGAAAATCTTGTTTATTTTGATAAACGAGTGCTTGTAAGTGAATCCTGTATTTGCTTACGTGATTATTATGATAAATATCGATATTGATATTGATATGTGTTGAAATGAACATGTGTTTGAGACATGATTACCCGGATAGATGGGCGCGAAAAAGGAAGCGTGAGTATTTGTTGTTATGTTGATAAACTAACATGTAGGTTTATGGATATTCAGTGGCCCAGACAACGTTGGCTAAGATCCCACAGGATGGATGAGCAGATCCGTAAATTCAGGGAATGTACCAGGAATGTCCATGAGCCGTTAGGAGTATTTCTGGGGAGATTTGTTGGATTTTGGAGAAAGATCCGAGATAGTGGGAAAATATCGAGTATGAGGCTTACTATCGGTTGACAGAGAGGCTACCGGCGGGTTGGCAACCGTGGGCGAAAGCGAGGATACGTGATGTTCGGGCGGATCTATCACGGACACCTTACCTTGGATTTCACCGAGTTATTTGCTCGAGTATGGAGCGGTGGACCGATCATCGAGTATACCATCGAGGAGGATGTGATAGCAAGGCATGTTCGAGGACCGATCCAGTTGATGATAGGGATGATGTTCCCGAAGAGCCTTTGGGAAGCGGCCATCGCTCGACGATCACCGGTGCATCGGGATACACGGTCACTACACCTCCATCGACGATCCACCTTCCGAAGGA
Source organism: Salvia rosmarinus (assembly GCA_036937905.1). NCBI lineage: Eukaryota > Viridiplantae > Streptophyta > Magnoliopsida > Lamiales > Lamiaceae > Salvia > Salvia rosmarinus. Next base: position 173,216 of record JAODLM010000778.1, read on the forward strand.
CCGGAGCGATTTTGGCGGGAACCTCCGGGCGAGAGATTGTCCATCCGATAGTGGCAGGAAGAGGCCGGGATCGAATTTCGGGCCACCGAATCAGTCGAGTTGGCATCCGAGGAAGGAGACTCAGGAGGAGGAAGTCCGGATGAAAATGAGGAGGACAGTGAGGACTCGGAGGACCGGTGATCCGGATAGCCGATGACTCGATGAGGTCGGCATGTTGAGGAAGGGCAAGCGCCGAGCAGGGACTCGAGCACGCTTTCACGACACTCGTGCAATCGAGCACGGCTTGGATGGGATCATACCCACGAGGCTTGCTTCCATGCGGGATCGCTTTTGAGCGGCCGAATTCAATCCACGATAGGAAGGAAAGAGGATGAGGAGGCGAATGGAACGTGGGACGAGCGGAGAGTAGTGGGCGGATATGGAGGATAGAGATCTAGGTAGTCGGTGTATGCGGTGGCGATCGCAGATCGCTAGAAGCATGGACGAGCGACATCTGACAAGATAGCGAGTCGATTATTTTGCTCATATCGACCTTTTTGATTGACATACCTTGATCTTGTATTTTGTGATCCTTCATGGACTTTGAATATTATCGATACTAACGCATACATGACGGGATGTTATGTTTGATGCTTATATGTGATATGAGCTATGCCGTGATGATATATGATCTATGTGATGTGTGATGATAATGTTATGTGAAATGCATAACGATGATATGTTGACGAGATTGCATGATTATATGTGATCGTGCGTGATATGTGGTATATGTGATGATATGTGATATGGGTGATGATATATGTTATGCGATGATACCGGTTATCACGCTGAAAGTGTTTCTAATGTTTGAACATCGATGCGAATGCGAGAACAAGGAACGGAGAAACAATAGCGTGGAAGAAGCCCAGAACCACCTTTGGTTCGCCGACATGCGATCGAGAGTTTTCGTGGCGAATCCCCACATTCGACGGTCTCGGCGAACCGATCGACGCCGAGGCGGATACGATCCACGAAGGATCTTGAATACATCGGTGCGAAGAAGCGGAAAAGTGAATGCGCGATCTTCGACTAACCGACGAGGCTGATTTACGGTGGGAATCCGTGAGGAGGACCACAACACCGGGACGATGGGCAAGGTATACGTGGGAAGATTTGAAGGAAGAACTCATGGAAAGGCACGTGCTGGCGTTCTGAGCAGAGAAGGCAAACGAGTTACGGAATCTTCGTCGAGGAAGGGCGGTCACCCAGTACGATCGCTCGTTGATAAATGCATCAGCGTTATGCTACGCACTGTTGGCGACGAGGCTGCCAGGCGAGCATGTGTTCGAAGAGGACTCGACCGAGATCGAATTTCGCTCGTCGATCGGGGAGATCGGCGTATCGCGATCCTCGGCGGGCATTAAACATTGAGTCAATGTTACCCCAGGAAAACGATGCCACCGGACAGCCGGTGACGGAGGAAGAGATAAGAGGAAATGGGAAGATCGAGGAAAGGCAATCGGTGTTCGAGGGAACCAGCGGTCAATGATTCCGAGGAATCAAGGCGTTAGTGAGAGAAAAGCGACCTTGGGAAGGAATTTCCAACCCGTGCGGCGGTGTGGAAACCGCGGTGCCGAAATTCAAAGGAATCATTTCGGCGAGTGAAGGTGTAACGACCCGCCAACCCAAAGTACGGATTAGCAGGATTACTAATGACGGGATTAACAACGAGAACAATAACTAATTATGGAATTGAGGGTATATGATAGACAAACTCTCAAGACTTCATATCATTTAACACGACAAACATAACTTATATAACTTTGCAGCGGGAACATGTGGAATACACATATGACGATGCGTATCCAAGGTTTAACTATCACGATAAAAGACCGATTGCTCAACAACGCTCCATCCCATCCAGCGGCTCAACTGCGCATATTTAAAACAAACATGCAGGGCTGAGTACAAATAATGCACCCAGTGGACTCATTGCCAAAACATTTTCTTTAAATTACACTGCCCCATAAGTAAGACACAAGGGTTTTAATTGAAAATGCCTTGTGCTTACTAAAACATTTTCTCATTTCTTAAAAGATTCGCCTGCGCAGGCATTTTCTGATTCGTATGATCCGTATCATTTACATAGCGCTCATAAGCGATCTCGCGTCGTGAAGTAGGCTCTTCTACCGACGCCGTGATCGGCCGAAGATGTTGCTAACGGCTCACAATCACATAGTCAGGGATTCTGCATCTGACTAGGATCCATGACCGGCCGATGATGTTGCTAACGGCTCACAGTCACACCTGCGGTGTACACGTTAACCTAGCGAATTGCGATCCGATTGGGATCCGATATCGATTTTCTCATCGATCGGGGAGCTACCTAACGAAGTCGGTTGGCGAACCAACGGCTCATATACTTTCATAGTTGGCTTGCCCAACAACATGATAGGATCCATACACAAAACATAAACACTTTGGGCGGTGTAATCATCATTTCTCAATGTGCGTAAATAAATACTTTTCATTTGCGTAAAGCATTGTAAATAAAGAGTTTTGAAGAAAAGCCACACAGTACGTAAGCTTTCTTAAATATACTTCCCTTGCGTCAGCGATCACGTCGCGTCCCGCTTTACGTAAGAAACTAATTTAGTATGTCGGTCGCGTTTTCCCGAGAATGTCCAAGTCTAATAAGCTTCGATAACCTTCTAAAACAATACTTCGTATTTTCTAACCAACTTAGTACGTCTTTTCATCGAACCTCTTAACTTATAACGTTTCGTACTTCGATAGAGACGTAATATGACTTATGACCTTATATTGACCGTTTAGGTCTAACGTCAACTTATACTTAACGTTTTTTTTTTTGATAAAATGATTTCAATTATGAAATCGTCTCTTATAAAAGAGATATTTATATATTTCTAATACGTTTATACGTATTAGCGTATTTATTCAACGTATACAACATTCCTATTAGACTTAAACATAACATTGGTCATATACTAACGTATTTTAGATGCGTTTTGACTAAAGTCAACAATTTTGACTTTTAACAACATATGAATTTGAAAATCCATATATGTTCTATAAATCGATTTTCAATCGATTTCTAATCACAATCTCACACGTCTCGATTTTCATGCTAATCAATAATTATTATTGATTTTTTTCAAATATGACTTAACTTACGAATATATATTATTATTCACACCTTATATCACATAACATAATGTTTTCACATAAACATAATATTCCTCATCTTAAAAATCACATAATTTCATAACATGTCTAAAATATATTTTAGGACATAAAATTGATTATACATGATAATAATATAATTTAAAACTTTTCAAATTTTATTCTAGGTTTCGACCTTCATGAAATAGTTCACATAACTCTTCCAAAATTCTTATAAATTCACATAGCATACTATATTAATATGAGATCAATAATATGTAATAATATTGATCATATAAAATTGTACATCACTTAATTCTTCAATAATGTTTTCGGTAATTTTAATATATATATATAATTATTTTCAAAATTCTACATAAATTCATACATGCTTATTTAATATCATAGATCATCAGTTCATGCTCAAATCAACATTTAAAAATCATTCTCAACATCATATTCACAACATCTATTTTCGGTCATGATACAAAATTTTTAAACATGCTTAACTTTATGCTAAATTCATAATATAAGCTCATAATCATCATATAAACATATTTAATAAACATCCCAACCTTAACATAATTTTCGAAAATTTCATCTAAAATAACATATGTACGTAATATAAAATCTAACGGTTGGATTTCGAAAATTTAAGCATGTATAGATAGATCGTACGATTTCTAACCTTTTAATCGGAATCGATCGTCGACGAAAAACGTTTTCTAACCTAAAATCAAAGAAGAAATGAAGAACTCTCCTCTCTATTTTCTTACAAAGCTCACGGTACTTTGGGAGAAGAGAGAAGAAATGAAATGTGGTTGATCCTTTCTTACTAATAATTAAGCTAATAGAATAAAACAAACAATTAATACATGGATAATATTAAGACAACATGATGTCCAACTTTTCCTCATAATTTCGGTCCACTTGTAGGTATAGATATTTTCCTTATCTTATCATACACTTGCACAATTTATCCCACTTGCATATTAATTACCTCATGAATTTAAATTACACATTTGTATAAAAGTGCAACATTTCGATCCATTAGCAAAAGAAAACAAAAACTTTATTATTATTATTATTATTTTATATTTTTTTTTACATTGGTACATCAATTTATCTTTTGCTTTAATTAACAAAAATATCCTTCTCTTTTCTAAAAGCTCACGACACTATGCAAGTGGCAAAGAAAAAAATGTCAAATTCTATCCTACCATTTCTCTATTCCTCACGGCAAACACACCTTAATAAAAAAAAAATTTCTCTTCTTTCCTCTTGTCATATGCACGACTATCATCAATTGGATTGAAGATGATTTGTATCAATTTCATTGATGATAATACATAATAATAATTACTTAGGAAAAAAATCTAGTTTGAAAAGTCAAAATTTGCAACTTCATTAATTAACAAAAATGCCATGCTTTACTATCAAACAAAAATTTAAAAACTTAACACCTAATGCCCATATGGTTCGGCCATTACATATAGGATAAGATTATATATTAATTTTTTTTTTTGTTTTATCTTAGTACATACATGAATTAATGTCATTATCAAGGTATCATTACCACTTACATAAGCTTTGGAATTTTCTTTCTTCCTCCCAAAATTTCAAATATTTCGCTACTTCAAGCCAAAATGTCTCACACTTGTTCAATTCATGGACACCTCATCTCATACATTAATAACATCTCACTTTCATAATTATATTTTATTATTATCAAAAGCATGGAAAATTTATTCATTTTATCCTACATCACACTAACTCACGGCACATTCACTCCTTGTATGCACATCACTTTATTTTCCTTAATAAGTATCCTATAAATACATTAATAACATATCATTATCATATACATTACTTTCATAAATAAAAGCCTTTGGATTTTATAAATTTTCTTTCTCATTTCTCTAACTTTTCGGCACATATATATAAGAATTCATCCACTTGCACGACATGTTAATAACACCACATCTTATCCTTAAAATATCTTAATAACATAGTTATAGCAATACATAATAATTTAGATAGCAATTAAATTCAAAACACACTTAGAAAACCTTAATTTCGATACTTACACATATAATGTGCTACACATTTTATTTTCTTGTAACATATAGCTAATATATAGCTATGTGACATATTATAAGTCTTAGATGATGAATTAAATCATAGAAAAATATTTAGATCAATTCTATGTCACAAAACCCAAATTTCAAAAACTAGGGTTTTCAAAAATAGCTCATATATTCATTCTTGATTCCTTAATTCTCTAGCATTATTTTAATGATAAATAATGCTCTTATTACCTAAAATAATCATAGGAATTCAAATAATATAATTCCTTGATCATTAGACTAAGTTTTCGAATCGTCTCAACATGTTGACGTTTAAAATGTCTTAAAATGTTGATAGTCGATTCATCTCTAAAATGTTCATAATAAGGTGACATTCACTTTATTCGTTCATTTTGTTGATAAAGAAGTTTAATTCTAAGCTTCGTCGCTTAGAAATATCGTAAGATTAACTATCGAAATTAATCGACGGTAGAATAATACTTTCGAAGGAATAATATAAATTATATTCCTTAATTCACTAATCATTAGTGAATATGATATAAGAATCCTCGTATCATAAATAATCGAATTTAATATTCGATAATTTATTTTCTCGATTATCGAGACGAAACCCTAATTTACTATTTTTATTATCGTAATTAAGCTTTAGAAATTCGGGATATTACATTCTACCCCCCTTAAAATAAATTTCGTCCCGAAATTTGCATAACTTAGGACAGTACGGGGTATCTTTCCATCATAACACTCTGAAGTTTCCACGTGGCTTTCTCTTGTCCATGGTTTCTCTATTGGACGTTTACCGAAGATATAAACTTGATTCTTAACCGTTGAATCTTACGATCAAAATAATCGTAGGTTCTTTTTTCATAACTCATATCTTGGTTCAAAATAACGTCATCATGACGAATCACGTGTTCTAGATCATACACGCTTTCCTCAATGGTAACACGTGGAAACATGCATACGTTCCCAAATTTGGTGGAAGTACCAATCTATGTACTATTAGGTCTATCATCTCTAGGATATCATAAGGTCCTATAAAATGAAATCTCAACTTTCTTCTTTCTCCAAACATTATAATTCCTTTCAATGGAGAAACTTTAAGAAAAATTTATCTCTGCATTAATCTGATTCGTATCTACGCATATCGGTAAGACTTTTATCTATCATAAACTTCTTTTATTCTTTGCCTATCTTGGCAAACATCTTAATCATTTCACTCACAATATCAGCTTTAAAACTTTTCTTTTACTTTCATTATCACCATAAAGAGGCGATTGACACTTCCTTTCGTATAGTAACTCCTATGGGTTATATTGATTGCTTTTTTTGACAGCTGTAGTCGTAAGTGATCTTAATAAATGGAAAACACATTTCCAATTTGTACTTCATCTCGACACTAATGTCCTCAACATATCTTAAAGCGTTCATATAATTCTTTTTCTAACTGTCCATCTATCTGCGAGCGAAAGTTACGCTAAAGTTAAAGTTCGTGTCGAACTCTTTTGCGAGCTATTCCAAAATCTAGAAGCAACTTAGAACCTCTATCAGATATGATAGATTTTGGTTCTCGTATAAACGTACGATCTCTTTTATGTAAAACTTGAACTAATTTATTGAACCGATGAGTAATTTGCATTGGCAGAAAATAAGCCCCTTTTTGTAAGTTGATCCACTACTACCCATATAGCAGTGTTACCTTTTTCGACTTTGACATCTTTTCTTTGTTCCTCTATTACCCTTTTCCTTAAATCAGACGTCGAAGTGAGTGTAGCAATACAACTCATGATCGTCTCTGGTTGTTCAACTACCTCTATTCTCATTCTTTCAAATTCTTCAATGAGTTTCTCTTTCTTTGTAGAGAGACTTCCCAATTTAGGTGAATTCTTATGACTTAAGGCATCAACTACTACATTTGCCCTTTTCAAGATGATAATTCATATCACAGTCATAGTCTTTTATTGTTTCGAGCCATCTGTTTTGCCTTATGTTCAAATCTCTTTGCTCGAATAAGTACCTCAAAACTTCTATGATTGGTGAAGATCTCACATCACACTTCATAAAGGTGATGTCTCAAAACTTTAATACGTGTATTGTTGTTGCTAATTTTAAATCGTGAGTTAGGTAGTTTTATTCATGTGGACTAAGTTGTCATAATGCATAGGTTAACACCTTCTCTCTGCATTATCATACAATCTAGTCAATCTTTGGGAGGCTACACCGCATTTATCGATCCAAGTAAACTTTATTCCTTTTGGAGTAACTATATTGTTGGCCTTGCTATCTCGGAGAATCCTTCTATGAGTCTCGATAGTAACCGACAAATTCTAAAAACCAATTTCGTTTTGGGTTGTTGGCGAATTCTATCCTTGCACCGATTCAACCTTTGCTAGGTTCACATGGATTCCTTTGGAAAACACAACGTGTCTCAGGAATATTATTCTTTAAGCCGTCTGTCTTAAATAAACTTGCAAAATTTGCTTGACTTTGATGTCGCAAGATAGTTCTCAAAAGCTCTCTATACTCTTTCTTGCTTTTCAAAAGATGAGAATATCATCTATGAAGATTTAAGATAATCTATTTCAGTATGTGCGGAACACTCGATTTTTGAGGTTCATGAACACGGCTGGCGCATTAGTTGGTCCGAACGGCATAACTATAAACTCATAGTTGCCACATCTTGTTCGGAAAGCCATTTTGGGTACATTTTTAGCTCGTACCTTAAATTGATTATAGTCCAATTGAGATCGGTTCTCAGGACTACTCTTGTTCTTTTCCACTGACCGAATACTCATTTATCCTTGGTAATAGATTATTCATTCTCGATAATCTATACTCTTTCTTAATGTGTTATCTTTCTTCCTCGACAAGCAAGTGGGTGTTTTTAAGATGATACACTAGGTTCGATAAAACTTAGATTCTATAACCTTTAAATTTAAATCTCTATCCTTCCAATCCTTGAAGCTATTCGATAAAAGTACCTTTGAGATGGTTAATCATGGTTACGGGTTGAAGGTGAAACTCTAACTGCCTATTAGGGGGTAATCTTTGGTAAGTTGTCGGAAAAATGTCTGGAAATTCTTGAACAATTTTCCACATCCTCGACCTTTGTTTCCGCTTTTTATTCTCTGCTTAGATAAACAGGGAGTGCTCGACATCCCTTCTTGTTTATTATTCTCTTTGTTTGCGGTCACGGATATGGTGAATTTTCTTCCCATGTGGATTCCATAGAAACTCGTAGCTTCTTGATGGAGAAATGGAACAAATTTTCCTCTCTCATGCATGTGGTCGTGGAATGGTTTTAGACTAACCAATCCATTCTTAGGATTATCTCTACGCCCTCAAGAAGGTGTTATGTTCAAGTTCTTTACTAAAGTCTTAAGTGATCCTAGGTGCAGTTCTAAACTCAAGTAAATACGTGTGGCGGCCATGATTCTTCCTTTATCTAAAGAAATTCTCATCTTTTGATTTGCTTATCCTGGTTTGAGTTCTAACGTATCCACGCATGCTCTTACTATTCTTGTGATAACAGAACGTAAAGCACTTGTCTCGAACAAAAGTATTTTAGGTATGCTGAGAAGTTTTCTCATACCTACTAGGCTTTCCTGGTTTTGTTCGATCTATCATTATCATACTTCTTAACCAGTATGAAAGATTCAGCTTTCTTCTTCCTCTTTATCGATCTTTAGAATATATCTTCCATATATTCTTTCTTTTAAAATCCTTTCAAGAAGAATCCGTATATTAGCATTTGTTGTGCTATCATATGTAATATCCTCTTTGGATATACGTCATTTCTCTTAATCTTCATTGGTTTGACTAAGTGGTTTCGTATAAGTTAAAATCCCTTGTTCACTGAGAACGCATCATACTTTTGCCTTGATGTCATATATTTTTACTATCTTCTCAACATTCTATGTTTACTTCGTTTCAATGCTGAGGTTCCCAATATTTCACCTTATGGGTCATCTCATAAGTATGAGGAATAAAACCTTCCCATTTAGATTCACCTTAAGGTCCTTCCTCAGAATCCTTTCCTTGTTCGCTTGAGCGTATTTTCTTCACATCGTCTTTAAAAAGTTCTCTTAATTACTAAATCACGCATAAGATGAGCGTTTTGTTTCTATATACTTAGAGTACGACGGTTTCATCTCAAATAACAAATCTACTTCTTAATCCACTTCTTTCCTTCAAAGGAATTATTTTACTTGTCCTAATCAAACTGTTTGTAAAACTTTTCTCATGTTCCGGGCTATCTCATAGCGTCAGATAGTGGTAATTTCTCACTATTCTTAACTCTTGCTTCTTTTCTTGAGCATAATATCCGAAAGTCACATTACTTTCTTTAATCTTTGGTCCTCACTTTTAGGATTAAAACTGTCATCATTCTATTCTATACGGGTAAGGTAGTACGTTTATACACCATAACTTATATTCCAAGTACCAATGTTCTATTGCAAGTCTCAACTTGGGTATCTTCCCATATCCGGTTTAAATACTAGGAATAGCCTAGCTATTCACATATCTCATTATTTGATCAATCGATCATACTATCATTGGTTTATCCAAAGTCTCTAGTACTTGGAAATGATTCTATTTAAACATAATCTTTATCGATTTATGGATAAAGCGGAGAGGCTTATTAAGCGAGATGCTATCATTCTTTATATCCATCAACTCAGATCTTATTCATCTCCACACTTTATGAGTTCGACCTTCTAACGAGGTTTTAGGGACAATCAACTATCTTAAAGATAAGTTGTATTCTTTCTTATTATGATATAATAAGAGGAGGGTATATCCCAAGGATATAATATACTTCTCTTTGCTTTTACTCTAGCACTTAATGCTATAAAGTATCTCGTTCATAACTTAATCATCATACCCTCACGTGGAGGTATAACTTTACTGTTTATTAGTACTGGGAAAACCCATCAAGGGTCGATCCACCTATGTGTATCATAAAATATATCTCGTCTCATCGAGAACTTCTTTCCATCATATCTTGATGTCTATCACTTTACTGATCTGAAACTTTTAGGTGACAAGATACGTCAACCTACGTCATACTTGGTTTCAAGGATTGAAGAAACCTCATCAGGAAAACTTACAAATGATGAAGGTTCGAATTTCAAGATGACATTCGTGAAGGTTTGAATCAACATGTTCTTTAAACTGAGTAATTGGGGAATAGGGTCTGAAGACCAGAATAACGAGTACTGAGATTTCTTTGGTCATATGGGGTGGCCAGGCCCATCACAAATACTTTCTCAGTCACATGAAGGTTTGGTTTCAAAATGTCGCTTTAAAAATTTTCTGGTTGTAAACTTCTTTCAGAAGAGGTGGGAATTCAATTGATATCTCAATCGAAACTAGATCATAAAGTTAAACTCAATGACAGAATTTTGGGCTATGAATAAGATTTGAAACCTTATACAACTCATTTAGTTATCATCAAAGGTTCTCATGTATACACATGCTATAACTCTTCTTGTACTATTGGGAATCTTACTTTCTAATAGCATTCTAAGATTCCTGTCACACTGTAGAGTTCTCGTCCTATATACATCACAAGATCATTATCAACTGTTTCTTTGATCACATTCGATTTTGTTTCTAACGAAAAATTCATAGTCGATTTGGATTTCCGCCATCGTGAACATCCAAACAAAGACTATACTCATGTCACCGTAGTATAGTGACATTCATTATCTCTAAGTCATCATTCTCGTCTTTGCTCTTTGACTTTACGCTCTTTGTTCTCGTTATTCACTCGAGATTCTCATTTCGATCTCATTTACGCCTCGTGACGGACTAAAATTCTCGAGTTCTCTTTCTATGTTCTTTTCAAAGGGATCATGCGACTTAAGCGATCATGTTCTTTTGGCATAACATACCCATCATCAAAATAACTGGAAATTTCGTAATCGTGAACATTCATAACATAACTCTTTCATAATAATCATACTCATCAATTTCATGAATTAAAGATTTCAGTTTGACATTTTAATGTCAACACTTTCTCATATAACATCATCATACGTTGGTAGCGAACCAACAACTTTCACTATCATCATACCATCCTTCTCCACATATAACATGTTCATCATATCAGGTTAATCCTAGCCATGTATAATCCTTCCGGCATAGGATCCAATATCAATTTCTCTTTACAACATAAAACTTAATTGCAACATTTGCAATTACTTTCACTTTCAACACTTCTCATAACTTTCATTTCTTTGGAAACATAGTTTTACACTTTCAAACTTTTCATTTCAAAACTTTTAGAAAGGGGCATTTACTTTCAAACTCTTGCATTTTCTAAACTGAGAAAATCATTTCCTATCGCATATCAAATCTTTTAAGTTTTCCATGAATATGCGCCTCATACCGCATATTCTTGGAATCCTTGAACTTTCCTGAATATGCGGTCCCATACCGCATATTCTTGGAATCCCTTTTTATTTCAAAACTTTCATTTTCTTGAAAAATCATTTCACTTTAATAACTCTCACTTTCAAACTTCTCATTCTCATTCTTAAAACTTTGAGAAAGTCATTTACCTCTTTCCCGGTTGAGCTTGATGTGATGGAGTGTTGAGCATAGTCAGCTGATCTCTAGAAGTCTAGTGACTCAATCTAGGCTCAACTTTGAAAGAAAATTTGGGTTCAAGGAACAACCTCGCCTCGATATTAATCGTAATAGCCCGCCAACCCAAAGTACGGATTAGCAGGGACTGTTACTAATGACGGGGATTAACAATAGGAACAATAACTAATTATGGAATTGAGGGGTATATGATAGACAAACTCTCAAGACTTCATATCATTTAACACGACAAACATAACTTATATAACTGCGCGGGAACATGTGGAATACACATACGACGATGCGTATCGTGGTTTAACTATCGACAAAAGACCCGATCGCCAACACCGCTCCATCCCATCCATCACTCAACTGCGCACATTTAAAACAAACATGCGGTGAGTACAAATAATGCACCCAGTGGACTCATTGCAAAACATTTTCTTTAAATTACACCGCCCCATAAGTAAGACCTGAGGGTTTTAATTGAAAATGCCTTGCTTACTAAAACATTTTCTCATTTCGAAAAGATTCGCTGCTGCAGCATTTTTCGATTCGTATGATCCGTATCATTTACATAATCGCTCATAATCGATCTCACGTCGTGAAGTAGCTCGCTTCTACCGACGCCGTGATCGGTCAAGATGTTGCTAACGGCTCACAATCACATAGTCGTGATTACGATCCGACTAGGATCCATGATCGCCGATGATGTTGCTAACGGCTCACGACATATATCTTGGTGTACACGTTAATCCTAGCGAGTTCGTGATCCGACTAGGATCCGATATCGATTTTCTCATCGATCCGGGAGCTACCAACGATCAAGTCGGTTGGAGAACCAACAACTCATATACTTTCATAGTTGGCTCGCCCAACAACATGATAGGATCCATACACAAAACAAAAACACTTTGGGCAGGTAATCATCATTTCTCAATGTGCGATCAGAATAAATACTTTTCATTTTGCAGAAAGCATTGTAAATAAAAGAGTTTTGAAGAAAAGCCCACCTGGTACGTAAGCTTTCTTAAATATACTTCCTTAACGCCAACGATCACGTCGCGTCCCACCTATACGTAAGAAACTAATTTAGTATGTCGGTCACGTTTTCCCAAGAATGTCCAAGTCTAATAAGCTTCGATAACCTTCTAAAACAATACTGTATTTTCTAACCAACTTAGTACGCCTTTTCATCGAACCTCTTAACTTATAACGCTTCGTACTTGATAGAGACGTAATATGACTTATGACCTTATATCGACCATTTAGGTCAAACGTCAACTTATACTTAACGTTTTTTTGATAAAATGATTTCAATTATGAAATCGCTCTTATAAAAGAGATATTTATATATTTCTAATACGCTTATACGTATTAACGTATTTATTCAACGTATACAACATTCCTATTAGACGTAAACATAACATTGGTCATATACTAACGTATTTCGTACGTTTTGACTAAAGTCAACAATTTTGACTTTTAACAACATATGAATTTCGAAAATCCATATATGTTCTATAAATCGATTTTCAATCGATTTCTAATCACAATCTCACACGTCTCGATTTTTCATGCTAATCAATAATTATTATTGATTTTTTTTTTCAAATATGACTTAACTTACAGAATATATATTATTATTCACACCTTATATCACATAACATAATGTTTTCACATAAACATAATATTCCTCATCTTAAAAATCACATAATTTCATAACATGTCTAAAATATATTTTTAGGACATAAAATTGATTATACATGATAATAATATAATTTAAAAACTTTTCAAATTTTATTCCTAGGTTTCGGCCTTCATGAAATAGTTCACATAACTCTTCCAAAAATTCTTATAAATTCACATAGCATACTATATTAATATGAGATCAATAATATGTAATAATATTGATCATATAAAATTTGTACATCACTTAATTCTTCAATAATGTTTTCGGTAATTTTAATATATATATATAATTATTTTTCAAAAATTCTACATAAATTCATACATGCTTATTTAATATCATAGATCATCGTTCATGCTCAAATCAACATTTAAAAATCATTCTCAACATCATATTCACAACATCTATTTTCGGTCATGATACAAAATTTTTAAACATGCTTAACTTTACGCTAAATTCATAATATGTTCTCATAATCATCATATAAACATATTTAATAAACATCCCAACCTTAACATAATTTTCAAAATTTCATCTAAAATAACATATGTACGTAATATAAAATCTAACGGTTGGATTTGAAAATTTAAGATGTATAGATAGATCGCGATTTATTTCTAACCTTTAATCTAATCGATCGTCGACGAAAAACGTTTTCTAACCTAAAATCAAAGAAGAAATGAAGAACTCTCCTCTCTATTTTCTTACAAAGCTCACGGTACTTTGGGAGAAGAGAGAAGAAATGAAATGTGGTTGATCCTTTCTTACTAATAATTAAGCTAATAGAATAAAACAAACAATTAATACATGGATAATATTAAGACAACATGATGTCCAACTTTTCCTCATAATTTCGGTCCACTTGTAGGTATAGATATTTTCCTTATCTTATCATACACTTGCACAATTTATCCCACTTGCATATTAATTACCTCATGAATTTAAATTACACATTTGTATAAAAGTGCAACATTTCGATCCATTAGCAAAAGAAAACAAAACTTATTATTATTATTATTATTATTTTATATTTTTTTTACATTGGTACATCAATTTATCTTTGCTTTAATTAACAAAATATCCTTCTCTTTTCTAAAAGCTCACGACACTATGCAAGTGGCAAAGAAAAAAATGTCAAATTCTATCCTACCATTTCTCTATTCCTCACGGCAAACACACCTTAATAAAAAAAAAATTCTCTTCTTTCCTCTTGTCATATGCACGACAATCATCAATTGGATTGAAGATGATTTGTATCAATTTCATTGATGATAATACATAATAATAATTACTTAGGAAAAAAATCTAGTTTGAAAAGTCAAAATTTGCAACTTCATTAATTAACAAAAATGCCATGCTTTACTATCAAACAAAAATTTAAAAACTTAACACTTAATACCCATATGGTTCGGCCATTACATATAGGATAAGATTATATATTAATTTTTTTTTGTTTTATCTTAGTACATACATGAATTAATGTCATTATCAAAGGTATCATTACCACTTACATAAGCTTTGGAATTTTCTTTCTTCCTCCCAAAATTTCAAATATTTCGGCTACTTCAAGCCAAAATGCCTCACACTTGTTCAATTCATGAGACACCTCATCTCATACATTAATAACATCTCACTTTCATAATTATATTTTATTATTATCAAAAGCATGGAAAATTTATTCATTTTATCCTACATCACACTAACTCACGGCACTTTCACTCCTTGTATGCACATCACTTTATTTTCCTTAATAAGTATCCTATAAATACATTAATAACATATCATTATCATATACATTACTTTCATAAATAAAAGCCTTTGGATTTTATAAATTTTCTCTCATTTCTCTAACTTTTCGGCACATATATATAAGAATTCATCCACTTGCACAACATGTTAATAACACCACATCTTATCCTTAAAATATCTTAATAACATAGTTATAGCAATACATAATCATTTAGATAGAAATTAAATTCAAAACACACTTAGAAAACCTTAATTTGGTACTTACACATATAATGTGCTACACATTTTATTTTCTTGTAACATATAGCTAATATATAGCTATGTGACATATTATAAGTCTTAGATGATGAATTAAATCATAGAAAAATATTTAGATCAATTCTATGTCACAAAACCCAAATTTCAAAAACTAGGGTTTTCAAAAATAGCTCATATATTCATTCTTGATTCCTTAATTCTCTAGCATTATTTTAATGATAAATAATGCTCTTATTACCTAAAATAATCATAGGAATTCAAATAATATAATTCCTTGATCATTAGACTAAGTTTTCGAATTGTCTCAACATGTTGACGTTTAAAATGTCTTAAAATGTTGATAGTCGATTCATCTCTAAAATGTTCATAATAAGGTGACATTCACTTTATTCGTTCATTTTGTTGATAAAGAAGTTTAATTCTAAGCTTCGTCGCTTAGAAATATCGTAAGATTAACTATCGAAATTAATCGACGGTAGAATAATACTTTCGAATGAATAATATAAATTATATTCCTTAATTCACTAATCATTAGTGAATATGATATAAGAATCCTCGTATCATAAATAATCGAATTTAATATTCGATAATTTATTTTCTCGATTATCGAGGCGAAACCCTAATTTACGATTTTTATTATCGTAATTAAGCTTTAGAAATTCGGGATATTACATTCTAACCCCCTTAAAATAAATTTCGTCCCGAAATTTGCATACCTTAGGACAGTACGGGGTATCTTTCCATCATAACACTCTGAAGTTTCCACGTGGCTTTCTCTTGTCCATGGTTTCTCTATCGACGCCATCAAGATATAAACTTGATTTTTAACCGTTGAATCTTACGATCAAAATAATCGTAGGTTCTTTTTTCATAACTCATATCTTGGTTCAAAAATAACGTCATCATGACGAATCACGTGTTCTAGATCATACACGTACTTCCTCAATGGTAACACGTGGAAACATTCTGTACATTCCCCAAATTTGGTGGAAGTACCAATCTATAGACTATTAGGTCTATCATCTCTAGGATATCATAAGGTCCTATAAAATGAAATCTCAACTTTCTTCTTTCTCCAAACATTATAATTCCTTTCAATGGAGAAACTTTAAGAAAAATTTATCTCTGCATTCAAAATACAGTTCATATCTACGCATATCAGCGTAAGACTTTTATCTATCATAAGCTTCTTTTATTCTTTGCCTATCTTGGCAAACATCTTAATCATTTCACTCACAATATCAGCTTTAAAACTTTTCTTTTACTTTCATTATCACCATAAAGAGGCGATTGACACTTCCTTTCGTATAGTAACTCCTATGGGTTATATTGATTGCTTTTTTTGACAGCTGTAGTCGTAAGTGATCTTAATAAATGGAAAACACATTTCCAATTTGTACTTCATCTCGACACTAATGTCCTCAACATATCTTAAAGCGTTCATATAATTCTTTTTCTAATCGTCCATCTATCTCATGAAGCGAAAGTTACGCTAAAGTTAAAGTTCGTGTCGAACTCTTTTGAGCTATTCCAAAATCTAGAAGCAACTTAGAACCTCTATCGATATGATAGATTTTGGTTCTCGATATAAGCGTCTGATCTCTTTTATGTAAAACTTGAACTAATTTATTGAACCGATGAGTAATTTGCATTGGCGTAAAATAAGCCCTTTTGTAAGTTGATCCACTACTACCCATATAGCAGTGTTACCTTTTTCGACTTTGACATCTTTTCTTTGTTCTCTATTACCCTTTTCCTTAAATCGACGTCGTCGAGTGTAGCAATACAACTCATGATCGTCTCGGTTGTTCAACTACCTCTATTCTCATTCTTTCAAATTCTTCAATGAGTTTCTCTTTCTTTGTAGAGAGACTTCCCAATTTAGGTGAATTCTTATGACTTAAGGCATCAACTACTACATTTGCCCTTTTCAAGATGATAATTCATATCACAGTCATAGTCTTTTATTGTTTGAGCCATCTGTTTTGCCTTATGTTCAAATCTCTTTGCTCGAATAAGTACCTCAAAACTTCTATGATTGGTGAAGATCTCACATCACACTTCATAAAGGTGATGTCTCAAAACTTTAATACGTGTATTTTGTTGCTAATTTTAAATCGTGAGTTAGGTAGTTTTATTCATGTGGACTAAGTTGTCATAATGCATAGGTTAACACCTTTCTCTCTGGCATTATCATACAATCTAGTCAATCTTTGGGAGGCTCACCTCGCATTTATCGATCCAAGTAAACTTTATTCCTTTTGGAGTAACTATATTGTTAGCCTTGCTATCTCAGAGAATCCTTCTATGAGTCTCTGATAGTAACCAGCAAATTCTAAGAAATCCGAATTTCGTTTTGGGTTGTTGGCGAATTCTATCCTTGCACTGATTCAACCTTTTGCTAGGTTCACATGGATTCCTTTGGAAAACACAACGTGTCTAAGGAATATTATTCTTTAAGCTGTATCTGTCTTAAATAAACTTGGCAAAATTTGCTTGACTTTGATGTCTGCAAGATAGTTCTCAAAAGCTCTCTATACTCTTTCTTGCTTTTCAAAAAGATGAGAATATCATCTATGAAGATTTAAGATAATCTATTTCAGTATGTGCGGAACACTCGATTTTTGAGGTTCATGAACACGGCTGGCGCATTAGTTGGTCCGAACGGCATAACTATAAACTCATAGTTGCCACATCTTGTTCGGAAAGCCATTTTGGGTACATTTTTAGCTCGTACCTTAAATTGATTATAGTCCAATTGAGATCGGTTCTCAGGACTACTCTTGTTCTTTTCCACTGACCGAATACTCATTTATCCTTGGTAATAGATTATTCATTCTCGATAATCTATACTCTTTCTTAATGTGTTATCTTTCTTCCTTGACAAGCAAGCTGGGTGTTTCTTAAGATGATACACTAGGTTCGATAAAACTTAGATTCTATAACCTTTAAATTTAAATCTCTATCCTTCCAATCCCCTTGAAGCTATTCGATAAAAGTACCTTTGAGATGGTTAATCATGGTTCTGGGTTGAAGGTGAAACTCTAACTGCCTATTAGGGGGTAATCTTTGGTAAGTTGTCGGAAAAATGTCTGGAAATTCTTGAACAATTTTCCACATCCTCGACCTTTGTTTCCGCTTTTTATTCTCTGCTTAGATAAACAGGGAGTGCTCGACATCCCTTCTTGTTTATTATTCTCTTTGTTTGCAGTGCGGATATGGTCGGAATTTTCTTCCCCATGTGGATTCCATAGAAACTCGTAGCTTCTTGTATGGAGAAATGGAACAAATTTTCCCTCTCCTTGTACAGGGTCGTGGAATGGTTTTAGACTAACCAATCCATTCTTAGGATTATCTCTACGTCTCAAGAAGGTGTTATGTTCAAGTTCTTTACTAAAGTCTTAAGTGATCCTAGGTGCAGTTCTAAACTCAAGTAAATATGTGTGGCGGCCATGATTCTTCCTTTATCTAAAGAAATTCTCATCTTTTGATTTGCTTATCCTGGTTTGAGTTCTAACGTATCCACGCATGCTCTTACTATTCTTGTGATAACAGAACGTAAAGCACTTGTCTCGAACAAAAGTATTTTAGGTATGCTGAGAAGTTTTCTCATACCTACTAGGCTTTCCTGGTTTTGTTCGATCTATCATTATCATACTTCTTAACCAGTATGAAAGATTCAGCTTTCTTCTTCCTCTTTATCGATCTTTAGAATATATCTTCCATATATTCTTTCTTTTAAAATCCTTTCAAGAAGAATCCGTATATTAGCATTTGTTTTGCTATCATATGTAATATCCTCTTTGGATATACGTCATTTCTCTTAATCTTCATTGGTTTGACTAAGTGGTTTCGTATAAGTTAAAATCCCTTGTTCACTGAGAACGCATCATACTTTTGCCTTGATGTCATATATTTTTACTATCTTCTCAACATTCTATGTTTACTTCGTTTCAATGCTGAGGTTCCCAATATTTCACCTTATGGGTCATCTCATAAGTATGAGGAATAAAACCTTCCCATTTAGATTCACCTTAAGGTCCTTCCTTGTGAATCCCTTTCCTTGTTCGCTTGAACGTATTTTCTTCGCATACGTCTTTAAAAAGTTCTCTTAATTACTAAATCACGCATAAGATGAGCGTTTTGTTTCTATATACTTAGAGTACGACGGTTTCATCTCAAATAACAAATCTACTTCTTAATCCACTTCTTTCCTTCAAAGGAATTATTTTACTTGTCCTAATCAAACTGTTTGTAAAACTTTTCTCATGTTCCGGGCTATCTCATAACTGTATAGCTGGTAATTTCCTCAGCTATTCTTAACTCTTGCTTCTTTTCTTGAGCATAATATCCGAAAGTCACATGTCACATCCCCTAAATCCTAAGTAGGATTTAGAAGGGATCAGTAACTCTAAACAAGTATAATTAAACAGCGAATTCTCCTTAACAAAAGCCGTAATTCATATGACAAGCATGCTCTTGGACTTTAGTACATAACTTAAGTTCTTGCAATGAAAACATGTGATATGTACATATGACGATGTACTATCAAGGTATAAACTTTTAAATGACAATATTCCTATTGCTCAACACCGCTCCATCCATCATCCGCTCAACTCGCACATTTAAAACAAACATGTGGGTGAGTACAAGAATGCACTCGGTGGACTCATGCCAAAACATTTGATAATATTGAATTACTGCGCCAATGTCGAGTAAGTCAAGGGTTTTAGTTAAAGGCCTTGTCTTACTAAAATCATTCGATTCATAAAGTAGTAGCAGCAAGCATTTTCTTGGTGTGTATGGTCCGTATCTCATAGTCACAATACATAATAATAATAAATAATAAGCGTCGAGAGGAGGCCTCCCATCTACGACGCCGTGACCGGCCAGAATGCATAAAGACACGGTCACTCTGCAAGCATATGTTAACACAACAGATAGTTCCAACCTTCACGCCAATCCTAGCTGTGCATTTATCATCCGCACAGACCCGACATTAAAAGGTTGGGCGTGACCCAAATGACATAACTTGTCATAATAAAGTTCCAACCATCTCCACACCCTACCCGGCAAACAGATAGATCCATACACAAAACGAAATATTTTGGCGGGTAATGGTAGAAACATTTGATAACGGTTGTAGAATAAATGCGTAAATAAACTCATTTGGAATAACGAGAAAGTCACATTTAGTGGGGTAAGAAAAGGCCCACATTTTGAAGATAAAGCCCACCGGACCTGTAGATTGTCTAACCGATTTCTTGGATTGCGAGTCACAAGCTAGCTTTATCTATTCACAGCTTTGAGGTTTTGGAGTTGAAACATCCATCGGGTCTTAGAACCCATATATCTACTTGAGTGTATATCATGGCATGATATACAATCAATTGATCATGTAGTAGCGCTAGTCAAATATTTCACGTTAAGGCGTCTTGCCCGTAAAAATATCATATTGTTGTTTTATCCTAAATTTGCATTTTATTAATGCTTTAATGTACCTTGCGACATATCATATGAATGCATCAATTAATAGCATGTTAGTCACATAAGGCATGTTTCACATAGGGGAGTTTCAACACTTAGTTAAATTTCAAGTGTTTAATTTTCAGCAAAACAGCTTAAAACAACCCAAGTGTCATACTTTGGCGATCTATAACTCTCGATTAAAAATACGTATGACCGCACAAAGACACATTCTGGAAACCTCTAAACATGTACTGTAAGTTCTAAGAAGGAAGTCGACCCAAAAGAGTCGTGGTTCTGGAGATATAGGGTCTCAAAGTGGGTAACTCGAACTGACTTCTATACTTAGAATATTTTTCAGAATTTCCAGATTTAGAGTGTCATACTTTGACGATTCATAACTCTTGATTAAAAATACGCATGACCGCACAAAGACACATTCTGGAAACCACTAAATATGTACTATAAGTTCTAAGAAGGAAGTCGATCCAAAAGAGTCGTGGTTCTGGAGATATAGGCTCTCAAAGTGGGCAACTCGAACTGACTTCTTCTATACTTAGAAAAATTTTCAGGATTTCCAGATTTAGCTTAACGACGAGGGATTTTGCGAGGCTCGTAACTTTTGACTCACAATACCAAAATGACTGAAAGATACGATTTTAGAAACCTTGTAATAAGAACTACATGTTTCATGAAGACCGTACTGGAAGATACTTGATGCATCGAGAAATACGTAAGTTCAAAGTTGACTAGTTGGAAAGGACAACATTCAAGTAGGTGACTTTGGGTCAGTGAACAGTATACTTATAAGCCTTGGTTTGGGATAAAACTTTCCAGATCAAAACTAGACATGGTAAGGAACATTTCTTATGAAGAAACCAAAGTCAAAATCGGATTACAAACGGCTCGAATATCTCACGCAAAAGTCGTACACGGACAGTCATTTAGCATAGAATTTTACTAAAGCAGTTTGTCCAAAAAGCTTACTGTAATGCGTCAACTTTAAAAATTCACCGTGAGTTCATTATAAGGAATCTAGGAATGCAACCAATCATATTGAAAATCCACTTAAGTCTAGTTTAATCCAGAAAAAGCCTTACTCAATGATTCAAAATAGATTGGGAGATAACAATATTTTACTACAAGCTATCACTACAGTGACAGTTTTGTGCAGTTCGTTTGAACAATATGGAATAAATAGTAAAAAATTTTAGAAAATTATGAAAATTTACATAGATCTTCTAGACATGCTAATTTATGTTTATGCCAATTTTTAGAGTTTTACCATTAGCCAAACTCGAAACGAAAGCCACGGACCGTGGGTGATGAACACCGAAATTTTACAGATTTGTGCAGTGTTTTTGAAAAATTGAATTAAAATAGAAAATCAAGTTGTATTGACTTGAAATTTTACAGAGACGTAATAGACATGTTTAATTTAAACATAGTAAAATTTCACATTCATCGGACCACTGTAACTTAGTCAAATAATTTTATGAATTTACTGTTTTCGTAACATACTTCCAGTTTTCAGTTTTAAGCTTATTCTTTTTGTATGCATTTCATATAACCACGAAAATGGTGAATCTATCACCCCAAATCACCACCAAGATCATCAATCTAACCATGCAAGTATGATTTAATCATGTCTAAGAGTCATAGGAGATAGTTATACCTTAGTCACGAATTTGAAGATGAATGAGAGAGATGGAGCTTGAGCTCTCTTCCATGGTGGAAATGGTGTAGGAGAAGAAGAAGAGAGGAAAGGAGAGGAGAGGTCTGAAAATTTTGGGGGAGAGAGGGAGAAAATGTATTATGAGTGAAATGAAGTGTATGGGAAGAGTTTCTCCCATGTATATCTCTCTCTCTCTTAGGCACACACACACACAATAGGAATCATGGTTGAGTGTGTAGAGTGTGGTGATGATTAGTGTAGGCTAGAAAGGCTTTCCATGCATTGGGTGTTAAAGGAGGTGACAAGCATGCCTTGTCCATTCATGATGGCCTAAGGTTTAGGGGTCCAAATAGGTAGGATTTATTTTCTTTTTGTACATTAATGCAATATATATATCATACATGATCATAGGTATAAAATACAAGTCATAAAAATAATTAAATCACCTCTTAGGCATATATTCGAAATTTTCGAGAATAATAGAGAAAATAGGATAAAAATTATAATTCACACCTATTATTGATACTCATGTCAATCTCGATCAAAACATACTCATATATATCATAATATATGATTTAGATACCATAGGATAATTAAATGGTATCATTTCATGTGTTAAAACCATAGTTTATATAATTTGGGTTTCGAAAATCCATTTGAAAATTATCGAATTTAAACGCTCAAAATTTGAATTTAATATTTATTAATACTGTAATTATATAAAATAATAATAGGAAATTAAATATAATAATTTCACGAGCATTAAACTCATTTTTCAAAACGTCTCAGACGTTGACGCTCAAAACGTCTTAAACGCTCAAAATCGACTCATCTCAAAATGGTCGTAGTAAGTTCGTACTTACTTAATAAATATATTCCATTTAATATAGGAATTAAGATGGAAATTAATTCCAAGCTTTATGCTCAGAAATTCCATAAAATATCGACGTTCGACACGCGTTCGACGTTAAAATAATCTTGTCGATATGCTTTACAAACTTCTATTTCTAAATTCACAATTCTCGGTGAATATAAAATAGAATTTGTTCCTTCAGAATAATCGAAACCATTATTCGCTATCTTCTCGATTGAATCGTCATAAATAATTCCTAATTCTGGGTTTCAAAACCGTAATTAGGCATCTAATTGTACGGATATTACATCACATTACTTTCTTTATACTTTGGTCCTCACTTTTAGGATTAAAACCGTCATCATTCTATTCTATACGGGTAAGGTAGTACGTTTATACACCATAACTTATATTCCAAGTACCAATGTTCTATTGCCAAGTCTCAACTTCGGGGTATCTTCCCCATATCCGGTTCAAATACTAGGAATAGCCTAGCTATTCATATATCTCATTATTTGATCAATCGATCATACTATCATTGGTTTATCCAAAGTCTCTAGTACTTGGAAATGATTCTATTTAAACATAATCTTTATCGATTTATGGATAAAGCGGAGAGGCTTATTAACTGAGATGCTATCATTCTTTTATATCCATCAACTGTATCTTATTCATCTCCACACTTTAACAGGTTCGACCTTCTAACGAGGTTTTAGGGACAATCAACTATCTTAAAGATAAGTTGTATTCTTTCTTATTATGATATAATAAGAGGAGGGTATATCCCAAGGATATAATATACTTCTCTTTGCTTTTACTCTAGCACTTAATGCTATAAAGTATCTCGTTCATAACTTAATCATCATACCCTCACGTGGAGGTATAACTTTACTGTTTATTAGTACTGGGAAAACCCATCAAGGGTCGATCCACCTATGTGTATCATAAAATATATCTCGTCTCATCGAGAACTTCTTTCCATCATATCTTGATGTCATCACTTCATCGATCCGAAACTTTTAGGTGACAAGATCGTAAACCCACGCCATACTTGGTTTCAAGGATCAAGAAACCTCATCGTGACAACTTACAAATGATGAAGGTTCAATTTCAAGATGACATTTGTGAAGGTTTGAATCAACATGTTCTTTAAAGCGAGTAATTGGGGAATAGGGTCGAAGACCGAATAACGAATCTCGAGATTTCTTTGGTCATATGGGGTGGCGGGCCCATCACAAATACTTTCTCAGTCACATGAAGGTTTGGTTTCAAAATGTCGCTTTAAAAATTTTCTGGTTGTAAACTTCTTTCAGAAGAGGTGGGAATTCAATTGATATCTCAATCGAAACTAGATCATAAAGTTAAACTCAATGCGTAATTTTGGCTATGAATAAGATTTGAAACCTTATACAACTCATTTAGTTATCATCAAAGGTTCTCATGTATACACATGGTATAACTCTTCTTGTACTATTGGGAATCTTACTTTCTAATAGCATTCTAAGATTCTTGTCACACTGTAGAGTTCTCGTCCTATATACATCACAAGATCATTATCAACTGTTTCTTTGATCACATTCTGATTTTGTTTCTAACGAAAAATTTATAGTCAATTTGGATTTCCGTCATACGTGAACATCCATACAAAAGACTATACTCATGTCACTGTAGTATAGTGACATTCATTATCTCTAAGTCATCATTCTCGTCTTTGCTCTTTGACTTTCTGCTCTTTGTTCTCGTTATTCAGCTCGAGATTCTCATTTCGATCTCATTTCTGTCTCGTGACAGACTAAAATTCTCAGAGTTCTCTTTCTATGTTCTTTCGCAAAAGGGATCATGCGACTTAAGCGATCATGTTCTTTTGGCATAACATATCCATCATCAAAATAATCGAAATTTTAAGCGTGAACATTCATAACATAACTCTTTCATAATAATCATACTCATTGAATTTCATGAATTCAAAGATTTCAGTTTTGACATTTTAATGTCAACACTTTCTCATATAACATCATCATACGTTGGTAGCGAACCAACAACTTTCACTATCATCATACCATCCTTCTCCACATATAACATGTTCATCATATCAGGTTAATCCTAGCCAGGTATAATCCTTCCGGCATAGGATCCAATATCAATTTCTCTTTACAACATAAAACTTAATTGCAACATTTGCAATTACTTTCACTTTCAACACTTCTCATAACTTTCATTTCTTTGGAAACATAGTTTTACACTTTCAAACTTTTCATTTCAAAACTTTTAGAAAGGGGCATTTACTTTCAAACTCTTGCATTTTCTAAACTGAGAAAATCATTTCCCTATCGCATATCAAATCTTTTAAGTTTTCCATGAATATGCAGTCCCATACCTGCATATTCTTGGAATCCTTTGAGCTTTCCTTGAATATGCAGTCCCATACCTGCATATTCTTGGAATCCCTTTTTATTTCAAAACTTTCATTTTCTTGAAAAATCATTTCACTTTAATAACTCTCACTTTCAAACTTCTCATTCTTAAAACTTTGAGAAAGTCATTTACCTCTTTCCCGGTTGAGCTTGATGTGATGGAGTGTTGAGCATAGTCAGCTGATCTCTAGAAGTCTAGTGACTCAATCTAGGCTCAACTTTGAAAGAAAATTTGGGTTCAAGGAACAACCTCGCTCTGATACCAACTGTAACAGCCCGCCAACCCAAAGTACGGATTAGCGTGGATCATTACTAATGACGGGATTAACAATGAGAACAATAACTAATTATGGAATTGAGGGTATATGATAGACAAACTCTCAAGACTTCATATCGATTAACACGACAAACATAACTTATATAACTGCGGCGGGAACATGTGGAATACACATATGACGATGCGTATCCAAGGTTTAACTATCGGTGACAAAAGACCGATCGCTCAACACTTTGCTCCATCCCATCCAGCACTCAACTGCACATTTTAAAACAAACATGCGGTGAGTACAAATAATGCACCGGTGGACTCATTGCAAAACATTTTCTTTAAATTACACCGCCCCTATAAGTAAGACAAGGGTTTTAATTGAAAATGCCTTGTCTTACTAAAACATTTCTCATTTCTTAAAAGATTACTTTGTGCGGGCATTTTCGATTCGTATGATCCGTATCATTTACATAATCGCCATAATCGATCTCACGTCGTGAAGTAGGCCTCCTTCACCGACGCCGTGATCGATCAAGATGTTGCTAACGGCTCACAATCACATAGTCGGGATTACTCAGATCGACTAGGATCCATGACCGCCGATGATGTTGCTAACGGCTCACAGTCATATACTGGTGTACACGTTAATCCTAGCCAGGAATTCTGCATCTGACTAGGATCCGATATCGATTTTCTCATCAGTCGGGGAGCTACCCAACGACTGAAGTCAGTTGGAGAACCAACAACTCATATACTTTCATAGTTGGCTTGCCCAACAACATGATAGGATCCATACACAAAACATAAACACTTTGGGCAGGTAATCATCATTTCTCAACAGAAGTACTGTAAATAAATACTTTTCATTTTGCAGAAAGCATTGTAAATAAAAGAGTTTTGAAGAAAAGCCCACCTGGTACGTAAGCTTTCTTAAATATACTTCCCTTAACGTCAACGATCACGTCGCGTCCCACCTTTACGTAAGAAACTAATTTAGTATGTCGGTCACGTTTTCCCAAGAATGTCCAAGTCTAATAAGCTTCGATAACCTTCTAAAACAATACTTCGTATTTTCTAACCAACTTAGTACGTCTTTTCATCGAACCTCTTAACTTATAACGTTTCGTACTTCGATAGAGACGTAATATGACTTATGACCTTATATTGACCATTTAGGTCAAACGTCAACTTATACTTAACGTTTTTTTTTTGATAAAATGATTTCAATTATGAAATCGTCTCTTATAAAAGAGATATTTATATATTTCTAATACGTTTATACGTATTAGCGTATTTATTCAACATATACAACATTCCTATTAGACGTAAACATAACATTGGTCATATACTATCGTATTTCGTACGTTTTGACTAAAGTCAACAATTTTGACTTTTAACAACATATGAATTTCGAAAATCCATATATGTTCTATAAATCGATTTCTAATCACAATCTCACACGTCTCGATTTTTCATGCTAATCAATAATTATTATTGATTTTTTTTTTCAAATATGACTTAACTTACGTAATATATATTATTATTCACACCTTATATCACATAACATAATGTTTTCACATAAACATAATATTCCTCATCTTAAAATCACATAATTTCATAACATGTCTAAAATATATTTTAGGACATAAAATTGATTATACATGATAATAATATAATTTAAAACTTTTCAAATTTTATTCCTAGGTTTCGGCCTTCATGAAATAGTTCACATAACTCTTCCAAAAATTCTTATAAATTCACATAGCATACTATATTAATATGAGATCAATAATATGTAATAATATTGATCATATAAAATTTGTACATCACTTAATTCTTCAATAATGTTTTCGGTAATTTTAATATATATATATAATTATTTTTCAAAAATTCTAAATAAATTCATACATGCTTATTTAATATCATAGATCATCATTTCATGCTCAAATCAACATTTAAAAATCATTCTCAACATCATATTCACAACATCTATTTTCGGTCATGATACAAAATTTTTAAACATGCTTAACTTTATGCTAAATTCATAATATAAGCTCATAATCATCATATAAACATATTTAATAAACATCCCAACCTTAACATAATTTTCGAAAATTTCATCTAAAATAACATATGTACGTAATATAAAATCTAACGGTTGGATTTGAAAATTTAAACATGTATAGATAGATCGACGATTTCTAACCTTTAATCTAATCGATCGTCGATTTAAAAACGTTTTCTAACCTAAAATCAAAGAAGAAATGAAGAACTCCTCT
Source organism: Salvia rosmarinus (assembly GCA_036937905.1). Taxonomy (NCBI): domain Eukaryota; kingdom Viridiplantae; phylum Streptophyta; class Magnoliopsida; order Lamiales; family Lamiaceae; genus Salvia; species Salvia rosmarinus. Next base: position 201,708 of record JAODLM010000778.1, read on the forward strand.
CTATTTTCTTACAAAGCTCACGGTACTTTGGGAGAGAGAGAAGAAATGAAATGTGGTTGATCCTTTCTTACTAATAATTAAGCTAATAGAATAAAACAAACAATTAATACATGGATAATATTAAGACAACATGATGTCCAACTTTTCCTCATAATTTCGGTCCACTTGTAGGTATAGATATTTTCCTTATCTTATCATACACTTGCACAATTTATCCCACTTGCATATTAATTACCTCATGAATTTAAATTACACATTTGTATAAAAGTGCAACATTTCGATCCATTAGCAAAAGAAAACAAAAACTTTATTATTATTATTATTATTATTATTATTATTATTATTATTATTATTATTATTATTATTATTATTATTTTTTTTACATTGGTACATCAATTTATCTTTTGCTTTAATTAAAACAAAAATATCCTTCTCTTTTCTAAAAGCTCACGACACTATGCAAGTGGCAAAGAAAAAAATGTCAAATTCTATCCTACCATTTTCTATTCCTCACGGCAAACACACCTTAATAAAAAATTTCTTCTTTCCTCTTGTCATATGCACGACAATCATCAATTGATTGAAGATGATTTATATCAATTTCATTGATGATAATACACAATAATAATTACTTAGGAAAAAAATCTAGTTTGAAAAGTCAAAATTTGCATCTTCATTAATTAACAAAAATGCCATGCTTTACTATCAAACAAAAATTTAAAAACTTAACACCTAATACCCATATGGTTCGGCCATTACATATAGGATAAGATTATATATTAATTTTTTTTGTTTTATCTTAGTACATACATGAATTAATGTCATTATCAAAGGTATCATTACCACTTACATAAGCTTTGGAATTTTCTTTCTTCCTCCCAAAATTTCAAATATTTCGGCTACTTCAAGCCAAAAATGTCTCACACTTGTTCAATTCATGAGACACCTCATCTCATACATTAATAACATCTCACTTTCATAATTATAGCTTATTATTATCAAAAGCATGGAAAATTTATTCATTTTATCCTACATCACACTAACTCACGGCACTTTCACTCCTTGTATGCACATCACTTCATTTTCCTTAATAAGTATCCTATAAATACATTAATAACATATCATTATCATATACATTACTTTCATAAATAAAAGCCTTTGGATTTTATAAATTTTCTTTCTCATTTCTCTAACTTTTCGGCACATATATATAAGAATTCATCCACTTGCACAACATGTTAATAACACCACATCTTATCCTTAAAATATCTTAATAACATAGTTATAGCAATACATAATCATTTAGATAGCAATTAAATTCAAAACACACTTAGAAAACCTTAATTTCGGTACTTACACATATAATGTGCTACACATTTTATTTTCTTGTAACATATAGCTAATATATAGCTATGTGACATATTATAAGTCTTAGATGATGAATTAAATCATAGAAAAATATTTAGATCAATTCTATGTCACAAAACCCAAATTTCAAAAACTAGGGTTTTCAAAAATAGCTCATATATTCATTCTTGATTCCTTAATTCTCTAGCATTATTTTAATGATAAATAATGCTCTTATTACCTAAAATACTCATAGGAATTCAAATAATATAATTCCTTGATCATTAGACTAAGTTTTGAATCGCCTCAACATGTTGACGTTTAAAATGTCTTAAAATGTCGATAGTCGATTCATCTCTAAAATGTTCATAATAAGGTGACATTCACTTTATTCGCTCATTTTGTTGATAAAGAAGTTTAATTCTAAGCTTCACGCTAGAAATATCGTAAGATTAACTATCGAAATTAATCGACGGTAGAATAATATTTTCAAGGAATAATATAAATTATATTCCTTAATTCACTAATCATTAGTGAATATGATATAAGAATCCTCGTATCATAAATAATCGAATTTAATATTCGATAATTTATTTTCTCGATTATCGAGACGAAACCCTAATTTATGATTTTTATTATCGTAATTAAGCTTTAGAAATTCGGGATATTACAGAAGGCAAGGTAGCACCGAGTGCTATCGTTGTAAGAAGTCTGGACATTACGCCGAGATTGTCCGTTAGGAGGCAGCGGTGCGCACCGCCAAGAGAAGGCAAAGATCCAGCTCATGAGCGGTCGTAATCAGTTCACGAGGACAAACAACGGAGCAGGAGGTCACCCTATGCCAGCAAACCAAAGGCCACCGCAGCAAGCAAGGGTGTATGCCTTGAATCAGCAGCAGGCAGCTCAAGCTCCCGGAAATCTTGCAGGTATAATCCATATGAGTGATATACCTATTTTCGCTTTGTTTGATACAGGAGCCTCACATTCTTTCATTTCGAGAATCGCGTGTGAGAGGTTGGGTTTGGTACCCAAGAAATCACGGAGTACCCTGGAAATTAGCATCCCATCAGGGGAAGTGCTAAAGGCAAAAGAGATATGCCCGAACCAGGAGGTAGAAATCTGTGATCAGAAGGCCTTTGTCAATTTGCATGTCATCGGAATGGAAGATTTCGATGTCATCTTTGGCATGGATTGGTTGGAAAAGCACAGGGCAACTATACGTTGTCTCGAAAGAGAAGTTGCTTTTCGAACAGCCGAAGGAGTGGAAGTTTGTTTCCACGGCATAAGGATGGGTGTTTGCGTGCAATGATCTCAAAGACCGGCAAGGCGGTGAGGATGATCGGGAAGGAAGCTGTCAAACTTTCTTGGTAAGTTTGACAGGCACGATGAAGAGCGCGATTGCAAGAGGAGCGATGGTGTGTGAATATCCGGACGTGTTTCGAGGACTTGCAAAGTTTATCACCGATAGACAAGTGGAATTCACTATTGATGCGGAACCGGGAGCGGCGCCAGATCAAAGGCACCATACGTAATGGTACCTAAAGAATTGCAAGAACTGAAAGCGCGATTGCAGGAGTCGTTAGATCTAGGTTTTATCCGACCCAGCGTGTCGCCATGGGAGCGCCAGCCTTCGTCAAAAGAAGGATGGGTCAATGCGGATGTGCATTGACTACGAGAGTTGAATAAGTCAAGATCAAGAACATATATCCTCTTCCAAGGATCGACGATCTTTTCGACCAGCTCAAAGGAGCAAGTGTCTCTCTAAGATCGATTTGAGGCGTGCTACCATCGGTGAAGATCGGGAAGGAGGACGCGTTGCGAAGACGCGCTCGTAACGAGGTATGGGCACTACGAGTTCATCGTGATGCCGTTTGGTTTGACCAATGCGCCGCGATCTTCATGGATCGATGAATCGAGTTTTCCATCGATGTCGGATAGTTTCGCTTGGTTTTATCGATGATATTCTCATCTATTCCAAGAATGCGAGTTGCATAGAGAGCACCTCCGCACCGCTCGGAAACGTTACGGCGAGAGGTTGTATGCAGTATAGTAAGTGCGAAGTTTTGGCTAAGAGAAGTGATGTTCCTTGGACACATCGTGTCTGCAGAAGGAATCAAAGTCGACCCAGTGAAGGTTGAAGCAGTAAGTAACTGGAAGGTTCCGACTAATGCCAATGAGGTTCGAAGCTTTCTAGGCTTGGCAGGATATTATAGACGTTTCATCGAAGGGTTTTCGAAGTTGGCAAGGCCGATGACGCAATGACACTCGTGAAAGGAATCAAGTTTTCATGGTCCAAGCTTGTGAAGCGAGTTTCAAGAGTTAAAGAAGAAGCTAACAACCGCTCCAAAGGTTAGCCGTGCGGAAGGAACGATGGGTTTGTGGTCTACACCGATGCATCCAAGCTTGGTTTAGGTTGCGTTCTTATGCGTAAGCGAGAAGGTTATAGCCACGTGTCGTCGGTTGAAACCGCACGAGTTGAGCTACCCAACTCACGATCCGGAGTTAGCGGCGATCGCTCATGCGTTGAAGATTTGAGGCACTATCTCTATGGAGTTAAGTGTGAGATCTTCACGGATCACAAGAGCCTCAAGTATTTCTTTGAACAAAAGGAGTTGAACATGAGGCAAAGGAGATGGTGAGTTGGTGAAGGATTATGATTGCTCTATCGCTATCACCCGGGAAAGCAATGTCATGGCAGATGCCCTCGACCGCAAGTCGAGGCGAAGTTGGGATATCTTCTTATGCAAGAGAAAGTGCTTATTCGAGATTTTGAGAAGCTCAGCCTGGAAGTGATTCACCCGTCGGAATCAGTGCAAGGATTCGTCATGACTTTGACGGTGAACCAGATCTGAGAGAAGTCATCGTGAGTGCGCAGCGAGGAGACGAATTCCTGGAAAGGATGCGTTTGAAAGCAAGGCTAGAAGATAGCAAGGGGTTCACTAGGCGAAGGACAACGCGCTACTATTCCGAGGAAGGTTATGTGTGCCACTCAATAGGAATTGAGAGATAAAATCATGAGTGAAGCTCATGAGGCATCGTATACTGACTCATCCAGAAGCACCAAAATATACAGAGACCTTAAGAGAAACTTTTGGTGGGAAGGGATGAAAAGGATGTAGTCGCGTTTGTGGAACGTTGTTCGCTTGTCAACAAGTGAAAGTTGTACACCAACGTCCGTCGGGTTTGTTGCAACCGCTACCAATCCCGAGTGGAAATGGGATCATATCGGTATGGATTTTATGGTGAGTTTTCCAAGGTCGGTGAGAGGAAACACCGCTATATGGGTTGTCGTCGATGACCGACGAAGTCACTCATTTCACCGATTCGGATGACGACGGGTTAGATAAGCTTGCTCACCTTTACGTTAGAGAGATCGACGGTTACATGGGGTACCGTATCGATTCGACAGATCGTGACCCAAGGTTCACGCCAAGGTTTTGGAGGAGTGCGAGGAAGCCATGGGGACCAAGTCAATCTTAGTACAAGATTCCATCCTCAAACGGACGATCATCGGAAAGGACGATTCAAGTTTTGGAAGACATGTCATGCGATCGTACGATAGAGGAGGAAATTGGGAAGAAATACTACCTTTGGTATAGTTTGCCTATAACAATAGTTATCGAGCCACCATAGAATGGCTCCCTATGAGCGCGCATGCGGAAGGAAGTATCGATCGCCACTTTATTGGGATGAAGTGGGCGAGAGGAAGATGTTAGGACGAGAGATGGTTCACAGACGGTCGAGGTTATCGATCGATCAGCGAAGGATCAGGAAGCTCAGATGTGCGAAGTCCTATGCGACAAGCGTCGACGGATCTTGATTCATGATCGGAGATCGCGTTTTCCTTAAGGTTTCCGACGAGAGGAGTCGCTCGCTTTGGGAAACTAGGTGTTACGCACCAAGGTTGTTGGACCTTTTGAAGTTCTTGAAAGAATAGGCCCCGTTGCCTATAGGTTAGCTTTGCCGCCTAGCATCGGAGATGTTCATGACGTGTTTCACGTTTCTCAGCTGAGAAAGTACGTGTTCGACCCAAAACACGTGATCAAGCATGACCAAGTGGTTCTTGCTCAGGATCTGAGTTACGAGGAGAGACCAGTGGCTATCTTGGAACGAGAAGTCAAGGAATTGAGGAACAAGCAGATCCCGTTGATGAAGGTGTTGTGGAATCACCACGGAGAGGAGGAAGCTACGTGGTAGTTGGAAGACAAGTTTAGGGCTCAGTACCCTGAGTTGTTTTCTCCACGTGTTTGAAATTTCGGGGACGAAATTTTTCTAAGGAGGGAGGGATGTAATACCCCGCCTTTTTAAGCTTCTGTTTTGCATGGCACGTTTTTCGAGAAAAGGTTAAAAGGTTGACTTTTTGTTTCGGTGATGCGACCGTCACGAAACCTCAGGCGTTGTGAAGAGTGTCTTATGACGAATTCATAGACACTAAGTATCAGTGTTTTCGACCACCCATGAAGGCTCGCACCGGGAAGTTATCGAAAACCAAACTTTTCATGGATCTTTAAAAGCATATCTTGTTTATAGTCATTGTGTCCGTATTTTATTTCGTGTCCATGGGTACTAAGTTTGCTAAATTTGAGTCCGTTTAAAAGTTGCGTCGCTTATGCATTTAAAAGGATCGCTTGCATAACAATTGCTTGACCCGCTTTTTCCTATAAATAGGAGGCTAGGGCCTTCATTTTCAATGTTCATTTCTTCGTCTCTATGTGTTTACGGAAGAGCCGAGCAGCTCAGTGCACGCTGGAAGTCACTGGAGGAGTGGGGATCGAGCAGGGAGGCTCGGTGATGCGCGCATTCATACGCCGCCGAGCCACCACCGCCGATCAACCACCCCCGAAGCCCGTTTTCTATTTTTATCCTTTTCCTATTTTGATTCGCCTTTTAGTAGATCGTATAGCATAGAACTCGGGTTTCTAAAGGACGAGAGAAAACGGCCGAGGTCGCCGATTGGCCAAACCGCCGCCGCCGTTAGCTCACGCCGCCGTGAGCTTGTTGGCCGCCGATTGGTGGCCGACGAGCCACCTTTGGCTACGGGTCCTTTAGGTTTTGAGTTCCGGCTATGCATTCTACTAAAGAACCGATTCGCTCGCTTTTTCGCGTTTCGCACGTCGGATGTTTTCCGTTGCTTCGAGTTTTGTAAAGGAAGTACATGTCCGGGTTATCCATTTTAACGCCGTTTGTCATTCCATGTTCGTCGTTATACATATTGCTTATGTTTCCATTTTCATGCATCGATTTTGGATGGTTTATCCTAGATCCGGGATAGACATCGATTTTGAAGCTTCTTCACCGCTAAGATTTGAGTCAACTTGCATGCATGCATATTTTGAAAGTACCCTATTATAGGTCTTGATGCCTGAATATATTTCCTTACGCATCGAGTTGATTTGAAACCCGGAGAGTGCCAAATGTGGGTTCGTAAAGTCGAAAATCCTAGTTTTTACGATCGTCGTTTGATCACCATGTTGCTTTGCTTTGTGGGAAGTGACCCCAAAAGTTGTTCCGTCTTGTTACCGTGTACCTACCAAAGGTAATCGGTGAAGTCATCGGATCCGTAGATATCTCCCGGTTGACGTTTCGTCTGCTCGAGGTTGGATTATATATGCTTATTTTGAGTTATTTACTCTGATATTTCAAAATAAAAACATGTACGCCGTAAAATGTTTTGTGAAATTATTATCGTTCTTTGATCCAAGATATGGTTCTATCATGGTTGTGCACGGATCTCTATTCGTGGGTTGATCACCATCTTGAGTATTGATCGAAGGGATAGACCCAGAATACGTGGTTATGGTTCTAAAGGGATAGACCTCTAAGTCCACACGAAATAGTAATGAGGTGGTTATGGTTCGACGGGAGGATTTGACCTCAAGTCCATACCGAGTTAGCTACCGGATACGTTCGGACATGGGCCGACCGGACGTGTTCTGGCCGAATGAATGACATGTGACGGGTGGCGGGATACGCCCGAGCCGTGGTTCATGGTTCTATGATGGGAGTAATAAATAATAACGGATCGTATCGAAAAATGAAAAATCTATTTTGCTTACTTAGAAGTGGATTTACGCTTTAAAACCTTCTAAGATAAGTGCTCTAAACACGGCATCATGATTCTTTTGATTTACGATAAAACCCCACCGAAAGCGCTAGTACTCACCCAAACTCTTTTCAAACCTTTCACGGATGGAGGAGGGCTAGACAGGCATCACTGGGGTGGAGATCGCGGGTTCTTCATGCTATGCTTCCGCGATGTTGTGTTATATACGCATCGATATTGATGTATTCTTGTCCCTTATTTTGCTTTCGTTTGGGAACAAGATTTATTATGTTATTCTCACGTGAGTCTCGATATGAGCATGCTATGTGGTCGACCGGTCTAGTCGACGGGATGTAATGCTATTTTGCCTTCTTGCATTACTTATAATAAACCAAGATCATGTTTTCGAGGTTATGTTATCGATATTATTACATTGGTGGATTGTTTGTGCACCCTCCCTTCGTAATATGTCCTAGTTATAGAGGAGATCGCCCGATTTCATGGTCACATCTTCTTATCATGTATGTTATATGTATCCCCTTTCTTCCCCGCTTTAACCCCACCCTAATCACACCTCGGCATCCGTGCCTTCCTGAATTGGGGCGTGACAACGAAGTCGACTCTTATAAAAGAGATATTCTTATATCTCCAATGCGTTTACATGTCTTAGTGTATCTATTCAACGAAACCCATATTTATACTAGTCGTAAAACATAACTCTTCTCACGCACTAACATACTTCTCACATTCATACTTTAACTAAGTCATTTTTTACTTCAAAACATATTTTTCTCAATATTCATATATAATGCTATTAACTCACATATATGTAATATCCCGCAGTTTTAATGCTTAATTACGATAATATAAATCGTAATTAGGGTTTTAGCCTCAATAATTAAAAATCCTAATTAGTCAATGCTCGACTTTGACTAAGCATAATTTCATAATTTCTTTGTGATATTCACTGACGCTTAGTGAATTAAGGAATGCAGCTTATGCTATTCCTTCGAACGTATATTTCTAACATCGATAAAATTCGATAGTTAAGCTTTACGATATTTTCTAAGCATTAAGGCTTAGAATTTGAATTCCCTACCATTATAGAAGTGAATAAAGTGTTCCTAATTTATTTATGAACATTTTTGAGGCGAATCAACTATTAACGTTTTGAGACGTTTTAAACGTCTACGTTTAGAGACGAGTCGATAACTTAGTCAAAAGATCATGGAATTATAATATTTAAATTCCTATGATTATTTTATGATATAAAAGCATTATCATCAAAATAATGCTAGAGAATTAAAGAATAAAAATTAAACAATAATGCTAATTTCGAAAACCCTAATTTTCGAAATTAGGGTTTTGTAATCTAAAATTGTTTTAATTATTTTCCTATGATTTAAATCATCAATTAGTACTTATAATGTGTCACATAACTATGTATTAGCTATTTAATACAAGAAAATAAAATGTTTGAATTATCCTCCTAGTTTTCGAAAACTAGGGTTTCTGAAGCATTAATTAATTTTAATTCTTATCCAATTGATGATGTATCATAATTATTATATTAATATGATATTATTAGGGATAAGATAAGGTGTATTACAAGTTGCACAAGTGGGAGGCCACTTGTCTATGAAAGTGCCGAAAATTTGGGATATTTTATGTGATAAAATTGATAAATATCATAGTTTAATTAATGGGATGGTATGAGTTGGATCTTATCACATTATTAGGTGTAAAGTAGTAGTAGTTATCAAGTGAAACAAGTAATCTATGGTTGTATTCTTGTAATACCCCGATTATTTAAACGCCTAATTACAAAATTAATTTCGTCAATTAGAATATTATTGTGATAATTTGATTATTGATATATCGAATAATGATTTCGATTACCTTTGGAATAATAAATTCCTATGAGTTATTCACAAATGAATGTGAATCGAGAAATACGAATATTAACGTATTTCAACAGTTTCTTTTCTACGTCGATTACGTATCGATATTTAATTGATCGCGATGATTTCTAAGTTTTAAGCTTAGAATTTAATTCCATTATTATTGGAATAATTTAATAAAGTGATTATAGCTTTATTACGACCATTTTGAGATGAGTCGATATTTAACGTTTTGAGACGTTTCTAACGTTAACGTTTTGAGATTACTTGAAAATAAAGTCTAACGATCAAGGAATTATGATATTTGAATTCCTATGATTATTTTATATAATTAGAATATTAATTAGCATTGAAATAATGCTAGAAAATTTTGGAATTATATTTTTGATTATTAAGATTCTCGAAAACCCTAAATCGAGAATTAGGGTTTTCTACCTATGGATTGATTCCAATAATTTTTCCTATGATATAAATTATCATCTAGGATATATATTATGCTATATATCTACTTATAGCATGAAAATCAATTTTTGGGCATTTAATTATTAAAAGTGCCGTGAATATCCTATTGTTTTAACATAGGATTATTTCAATTTTTGATCATCCAATTTGTGTTATTTCTTAAGTGTAGTATTAATACACACTTACCAAGTAAAATGTGTAGATGAAAAATACACTAGCAATATATTTACATAGGAGCCGATATTTTTGACCACTATGTACAAATCTTTAATTCTTGATTTTTACACTTGAGTGTATTATATTTGGGAAAGAGTGTATCTAATACACTTGTGAAATACAAACAAAATCTGAAAATTTCTTCTCCACTCCAATCGAAGGTCACAATTTTAATCCTTGATAATGTAATGCATGAGACAAGAAATTGTTTTGTGCATTCCCAAATCTTTATTAAAGCTATGCAAGAAGTTAATGAATTGTAAGGGATATTTTATCATGACATAATCATCTTTGACCATTTCCATTTCATTTGTGTCTTGTGTTTTGTGTGAGAGCCGAGAGAGAGAGCTTATGAGAGTGTGTTTCATTTCTTTTATTTTGTTAAGTATACTAAAGTCTTGAAACACTAACACATCACACAACTCACTTCATATCTCTCTTTTCTCTCTACTGCCGTGAGCTCTCCAAAGAAAACCAAACCCTTTTCTTCTTCTTTCCTTCTCATTAGCTTGAGCTCTAGCTATCTTATAACAAATCGATACCGTTAACGAGGTTAGAAATCGAACGAGCTTCAATTATACCCTAAGTTTTTAATTTTCTAATGGTTAGATTTAAATTTCAAGCATGTGTTCTTAACCATGAATTATGCTAAGCATGATACTTGTTCATTAATAAGTATATTAGAATGATTTTATAAGCATGTAGCATGTTTAATGTGATGATTAAAATGCTATGAAATTATTTCATGTGTGTCGAAAATTTTCATGGATGAATTAGGGTTGGATTAATGATATATGTTGTTGTAGAAACCTATAGTGAATTATTGGGAAATTTATAAAAATCCTAAGCTATAGTTCTATAATTACCGAAAATGCATGAAAAATGCTAGGTTGTGGTATGATTTTAATTTGAGAAATGTAATAGCATATTATTAATCTAGGGTATTGATTATGCATTACATGAATTAACTAAAATTTTTGAAGAAGAAATGCTCAAATTTCTTAAAATAACCGTGAGCTTCATGATGGTTATTAGGCTTGGTTTTAATTGTTTTAGTGAATGCAATGATATTATGTTACTACACTATGTTGTATTTAGGCATATTATATTTAATTGGAAATTAATAAAAATGTTTAATGTAATGTTTGTGAGAACCGAAACCATGTAGTATATATACTTTAATGTAAAAATTTCATATGTTAAACTATAGGTTATAATTATGTTATAAATTAATGTTGGAACCTTGTATAAATTAACTAGAAATTTAGAAAATCATTTGGACAATTTTTGGAAAGAACGTGGACCTTGGACATAATTTAGTAATGTTCAAAATTTTCTATAGTTAATATTAATACATGTAAATGATCATAGTGTAAAATAGTACACTATATGAATTTATAAGAATTTTTGGAAGAAGAATGAAATATTAAGCTTAAAACCGAATGCTTATAAATATATATTAAGGATTTTAAATCCTTAATATCAAGAAAAATAATAAATTATATGTCTAGAAATTAAATTAGACATATTAAAAAATTTCGAGAATTATTAAACGTAGAATATTATGTTTATTATTTAAACGTTATATAAATAACGTTAAAAGCATAAAATAATGCTTAATGTATTAAAAGATTAATATTAAAAGAAAATATTAATCAAATTTATCGATTTACGTGAAAAATCGAGGATTAAAGCTTTATGAAAAGAAATCGATTAAAATCGATTTATATTGATTATATCATTAAAATATGTTTTATTAAGAATTTATAAAGAAAAGTCAAAATGGTTGACTTTCAAATCGACGATTTAATTACGCTCGTTAAATACTCTAACACGTGAAAACGTATTACTTTTATCCGATTATCTCAATTGTGAGAAAAGATTTCATAATTGAAATCATATTATCAATAACGTTATTATATCGCTGATTATTTAACCTAAAAGGTTAAAATGAGATGTAGATCATATTACGCCTCTCAAGATATACGAGAATTATTTTATGAATTACGCATAGAAACTACGTATAAAGTATATTAGAACTTCGAATTATTTTATTTATCAAAGTTGAACGAACTTTGAAAATCTCGAAAAACGTGCTAACGTGCTAAACGTAAATTTTTGCGTAAAGGTGGGACGTGAAACTCACACGCAACGAGGAGAAGAACACGCTTACCGAGATTCGAAGTTTAAAAGTAAAGGTGGGCTTTACTATACTCAAATTGATAGAACTTATCAAATGATTTATTTATGATGCTTTATTGCAAGCAAATATTTATGAAATGATTATTTAATTACCTGCCCGAAATATTTATGTTTTATGTATGTATCCAATCCATGATTATTGATTCATAATGTTGGGTAGCTCCCACTTTATGACATGTTTGAATTCGTATCCTTGTAAGTACCCACAAGGATGATGGAGAATTTGTATCCTGCGCTGAAATGGCCTAGATTTTGTGCACTGATTATTTGTGACTGCAGGCCGAAAGGGTGCTCGCCGGTTATGGCGCCTCGTGAGAGGAGGCCTCTCCAACAAGGAATTATTGTTGGATGAATTATTGTGGTGGATATGGATCATACATACAAGGAAAATGTCTCACAGATTTAATATTTATGGAAAATGACAGAAAATGTTTAGTAAACACGAGCATTTGAATTAAAACCTCGTGTGTTACTGTGATGGGGCAGAGTAATTCAAAATTGATAAATTATTTCGGCATGAGCCACTGAGTGCATTATTTGTACTCAGCCCTGCATATTTGTTTTTAAATGTGCAGATTGAGCTGGTGATGATGATGGAGCGGAGATGTTGGGTAGTCAGAGGTCTTTTGGTATTTTTATATATATATATATATTTTTTTTTTTGAAAGAAAGAAACATTGGGTGCATATCGTCATATATGCATTCACATGCTTTCCACGATATTCTCGAATATTTTTGTATGTTGTTGTTGATGCTATATCTCGTCTCAATTATCGAACCCATCGTTAAAGGAACTTGTAGCCTTTACATCAGTAAATGACTTTTCGCTTTATAAATAAGGTTTGATTATCGAAGTTCGATAAATGTTATTTGAAATCTTTCGATTATTCTTATTAATTGTTTTGTATCATCGCTCCAAGCTCCAGCTCTCTAATCATTCTTTCGATTAGAGCGGTCGACAGAGTGGTATCGAGCATATTGCTCTCGAACCCTAAACTTCCTTTCAAAAGTCGAGTCTAGATCGAGTCACTAGACTTCTAGAAATCATCCGACCACGCTCAACACTCCATCACATCCAGCTCAACCCGGAAAAAGGTAAATTATTTTCTCATCTTTGAAAAGAAAGGTTTGAGGTTTATGAATTTGACTTTGTGTCGATAGAACATTATCGACAAATGAATTATGAATTTGATTTGTTGTCGATAGAACATTATCGACAAATGATTTGTGTTGATAGAACATTATCGACAAATGAAATGAAAAAGGTTGTAAATAACCATGATTATTTATTGATTATTGATTAAAAAAAATTCACAAGAAATGCGTATGTTTAAAACGAACTATGATCGTCATATTCGAATATTTATTCATCATTTCTCAATGTTGATTTTGATTAATGCCTATGTCATCCCGAATGGAACGTAGACGAAATAAGATGCATGATCCCTCTTTGAAAGGAACATAGACGGACAAATGTACAAACTCTTCTCCATTTCTTTCGAGAACAACAGAATCGAACTCAAATTGAAAGGCTAAGGCTTTCCACCGCTTGAAGTCAACCCGAGTTTACCTCGACTGGCCGACCGCTGAGCGCCCCGGCATTGCGCGACTTCAATTGATTCACCCCGACATCGACGGGAGTTTATCGGTGTCAACCTCGACATCCACTTCGAGTTTGAAGATTGCATCTCGGCAACCATGACGCCGTATTTTTACCGGCAAATCCACTTGAAGTCGACCGATTACGCCGAGCTCGCCTTTGTCGTAATCGACCATTATGTTAAGTTCGCCACTATATCGGGCTCGGCCATTATTTCAAGATTCGGCGATTCATTTCGACAGACCAGCTGACCTCAGTCACCTCGGCCTCGGCAGTCCGCCTCGGCAACGGCATGCACGACCTCGATATCGGCATTGCCTACGATCTTCGCGAACGCGCAGAAAATTTTTCTGCTTTGCGCAGTGTTTTGTTTGATCCGCTCTTTTTCGCTCGACCGATTTGCGCATGGTTTTCGCCTACGTACTCCTAACGAACTGTACTATATTTCTTATGAAGGGAAGATCCCATGTTTCAGTCTCCAGAAATCACGAGGGCCAGTAGAAGCTAGCTCGTAGTCTTATAGAACTAGAATTTAGTTATATAATAAGAATTTTTGTTTATGCTGCTAGATAGTAAGTTTCCTAGTATGGTAGGAAAGCTACAACGTGAGTTGTATATGAGAACAATTTCCATATAACAATTATCTGTTTATCAGATGTGTTTGGATTGTTTATCTGCTTTATAGACCTGTCCAGTTTATCCTTCCGCTTAATAGATGCGTTAAGTTTAGTTTTATCTGTGTAACGGATATCTTATTTAGTTATCTTTTGCTCGTTTGTCTGTGGCAGATGGCCAGGACTCGACACACCACTAGACGGAGGCTAGGACCGAGGGCCACCCCAGCAGAGATTATTCACAGGTATCGTGGTTACCGATGTGTTGGGGGATGATCTCGAGAGTTTCTCATGCACTACCTTCGCATCGGAGGAGGCGCACGAGCATGGAGTGACCGATTTCGATGGCATGCAGCGCCTTTCCGACACGGCTACCGGTAGATTGGGAGGATTACGCACGGAAGTGTCGGAGATTATATCTACCGTGGTTGGCGGGACTATGACCGACAGCAGATCTACCGAGATTTGTGCCATCCGACCCACGCCTTCAAAGATTCACGGGTAGCACCGAGAGGCCCCTATCTCCTCCCGTGGAATATACATGGCGTGACGAGTCACCCGAGTGGCTTTACTTGGAGGTACCTCGCCGAGTGGACCTTGTAGTGCCCTGATTCCCGGAGGACGAGGGGCAGCTTGCAGAGGTAGAGAGAGGCCTCGACCGCAGCTTTGGGGATGCCGTTGTTTTCCCTTTGTCGGTTGGAAACCCCATACACCCGCCGCTTCCCATCTTGCCGCTTATGACAGCCGGTACCGCCAAATGAGCCGCATCGGCTGCACGGCCGGATGAGGGTCTCGATGATCGTGATGACTTCATCCGATCCGCGACATTCCTATGGTTGGGGATGATGGCGCGGACCGTCCGCAGTACGCCGTGAGGACGACTCGGACGACGATGATTCGGATGATGATGATTCAGATGATGAGGAGGATCCCGAGGAGGATCAAGATGACGACGAGTGATACACCTGTTGACCAGCCTTGTTAGACTTTAGTCTGTATGTATATAGTCCAGTATGTGTGTAGGTTGCTTATGTATTTTGGAAAAGGAAAGTGAACCTTTGTATTTTGTATTATTTCGTAATCCCGTATGTTGTTCGATACGGGTTAAGCTTTTGAAATGCCATCTATGTACATTATCTCTTTTTGTATCAACTGTTGTACAAAATAGTCCTATTTGAGGCACAAATTTTCGATGTATATATATGATAACCCAAGCGGGCTTTTATGCGTAAATGATTATTGTGATGAATAGCTTGGTTTAAAGTCGCTTTACAAAAGAAATTGTGTGATGATATTATATATGTTAATGTGAAAATGATTTTCAATATTTATCAGATGTTTAAACAATGTAACGCCGCCAAGACGGGATCCCGCACAAAGAGGTAGGGAAGGGGAAGAGGTAGAGGCAGAGGAAGAATTTCGCACCAACTCGCGAATATACCCCAACCACCACCACCTCCACCCGATTGTAGGATCGAGGAATTGTTTCTTAGGCAAAACCCACCTTCTTTTGATGGGAAAGGAAGCCCGGATGATGCCGAGCAATGGATAAGGGCTATGGAAAGGATATTTGATTTTCTTCGATGCACAACACCGGAACGGCTGTCCTGTATTACCTTCCAACTGACAGGACCTGCCGACTTTTGGTGGGAAGCCCGACGAAAGATTTTACTGCAGGATCAGATAAATGAGTTCACCTGGGAAGAGTTTAAAGGGGAACTATATGATAAATATGTTCCGAAAAGTTATCGGAAAAAGAAGGAACATGAGTTTTATAATCTGAAACAGGATAAGATGTCCGTGACAGATTACGATCGCATCTTCTACGATATGTCCAGATATGCCCCTGATCAGGTGAATACGGATATGAAGATAGCAGAAAAATTCAGGTATGGGTTGAGATCAGAGATAAGAATGTCTCTAGCCAGCCATGGAGATCTGACTTACACCGAATCTCTTGGACGAGCATTGGACATCGAGGTAGCTATGCCAGAAGAGAAGTCAGTTCAAACACAGACGTTGAATACAGGGGACAAAGGGAAGAGAAAATGGGAAGGAAATTCTGGAAATAACAACCGGGGAAGTTTTGAGAATACTAATAACAAGCGGCCGTGGCAAGGGAACACAGTACCGCAAGGACAGGGATGGAAGAAACCAGTCTTTAACCCTCAGACAGGAGGACCACAGGATCAGGCAAGAACAACTCCTTGCCCAAAGTGCCAGAAGTTTCACAAGGGAGTTTGTTACTTGGTAAATTGTTTCAAGTGTGGCATGAAGGGCCATTACGCAAACAGTTGCCCGGGGATACGCACGGGGACAGTGGGAAGGCCGAATCAGCCCGGCAACGCCCAACCCCTAAGAGCTGGCCAATTTCAACAAGAACAACCACAAAGAAGAACCACAACAAAGAACAACAATGACAACCACCACAACGGCGTAATCAGAAGAACGCCAACAAAGAAGCAGCAGCAGAATCAACCAAGACAGAGCCTGGCCGGCCTCAAATGGCTCAAGCTGAGCATATGCTCGCACCGAGGTAGAATGAACAAAACCAGGAAACTCGCAGGTATGGGAACACTTCTCAACGCACTGTTATACTTTTGTTCGACACGGAGCATCACATTCTTTTGTAGCAAGAACATGTGTAGATCTATTGGAACTTAGATCCGAGAAAGCAAACCAGATATGAATATCTCTTCACCCATAGGAGGGATTATGATCGTTATCACATTTGCTCGAACCTAGAGTTGAACATAGGATCACTTAAGGTTCGACTAATAACTTAAACATAATACCCATGGGTGATGTAGATATAATTTTGGGAATGGATTGGTTAGCGGAAAATCATGCTACAACCGTAAAGAAAGAAAATTTCATTCCATTTTCCCGGGAAAGAAGCTACAAGCTTTTATGGAATCAATATGGGAAGGAAGGTCCCAATAATATCAAGATCAAGGCAGAGTATGATAAACAAGAAAGGATGCCATGCATTTCTTGTTTATTTGAACGGAGAAGATCGAACAACGATAAAAGTTGAAGATGTAGAGATTGTACGAGAATTTTCGATGTTTTTCCGAAAATCTACCAGATTGCCTCCCGATAGACAACCGAGTTTACCATCGACTTGAACCCGGATCGGCTCCAAAGTGTCAAAGGCACCGCATCGAATGGCTCGAAAGAACCGGAAGAGTTGAAAATTCAAACCAATAGCTGTTAGACCTAGGTTTTATCGCACCTAGTGTTTCGCCTTGGGAGCACCGTGTTATTTGTAAAGAAAAGGATGGTTCCTTGAGGACGTGTATAGATTACCGAGAACCGAACAAATGACGCCAAAAACAAGTATCCACTTCCAAGGATAGATGACTTGTTTGATCAGCCTAAGAGGAGCTAGCGTGTTCTCGAAAATCGACCTCAAGTCGCTATCACCAACTTAAAGTGCGGCCCAAGATGTATCAAAGACCGCTTTCGAACGAGATACGGCCACTATGAATTTATAGTTGTGCCATTCGGATCGACCAATGCGCCGACAAGATTCATGGATCTCATGAATAGGGTGTTCCACCCATTTTAGACAAATTTGTCTTAGTCTTCATAGATGACATTCTTATCTATTCAAGAATGAAGAAGAACACAAGGAACACCTCGTGACAAGATCGCAAACTTTGAGAAATGAACAACTTTTGCTAAATTTAGCAAATGTGAATTTTGGCTAAAGAAAGTAATGTTCCTGGACACATTGTGTCACCAAGGGATTAAAGTTGATCCGCCAAAGTAGAAGCGGTCCAAGAATGGAAATCGCCAAAGACACAAAATGAAATTAGAAGTTTTTGGGATTAGCGGGTTACTATCTGAGATTCATCAAGGATTCTCAAAGATAGCGAGACCAATAACCCAACTACTCGTAAAAGGAATTAAATTCACTGGATCGATGAGTGTGAGGCTAATTTCCCAGACGCCAAGGAAAAGTTAACCATCGCCTGCTAGCTAGCCCGTAAGCATCAAGAGTACGTGGTCTATACAGATGCTTCCAAAATGGATTAGGTTGTGTGTTAATGCAAAATGGAAAAGTGATAGCCTATGCATCTCGACAACCGAGACCGCATGAATTGAATTACCCAACACATGATCCGAACTAGCAGCAGAGTACATGCCCTAAAGATATGGAGACATCATCTCTACGGAGTAAGATGTGAAATCTTTACCGATCACAAAAGTTTGAAATACTTTTTCGAGCGCAGAGATCTAAACATGAGACAAAGAAGATGGCTCGAATTGGTAAAAGACTACGATCGTGGTATAAACTATCACCCGGCAATGCAAACGTTGTAGCCGATGCCTCGAGTCGTAAGAGTCAAAACAAATTGGGATGTCTCCTCACAAATGAAGAAAACTCATCAAGAGTTTGAAAGGATGAAGATTGAATTGATTGAACAACCGAGAGATGATCACGAGTCAGATTGCTACACTCACTTTGACGTCCGACTTAAGGAAAAGAATCCTGAAGGACAAAGGATGGAGGAAAAGTTAGAAAAGCAAGAGCCAAGGTAAGGACGGAAGGACTGAAAATTTTCAAGAAGCACCAGATAATGCTTTATTATTTGAAGGAAGATTGTGTATCCCAGACAACAACAATCTTCGAATGAAATCATGAGTAAAGCTCATGACACACCTATATAAACCCATCCAGCAAAGACAAAAATGTACCAAGATTTGAAGAAAAGTTCGTGGAAGGTATGAAAAGAGACATAGCCTCTTTTGTAGAGTACCGCTTGCTTGTCAACAAGTAAAAGCATTACACCAACGCCCTTACGGAAAGCTACAACCTTTGGCAATACCCGAGTGGAAATGGGAAGATATAGCTATGGATTTTGTTACGGGTTTACCAAAGTCTAAAAGAGGGAACACTGCTATATGGGTAGTAGTGGACAGACTCACCAAATGTGCACATTTTCTGCCAATTCGGATTACCCACGGGTCTGATAAGCTAGCCCAACTGTACGTAAAGGAAATTGTACGACTACATGGAGTACCAAAAACTATCACATCTGATAGAGATTCAAAGTTTACTTCAAGATTCTGGACTAGCTTGCAAAAAGAATTGGGCACGGTTAAATTTCAAAGACAACTTTTCACCCTCGTAATCGATGGACAATCGGAAAGGACGATCCAAACACTCAAGATATGTTGAGAATCAGTAGTGTTAGATCGACGTGCAAATGGGAAGAGATTTTAGCTCTCATCGAATTTGCCTACAACAATAGTTATCAAGTTTACGATAGATATGGCCCCGTATGAAGCCTTATATGGAAGAAAATGTCGATCACCGCCATCGGGATGAAGTGGGTGAAAGAAGAATCTTAGGGCCCGACGCTATAAGTTTAGATGATTGAGATCGCTTGCCAAATTAGGCAAAGAATAAAAGAAGCTCAAGATAGATGTAAATCTTACCGATACGCCGGAAGTCTCGAGCTACATTTCAAAATGGAGATAAAGTCCTTTTCAAGGTCTCTCCATCTAAAGGGATTATAAGGTTTGGAGTAAAGGGAAAGTTAAGACCCGCTTTATCGACCTTATGAAATCTTAGAAAGAATAGGCCCACGCCTATAGGTTGGCTCTTCCGCCAAGTCCGGGAAACGACACAACGTCTTTCATATATCACAACTCAAAAAATATTGTACGATCCGAAGCATGTGATCCATCAAGACGACGTGATCCTCAATCCAGATATGAGCTATAATGAAGAACCTACGGCTATTCTAGACCACAAGGTTCAGCAATTGAGAAACAAATCTATTCCACTAGTCAAAGTGCTGTGGAAGCATCATGGACAAGAGGAAGCCACGTGGGAGCTTGAGGACGCAATGAAAGAAAAATACCCCGATCTTTTCTGAGGTATGTAAATTTCCGGACGAAATTTCTTTAAGGGAGGTGGAATGTAATACCCCGATTATTTAAACGCCTAATTACGAAATTAATTTCGTCAATTAGAATATTATTGTGATAATTTGATTATTGATATATCGAATAATGATTTCGATTACCTTTGGAATAATAAATTCCTATGAGTTATTCACAAATGAATGTGAATCGAGAAATACGAATATTAACGTATTTCAACAAGATAATTTCAACGCCGACACGATCGATATTTAATTGATCGCGATGATTTCTAAGTTTTAAGCTTAGAATTTAATTCCATTATTATTGGAATAATTTAATAAAGTGATTATAGCTTTATTACGACCATTTTGAGATGAGTCGATATTTAACGTTTTGAGACGTTTCAAACGTTAACGTTTTGAGATGACTTGAAAATCAAGTCTAACGATCAAGGAATTATGATATTTGAATTCCTATGATTATTTTATATAATTAGAATATTAATTAGCATTGAAATAATGCTAGCAAATTTTGAAATTATATTTTTGATTATTAAGATTCTCGAAAACCCTAAATCGAGAATTAGGGTTTTCTACCTATGGATTGATTCCAATAATTTTTCCTATGATATAAATTATCATCTAGGATATATATTATGCTATATATCTACTTATAGCATGAAAATCAATTTTTGGGCATTTAATTATTAAAAGTGTCGTGAATATCCTATTGTTTTAACATAGGATTATTTCAATTTTTGATCATCCAATTTGTGTTATTTCTTAAGTGTAGTATTAATACACACTTAGCAAGTAAAATGTGTAGATGAAAAATACACTAGCAATATATTTACATAGGAGCCGATATTTTTGACCACTATGTACAAATCTTTAATTCTTGATTTTTACACTTGAGTGTATTATATTTGGGAAAGAGTGTATCTAATACACTTGTAAAATACAAACAAAATCTGAAAATTTCTTCTCCACTCCAATCAAATGAAGGTCGACGGTGTAGTAATGCATGAGACAAGAAATTGTTTTGTGCATTCCCAAATCTTTATTAAAGCTATGCAAGAAGTTAATGAATTGTAAGGTGATATTTTATCATGACATAATCATCTTTGACCATTTCCATTTCATTTGTTGTCTTGTGTTTTGTGTGAGAGAGAGAGAGAGCTTATGAGAGTGTGTTTCATTTCTTTTATTTTGTTAAGTATACTAAAGTCTTCAAACACTAACACATCACACAACTCACTTCATATCTCTCTTTCTCTCAACTGCCGTGAGCTCTCCAAAGAAAACCAAACCCTTTTCTTCTTATTTCCTTCTCATTAGCTTGAGCTCTAGCTATCTTATAACAAATCGATACCGTTAACGAGGTTAGAAATCGAACGAGCTTCGATTATACCCTAAGTTTTTAATTTTCTAATGGTTAGATTTAAATTTCAAGCATGTGTTCTTAAGCATGAATTATGCTAAGCATGATACTTGTTCATTAATAAGTATATTAGAATGATTTTATAAGCATGTAGCATGTTTAATGTGATGATTAAAATGCTATGAAATTATTTCATGTGTGTCGAAAATTTTCATGGATGAATTAGGTCGATTAATGATATATGTTGTTGTAGAAACCTATAGTGAATTATTGGGAAATTTATAAAAATCCTAAGCTATAGTTCTATAATTACCGAAAATGCATGAAAAATGCTAGGTTGTGGTATGATTTTAATTTGAGAAATGTAATAGCATATTACTAATCTAGGTATTGATTATGCATACATGAATTAACTAAAATTTTGAAGAAGAAATGCTCAAATTTTTTAAAATAACCGTGAGCTTCATGATGGTTATTAGGCTTGGTTTTAATTGTTTTAGTGAATGTTATGATATTATGTTACTACACTATGTTGTATTTAGCATAGTATATTTAATTGGAAATTAATAAAATGTTTAATGTAATGTTTGTGAGAACCAAACCATGTAGTATATATACTTTAATGTAAAAATTTCATATGTTAAACTATAGGTTATAATTATGTTATAAATTAATGTTGGAACCTTGTATAAATTAACTAGAAATTTAGAAAATCATTTGGACAATTTTTGGAAAGAACCGTGGACCTTGGTCATAATTTAGTAATGTTCAAAATTTTCTATAGTTAATATTAATACATATTAATGATCATATGTAAAATAGTACACTATATGAATTTATAAGAATTTTGGAAGAAGAATGAAATATTAAGCTTAAACCTAATGCTTATAAATATATATTAAGGATTTTAAATCCTTAATATCAAGAAAATAATAAATTATATGTCTAGAAATTAAATTAGACATATTAAAAAATTTCGAGAATTATTAAACGTAGAATATTATGCTTATGACGAAACGTTATATCAAATAACGTTAAAAGCATAAAATAATGCTTAATGTATTAAAAGATTAATATTAAAAGAAAATATTAATCAAATTTATCGATTTACGTGAAAATCGAGGATTAAAGCTTTATGAAAGGAAATCGATTAAAATCGATTTATATTGATTATATCATTAAAATATGTTTTATTAAGAATTTATAAAGAAAAGTCAAAATGGTTGACTTTCAAATCGACGCATTTAATTACGCTCGTTAAATACTCTAATACGTGAAAACGACATTTTTATCCGAATATCTCAATTGTGAGAAAAGATTTCATAATTGAAATCATATTATCAATAACGTTATTATATCGCTGATTATTTAACCTAAAAGGTTAAAATGAGACCGTAGATCATATTACGCCTCTCTCGAAGTACGAGAATTATTTTTATTGAATTACGCGTAGAAACTACGTATAAAGTATATTAGAACTTCGAATTATTTTATTTATCAAAGTTGAACGAACTTTGAAAATCTCGAAAAGCGTGCCAACGTGCTAAACGTAAATTTTTGCGTAAAGGTGGGACGTGAAGCTCACGCGCAACGAGGAGAAGAACACGCTTACCGAGATTCGAAGTTTAAAAGTTAAGGTGGGCTTTACTATACTCAAATTGATAGAACTTATCAAATGATTTATTTATGATGCTTTATTGCAAGCAAATATTTATGAACTGATTTATCTAATTACCTGCCCAAAATGTTTATGTTTTATGTATGTATCCAATTCATGATTATTGATGCATAATGTGGGTAGCTCCCACTTTATGACATGCTTGAATTCAGATTCTGGAAGACCCAAGGATGATGGAGAATTCAGATCTGGCCGAGATGGCCCGGATTTTGTGCACCGATTATTTGTGATCGTAGCCGAAGGGTGCTCGGTCGGTCATGGCGCCTCGTGAGACGAGGCCTCCTCCAAATAAGCAGGAATTATTGTGAATGAATTGTTGTGGTGGATATGGATCATACATACAAGGAAAATGCTCGCCAAGCGATATTTATTGAAAATGATGTAAAATATTTAGTAAACACGAGTATTTCAAATTAAAACCTCGTGTGTTACCGTGATGGGGCGAGTAATTCAAACTTGATAAATTATTTTGCATGAGCCATCGAAAGTGCATTATTTGTACTCACCGCATATTTGTTTTAAATGTGCGATTGAGTGATGATGATGATGAAATGAGATGTTGAGTAGTCGAGGTCTTTTGGTATTTATATATGTTTTGAAAGAAAATACATTGGGTGCATATCGTCATATATGCATTCACATGCTTTCCACGATATTCTCGAATATTTTGTATGTTGTTGATGACGCTATAGATCGTCTCAATTATCGAACCCATGTTAAAGGAACTTGTAGCCTTTATCAGATATGACTTATGCCTTGTAAATAAGGTTTGAATTGCTTTTGCCTTGTAAATAAGGTTTGATTATTGAAGTTCGATAAATGTTATTTTGAAATCTTTCGATTATTCTTATCAATTGTTTGGTAATCACTGTTCCAAGCTCCAGCCTTCTAACTGCCCTTCGATTAGAGCGGCTGTGACAGAGTGGTATCGAGCATATTGCTCTCTGAACCCTAAACTTTCTTTCAAAAGTCGAGTCTAGATTGAGTCACTAGACTTCTAGAAATCATCTGACTACGCTCAACACTCCATCACATCCAGCTCAACCAGGAAAAAGGTAAATTATTTTCTCATCTTTGAAAAGAAAGGTTTGAGATTTATGAATTTGACTTTGTGTCGATAGAACATTATCGACAAATGAATTATGAATTTGATTTGTTGTTGATAGAACATTATCGACAAATGAAATGAAAAAGGTTGTAAATAACCATGATTATTTATTGATTATTGATTAAAAATTTTCGCAAGAAATGCGTATGTTTAAAACGAACTATGTTCGTCATATTCGAATATTTATTCATCATTTCTCAATGTTGATTTTGATTAATGCCTATGTCATCCCGAATGGAACGTAGACGAAATAAGATGCATGATCCCTCTTTGAAAGGAACATAGACGGACAAATGTACAAACTCTTCTCCATTTCTTTCGAGAACAATGTAATCGAACTCAAATTGAAAGGCTAAGGCTTTCCACCTCGCTTGAAGTCAACCCGTAGTTTACCTCGACTGGCCGACCGCTGAGCGCCTCGGCATTGCGCGACTTCAATTGATTCACCCCGCATCGACCGGGAGTTTATTTGGTGTCAACCTCGACATCCACTTCGAGTTTGAAGATTGCATCTCGCAATTCATGACGCCGATTTACCGCAAATCCACTTCGAAGTCGACTCGACACGCCGAGCTCGCTGTTGTCGTAATCGCCATTATTTCAAGATTCGCCATTCATTTCGACGCGACCAGTTGACCTCAGTCACCAGTCACCTCGGCCTCGCAGTCCGCCCGCAACGGCATGCATGACTCGATATCGGCATTGCCTACGATCTTCGCGAACGCGCAGAAAATTTTTCTGCTTATGCAGTGTTTTGTTTGATCCGTTCTTTTTCGTTCGACTCGATTTGCGCATGGTTTTCGCCACGCACTCTAACGGACTGTACTATATTTCTTATGAAGGAAGATCCCTGTTTCAGTCTCCAGAAATCACGAGGGCCAGTAGAAGCTAGCTCGTAGTCTTATAGAACTAGAATTTAGTTATATAATAAGAATTTTTGTTTATGTCGCTAGATAGTAAGTTTCCTAGTATGGTAGGAAAGCTACAACGTGATGTTGTATATGAGAACAATTTCCATATAACAATTATCTGCTTATCGATGTGTTTGGATTGTTTATCCGCTTTATAGACCGCCCGCTTTATCCTTTGCTTAATAGATGCGTTAAGTTTAGTTTTATCCGTAACGGATATCTTATTTAGTTATCTTTGCTCGCTTGTCTCATGGCAGATGGCCGTGACTCGACACACCACTAGACGGAGGCTAGGACCGAGGGCCACCCCAGCAGAGATTATTCATAGGTACCGTGGTTACCGATGTGCCGGGAGATGATCTCGAGAGTTTCTCACGCACCACCTTCACACCGGAGGAGGCGCACGAGCATGGAGTGATCGATTTCGATGGCATGAAGCGCCTTCCGATGCGGTTACCGATAGATTGGGAGGATTACGCACGGAAGTGTCGAGATTATATCTACCGTGTGGTGGGGACTATGACCGACAGCAGATCTACCGAGATTTGAGCCATTCGACCCACGCCTTCAAAGATTCACGGTAGCACCGAGAGAACTGCATCTCCTCCGAGGAGTATACATGGCGGACGAGTCACCCGAGTGGCTTTACTTGGAGGTACTCGCCGAGTGGACCCTGTAGTGCCCAGATTCCCGGAGGACGAGGGGGCTTGCAGAGGTAGAGAGGCATCTCGACCCGCAGCATTGGGGATGCCAAGTTTTCCCTTTGTCGATTGACACCCCATACACCCACCGCTCCCTATCTTGCCGCCTATGACACGCCAAGACCGCCACAGAGCCGCACGCTGCACGGCCGTGATGAGAGTCTCGATGATCGTGATGACCTCATCCGATCCGCGACATTCCTATGGTTGGGGATGATGGCGGGACCGCCCGTAGTACGCCGCCGTGAGGACGACTCAGACGACGATGATTCGGATGATGATGATTCAGATGATGAGGAGGATCCTGAGGAGGATCAGTACGACGACGAGTGATGCACCTGTTGACCAGCCTTGTTAGACTTTAGTCTGTATGTATATAGTCCAGTATGTGTGTAGGTTGCTTATGTATTTTGGAAAAGGAAAGTGAACCTTTGTATTTTGTATTATCTTGTAATCCCGTATGTTGTTCGATACGGGTTAAGCTTTTGAGATGCCATCTATTGTACATTATCTCTTTTTGTATCAACTGTTGTACAAAATAGTCCTCTTTGAGGCACAAATTTTCTGATGTATATATATGATAACCCCGAAGCGGGCTTTTATGCGTAAATGATTATTGTGATAAGAATGAATTGGTTTAAAGTCGCTTACAAAAGAAATTGTATGATGATATTATATATGTTAATTGTGAAAATGATTTTCAATATTTATCAGATGTTTAAACAATGTAATGCCGCCAAGACGGGATCCCGCATAAAGAGGTAGGGAAGGGAAGAGGTAGAGGCAGAGGAAGAATTTCGCACTGTAACTCGCGAATATACCCCAACCACCACCACCTCCACCCGATCGTAGGATCGAGGAATTGTTTTCAGCGCAAACCCACCATCTTTTGATGGGAAAGGAAGCCCGGATGATGCCGAGCAATGGATAAGGGCTATGGAAAGGATATTTGATTTTCTTCGATGCACAACAGAGAACGGCTGTCCCAGACACCTTTCAACCGACAGACCGCCGACTTTTGGTGGGAAGCCCGACGAAAGATTTTACTGCAGGATCAGATGAATGAATTCACCTGGGAAGAGTTTAAAGGGGAACTGTATGAGAAATATGTTCAAGAGTTATCGGAAGAGAAAGGAACATGAGTTTTATAATCAAACAGATAAGATGTCCGTGACAGACATGATCGCATCTTCTACGATATGTCCAGATATGCCCCGATCGTGAATACGGATATGAAGATGGCGTAAAAATTCGTGTCCGGGTTGAGATCGAGATAAGAATGTCTCTAGCCACCATGGAGATCCGACTTACATCGAATCTCTGGACGAGCTTTGACATCGAGGTAGCTATGCTGTAAGAGAAGTCGGCTCAAACACGTACGCTGAATACAGGGACAAAGGGAAGAGAAATGGAAGGAAATTCGAAATAACAACCGAGGAAGTTTTGAGAATACTAATAACAAGCGGCCGTGGCAAGGAACACGGCATCGCAAGGATGTGGATGGAAGAAACCGCCTTTAACCCCCGACGGAGGACCACAAGAGAGCAAGGACAACCTCGCCCAAAGTGCCGTAAATTTCACAAAGGAGTTTGTTATTTGGTAATTGTTTCAAGTGCGGAATGAAGGGTCATTACGCAAATAGCTGCCTGGGATACGACGGGACAAGTGGAAGGCCGAATCAGCCCGCAACGCCCAACCCCTAAGGCTATCCAGCCATTTCAACAAACAACAAAGAGCCCCAACAAAGAACAACAACGACAACCACCACAACGGCGTAATCAAGAAGAACGCCAACAAAGCAAAACCACAGCAGAATCAACCAAGACAGCAGCCCGTCACCTCACTGCTCAAGCCGAGCATATGCTCGCACCGAGGCAATGAACAAAACCAGGAAACCCGCGTGTATGGGAACACTTCTCAACGCACTGCTATACTTTTGTTCGACACGGAGCATCACATTCTTTCATAGCAAGAACATGTGTAGATCTATCGAACTTAGACCGAGAAAGCAAATCAGATATGAGAATCTCTTCACCCATAGGAGGGATTATGATCGTTATCACATTTGCTCGAACCCAGAGTTGAACGTAGATCACTTAAGGTTCGATTTAATAACTTAAACATAATACCCATGGGTGATGTAGATATAATTTTAGGAATGGATTGGTTAGCGGAAAATCATGCTACGATCCTCGTAAAGAAAGGAAAATTTCATTCCATTTTCCCGAAAAGAAGCTACAAGCTTTTATGGAATCAATACGGGAAGGAAGATCCCAATAATATCAAGATTGAAGGTTAGAAGTATGATAAACAAGAAAGGATGCCATGCATTTTTGTTTATTTGAACGGAGAAGATCGAACAACGATAAAAGTTGAAGATGTAGAGATTGTACGAGAATTTTCGATGTTTTTCCCGAAAATCTACCAGATTGCCTCCCGATAGACAACCGAGTTTACCATCGACTTGAACCCTGATCGCTCCAAAGGTCAAAGGCACCGCATCAATGGCTCAAAGAACCGGAAGAGTTGAAAATTCAAACCAAGAGTCGTTAGACCTAGGTTTTATCGCACCTAGTGTTTCGCCTGGGAGCACCGTGTTATTTGTAAAGAAAAGGATGGTTCCTTGAGGATGTGTATAGATTATCGAGAACCGAACAAAATGACGCCAAAAACAAGTATCCACTTCCAAGGATAGATGACTTGTTTGATCACTAAGAGGAGCTAGCGTGTTCTCGAAAATCGACCTCAAGTCGCTATCACCAACTTAAAGTGCGGCTCAAGATGTATCAAAGATCGCTCCGAACGAGATACGCCACTATGAATTTATAGTTGTGCCATTCGGATCGACCAATGCGCCAAAGATTCATGGATCTCATGAATAGGGTGTTCCACCCATTTTTAGACAAATTTGTCTTAGTCTTCATAGATGACATCCTCATCTATTCAAAGAATGAAGAAGAACACAAGGAACACCTCGTGATAGTATCGCAAACTTTGAGAAATGAACAACTTTTGCTAAATTTAGCAAATGTGAATTTTGCTAAAGGAAGTAATGTTCCTTGACACATTGTGTCACCAAGGGATTAAAGTTGATCCGCTAAAGTAGAAGTACCCAAGAATGGAAATCGCCAAAGACACAAAATGAAATTAGAAGTTTTCGATTAGCGGGTTACTATCGGAGATTCATCAAGGATTCTCAAAGATAGCAAGACCAATAACCCAACTACTCGTAAAAGGAATTAAATTCACTGGATCGATGAGTGTGAGGCTAATTTCCAAACGCCAAGGAAAAGTTAACCATCGCCTCGTGCTAGCGCCCGTAATGCATCAAGAGTACGTGGTCTATACAGATGCTTCCAAGAATGGATTAGGCTGTGTGTTAATGCAAATGGAAAAGTGATAGCCTATGCATCTCGACAACCGAGACCGCATGAATTGAATTATCCAACACATGATCCGAACTAGCAGCAGTAGTACATGCTTTAAAGATATGGAGACATCATCTCTACGGAGTAAGATGTGAAATCTTTACCGATCATAAAAGTTTGAAATACTTTTTCGAGCGCAGAGATCTAAACATGAGACAAAGAAGATGGCTCGAATTGGTAAAAGACTACGACCGTGGTATAAACTATCACCCGGCAAAGCGAACGTTGTAGCCGATGCCTCGAGTCGTAAGAGTCAAAACAAATTGGGATGTCTCTTCACAAATGAAGAAAACTCATCAAGAGTTTGAAAGGATGAAGATTGAATTGATTGAACAACCGAGACGATCACGAGTTGTATTGCTACACTCACATTGACGCCCCGACTTAAGGAAAAGAATCCTCAAGGACAAAGGATGGAGGAAAAGTTAGAAAAGCAAGAGCCAAAGTAAGGACTAAGGATCGAAAATTTTCAAGAAGACACGATAATGCTTTATTATTTGAAGGAAGATTGTGTATCCAAGACAACAACAATCTTCTAATGAAATCATGAGTGAAGCTCATGACACACCTTATACAGCCCATCCAGCAAGACAAAATGTACCAAGATTTGAAGAAAAGTTCGTGGAAGGTATGAAAAGAGACATAGCCTCTTTGTAGTACCGCCTTGCTTGTCGCAAGTAAAAGCATTACACCAACGCCCCACGGAAAGCTACAGCCTTTGGCAATACCCGAGTGGAAATGGGAAGATATAGCTATGGATTTTGTTACGGGTTTACCAAAGTCTAAAAGAGGAACATCGCTATATGGGTAGTAGTGATGACTCACCAAATGTGCACATTTTCTCGCCAATTCAGATTACCTGTGGTCCGATAAGCTAGCCCAACAGACGTAAAGGAAATTGTACGACTACATGGAGTACCAAAACTATCACATCCGATAGAGATTCAAAATTTACTTCAAGATTCGGACTAGCTTGCAAAAGAATTGGGCACGGTTAAATTTCAAAGATGCCTTTTCACCCTCGCATCGATGGACAATCGGAAAGGACGATCCAAACACTCAAGATATGTTGAGAACGGTAGTGTTAGATCGAGGTGCAAAATGGGAAGAGGTTTTACCTCTCATCGAATTTGCCTACAATAATAGTTATCGTTTACGATCGATATGGCCCCGTATTAAGCCTTATATGGAAGAAAATGCCGATCACCGCTTTACGGGATGAAGTGGGTGAAAGAAGAATCTTAGGGCCCGACGCTATGTTTAAATGATTGAGATCGACGCCAAATTAGGCAAAGAATAAAAGAAGCTCAAGATAGATGTAAGTCTTACCGATACGCCGAGATCCGAGCTACATTTCGAAAATGGAGATAAAGTCTTTTAAAGGTCTCTCCATCTAAAGGGATTATAAGGTTTGGAGTAAAGGAAAGTTAAGACCCCGATTTATCGACCTTATGAAATCCTTAGAAAGAATAGGCCCCCGCCTATAGGTGGCTCTTCCGCCAAGTCCGGGAAACGACACAATGTTTTTCATGTATCACAACTCAAAAAGTATGTGTACGATCCAAGCATGTGATCCATCAAGACGACGTGATCCTCAATCCAGATATGAGCTATAATGAAGAACCTACGGCTATTCTAGACCACAAGGTTCAAAGAATTGAGAACAAATCTATTCCACTAGTCAAAGTGTTGTGGAAGATCATGGACAAGATGAAGCCACGGGAGCTTGAGGATGCTAATGAAAGAAAATACCCCGATCTTTTCGAGGTATGTAAATTTCGGACTAAATTTCTTTAAGGAGGTGGAATGTAATACCCGATTATTTAAACGCCTAATTACTTATATTAATTTCAGAATTAGAATATTATTATGATAATTTGATTAATAAATTATCGAATAATGATTTCGATTACCTTTGGAATAATAAATTCTATGTACAATTCACAAATGAATGTGAATTGAGAAATACGAATATGTAACGATTTCAACAAAGATAATTTCAACGCCGACACGTATCGATAATTAAATGCTCGTGATATTTTCTAAGTTTTAAGCTTAGAATTTAATTCCATTATTATTGGAATAATTTAATAAAGTGATTATAGCTTTATTACGACCATTTTGAGATGAGTCGATATTTAACGCTTTGAGGCGCTTCAAACGTTAACGTTAGAGATGACTTGAGAATCAAGTCTAATGATCAAGGAATTATGATATTTAAATTCCTATGATTATTTTATGTAATTAGAATATTATTTAGCATTGAAATAATGCTAGAAAATTAAGAAATTATATTTTGATTACAACGATTCTCGAAAACCCTAAATCGAAAATTAGGGTTTTCTACCTATGGAATGATACCAATAAATTTTCCTATGATATAATTTATCATCTAAAATATATATTATGATATATATGTATAATTAGCATGAAAATCAATTTTGGGCATTTAAGAATGAAAAGTGCGTGAATATCCTATTGTTTTAACATAGATTCATTTCAATTTTGATCATAAATTTGTGAATTAATTTATGCAAGTAGTAGTAATATACATAATCAAGAAATTAACCAAGTGGGATATAAATATGTAGATGAAAAATAAATTAGCAATAAGTATTTACACAAAAGCTCGATTATCCTACCACTGATGTACATAATCTTTGGGATGATTTTACACTGAGTGTATTATATTAAGACAAATGAATGTATTTAATACACTTGAACAAGATGACGAAACAAAATCTCCAAGGCAAAGATATTTCTTTGTTTTGTTCAAGAAACAAATGGTGTAAGATATACTTACTTCCATGATGTAATGCAAATGAATCATCACAGAAATTGTTTTGTCGCAAATGTAGTCGAAATCTTTATTAAAGCAAAACAAGGAATTAATTTGTTTTGTTCAAAACTTTATTTTAGAAGTTAGTATATATGTAATATTTGATGATTTAAATTAAATTGGAGAAAGACTTCAATTGTTGTGAGAAATTGAGTGTGAGAGTAAGAGAGAGCTTAGATGATAGTGTGTTTCATTTCATTGTTAAGTCTAAGTCTTCAAACAAAACACATCACAAACTCACTTTTCTCTCATTCCCAACCCAAAGAACCGAGAGCTCTCCAAAGAAAACCAATTGTCCATCCTCCTTTCTTCTCAAAAGCTTTGATCTCTTGTTATCCTATAACAAATCGACACCGTTAACGAGGTTAGAAATCAAACAAGCTTTGATTATACCCTAAGTTTTTAATTTTCTAATGGTTAGATTTAAATTTCAAGCATGTGTTCTTAAGCATGAATTATGCTAAGCATGATACTTATTCATTAATAAGTATATTAGAATGATTTATAAGCATGTAGCATGTTTAGATGTTAATTAAACATGCTATGAAATTATTTCATGTGTGTCAAAATTTTCATGGATGAATTAGGTCGATTAATGATATATGTTGTTGTAGAAACCTAATGTGATTATTGTGAAATTTATAAAAATCCTAAGCTATAGTTCTATAATTACCGAAAATGCATGAAAAATGCTAGTTGTTGTATAATTTTAATTTGAGAAATGTAATAGCATATTGTTAATCTAGGTATTAATTATGCGATACATGAATTTATTAGAATTTTGGACAATTGTATCTAAATTTTTTAAAGTAACCGTGAGCTTCATGATGGTTCTAAGGTTTGGTTTGTGTTATTTTATGAATTATGATATATTAGTACTATACTATAGTATATTAGTATAGTGTAATTTAATTGGAATTTTATAAAAATGTTTAATGTAATGTTTGACAAAACCAAACCATGAGCATTTATATTATTAATGTAGAAATTGAATATGTAGGACTATAGGTTATAATTATGTTATAAATTAATGTTGGAACCTTGTATAAATTAACTAGAAATTTAGAAAATCATTTGGACAATTTTTGGAAAGAACCGTGGACCTTGGACTTAATTAAGTAATGTTCAAAATTTTCTATAGTTAATATTAATTCATATTAGTGATACTATGATAAAATAATACACTATATGAATTTATAAGAATTTTTTTTGGAAGAAGAATGAAATTTTTAAGCTTAAAACCGAAAGCTTATAAAGATATATTAAGGATTTTAAATCCTTAATATCAAGAAAAATAATAAATTATATGTCTAGAAATTAATTTAGACATATTAAAAATTTTCGAGAATTATTAAACATAGAATATTATGTTTACGACGAAACGTTATATCAAATAACGTTAAAAGCATAAAATAATGCTTAATGTATTAAAAGATTAATATTAAAAGAAAATATTAATCAAATTTATCGATTTACGTAAAAAATCGAGGATTAAAGCTTTATGAAAGGAAATCGATTAAAAATCGATTTATATTGATTTAATCATTAAAATATGTTTTATTAAGAATTTATAAAGAAAAGTCAAAATGGTCGACTTTCAAAATCGACGCATTTAATTACGCTCGTTAAATACTCTAATACATGAAAACATATTACTTTTATCCGAATATCTCAATTAGAGAAAAGATTTCATAATTGAAATCATATTATCAATAACGTTATTATATCGCTGATTATTTAACCTAAAAGGTTAAAATGAGACCGTAGATCATATTACGCCTCTCAAGTACGAGAATTATTTTATCAATTACGCGAGAAACTACGATAAAGTATATTAGAACTTGAATTATTTTATTTATCAAAGTTGAACGAACTTTGAAAATCTCAAAAATGTGCCAACGCTAAACGTAAATTTTACGTAAGGCGGACGTGAAACTCACGCGCAACGAGGAGAAGAACACGCTACCGAGATTCAAGTTTAAAAGTAAAGGTGGGCTTTACTATACTCAAATTGATAGAACTTATCAAATGATTTATTTATGATGCTTTATTGCAAGCAAATATTTATGAACCGATTTATTTAATTATCCGCCCAAAATATTTATGTTTTATGATGTATCCAATTCATGATTATTGATGCATAATGTGGGTAGTTCCCACTTTATGACATGCTTGAATTGTATTCTCGAAGCACCCACAAGGATGATGGAGAATTCAGATCCCGTGTCGAGATGGCCCGGATTTTGTGCACCGATTATTTGTGATCGTAGCCGAAAGGGTGCTCGTCGGTCATGTATGCCTCGAGAGTGAGGCCTCCTCCAACGCAGGAATTATTGTGGATGATTGTTGTGGTGGATATGGATCATACATACAAGGAAAATGCTCGCCAAGCGATATTTATGGAAAATGACAAAAATGTTTAGTAAACACGAGTATTTCAAATTAAAACCTCGTGTTACCGTGACGGGGCGTAGTAATTCAAAATTGATAAATTATTTCGCATGAGCCATCGAGTGCATTATTTGTACTCACCGCATATTTGTTTTAAATGTGCGATTGAGATAGTGATGATGATGGAATGAGATGTTGGGTAGTCGAGGTCTTTTGGTTTTTGGTATTTATATATGTTTTGAAAGAAAAGAACCTTGGGTGCATATCGTCATATATGCATTCACATGCTTTCCACTGCATATTCGAATATTTTGTATGTTGTTGTCGACAACTATATCTCGTCTCAATTATCGAACCCATCGTTAAAGGAACTTGTAGCCTTTATCATGACTTATGCCTTGTAAATAAGGTTTGAACTTTTGTCTTGTAAATAAGGTTTGATTATCAAGTTCGATAAATGTTATTTTGAAATCTTTCGATTATTCTTATCAATTGTTTTGTAATCACTATTCCAAGCTCCAGCCTTCTAATCTGTCCTTCGATTAGAGCTATGACAATAAGTTGAAATCTTTGACTTTCAAATGTGACTTTATTATATAATAATAATATAGTATATAATATGAAAAAAATAAAAATTAATCCTAAGCTATAGGATAGGGCCGAAAACTACTCTTATGTCACACAATGTGATAAACTTTATACTATGTGACAACTATGATCCAATGTATTAATTAAAGAGATAAGGTGACATAATAAAATGTTAAGTGATAAGATAAAATTTTGTACCTATGTTCCAAGTGGTGGCCGAAATTGTGGACTTTGTTTAAAGGTGTAATAATTTTCAATTTATGTAATAATTAGTATGCAAGTGGGATATAGGGATGTCAACGGGCGGTCTTTACCCGGACTGTAACCAAGAATTAGTATTGGTTCGGTTCGAACCGACCCAAGAATACTAGATTCGGACCGATCCGGACCATCAAATTATGGATCCGGATCGGGTATTACCCATTTTAACCGGTTACCCATCGGGCCATGGTTATACTTACACCCAATACCTCTGCTGAATTTCTCGAACATCGGCGATCGTCCATCACCACCATAGATTTTTCGAGCTATATCTAATCCAATCTCTCGATCGGCAAGCAAGTAATCGAAATCTCAATGAAACAGAGATCGAAGGATCCAATCACAAATCGAGGATCAAGTTATCAAAGTAGAGGGTTTGAAATAGTACGGAAAGAGATGAACTTTTGGAAATCGATCGAGAAATGGGGAAAATTAAAATCCAAATGTTAAAAATGATGAGAGAGAGATGGCGGTGGTCTCGGAAGATGGCAATGGCGGCTAGCTTGGTTTTGTATCATCCAAATAATAATAATATAATAATATATTTACTGTGGCAGATATTTCTAGAGCTACTTTTTGGAAATTATTGCAAAAAAAAAATAAAAAAAATTGACCGGGTCGGACCGGAACCAGACAAAATGGGTCGGGTCTGAATCGGTCCGGGTCCAAGCGGTTCTGGAACCGGAACCAGAACCGGAACCATTACTTTAAAATTTAACGGGCTTTGAACGGTTCCGGATCGGTCCGGGTAAAGACCACCCGTTGACATCCCTAGTGGGATATGCTTATAAATATAAGATGAACACTTCATTCATCCCATTTGAGACCCCTAACTACCGAAAGTATAGTGAGGAAATTAAGAGTGTTCTTCAAAAATTCAATCCAACCCTTAGATCAAATAAACATCACCGATTAAAATCGATACCGATTAAAAGGTTAGATTTCTTCCGAGCTTCGTATACATGCTAGAATTTTTGAATTTCGTCCGTTAAAATTCTAGTTATAAGCTTAGTTCATTTATGTGATTTTCGAAAATTATGAAGCATGTGCTAAGATGTTTAGCTATTGTGTTTATATGATGTTATTAAGCATGTAGTATGATTATATCACAAAATTAAGCATGTTATTAAAACTCATATGTGGACCGAAAATATGTGAGCACAATATGTTGATGATTATGATTTTTAATTGTTGATTTGAGCATGAAATAATGATCTAGGTTATTAAATATGCTTGTATGATTTTATGTAGAATTTTTGGAAAACTATAATATATATGTTCATGATTTTCGAAAAATTAGAGCATGATAATATGTTGTGATATAATTCATGTTTAAGTGTTATTATAGCATATTGATAGCGTAGATTCATAATATAGTGTTGTATGAATTTATTGGAATTATTAAAAATTATTTTGACCTAAGTCAAAAATTTCAAACATGACCTTAGTAAATTTTAATAAATAGTTAACAATTGATAAAAATTATGTTATAGCAAGGATACTTATGGATGATTATGTGTTATGTGAATTAATTAGGATTTTTGAAAAATGTTCACATGCTTAATTGGAATTTTCAAAAACTATGTAGTATAATACTAAGGTGTATAATTTTTCTTTGACCAAAGTAATTACATATTATTAATCCCCTAATAAAATAGTGTGATATATGAATTTATAAGAATTTATCAAGTCTATGTTAATTAATCCAAGATGGCCGAAAACCATAGCTTATAAGTATTAATGTTATAAATTTATTTTATCTTGTATAATTGCATAATATGTTCTAAAATAATGTTTTAAGTATATTATGATTTTATGTGAATTTTTAAAGCAAGAATTATGTATAAATTCGAAATATATATGTATAAGTATAAAAAGTCAAAATGTTGACCTTGAGGTCAAAATGGTTGACCATAGTCAAAATGTTGACTAAAGTCAAAATCGTTGATCAAAAACGTTGACCAAGGTCAAAATGCACGTAATTCAATAATACGTGATCTATGTGACGTGATACGTTTAGTAACAATGTAACTTACGTTACGTAAGTACATTAAAACGTACATTATGTGATAAAGAGATAGAATATCTCTTATATAATGAGTAATTTCGTAATCGACATCATTGTAATTAGGAAACATCAAAATAAGTTCGACGTTAGCCTTATTTGATGCATAGGACGTTATAGAAGATGTTCGTCTCTATCGAAACGTGACCAATGTACTAAAATAGTTCTTACGTTAAGCTGGGACGTGATTTTGAGCGAGACGCAGGAAGTGACCATATGTAACCACCCGGCTTCCGGATCGACTACGACCCCATTGCATCAACACGAGTCTTTTCGGTGTGCTTTGTCCTCACACACACACCCCGAGAAAACTTCCTGCGGGTCACCCATCCCACAATTGCTCCAAGCCAAGACGCTTAACTTTAGAGTTTTTATAAGATGGACTCCGAAAGAAGATGCATCTTGTTGGTATGAGTAGACATATCAAATCCTTTTGTTTCCTCGAATATGCAGTCCCATACCGCATATTCTCGAAATCCTCTCATTCCGGGTGCTTCGGTTCATTCATGTACCCTTCGCTTTGAAGCCTTAATCGGAGCCGCCTCGTCCATGCCTCCCGCACCGCGATCACTCCGCTTCCGCCCGGCGCCACATGCCCACCAACTTCCGCTTGGTTCGCCCCCGAACCACACCGCATCGGGAGAGGTTCGGCTCGATACCATCCGTAACGACCGGCTTCCAGATTGACGGTTGACCCATTGCATCAACACGAGTCTTTTCGGTGTGTTTTGTCCTCACTCACACACCCACAGGAAAACTTCCTGGGATCACCCATCTTACAATTGCTCCAAGTCAAGCACGCTTAACTTTAGAGTTTTATGAGATGGACTCAAAAGAAGATGCATCTTGTTGGTATGAGTAGCACATATCAAATCCTTTAAGTTTCCTCGAATATGCAGTCCCATACCGCATATTCTCGAAATCCTCTCATTCCGGTGCGCTTTGGTTCATTCATGTACCCTCCGCTTTGAAGCCTTAATCGAGCCGCCTCGTCCATGCCTCGCACCGCGATCACTCCGCATACCGCCGGCGCCACATGCCCACCAACTGCTGGTTCGTCCCTCAACCACACCGCATCGGGAGAGGTTCGGCTCGATACCATCTCAGAACGACCCGGCTTCCGGATTGACGGCCGACCCCACGCATCAACACGAGTCTTTTCGGTGTGCTTTGTCCTCACCACACTCCTTGAGAAAACTTCCTGGGGTCACCCATCCCACAATTGCTCCAAGCCAAGCACGCTTAACTTTAGAGTTTTTATGAGATGGACTCAAAAGAAGATGCATCTTGTTGGTATGAGTAGCACATATCAAATCCTTTAGTTTCCCGAATATGCAGTCCCATACCGCATATTCTCGAAATCCTCTCATTCCGTGCGTTTTGGTTCATTCATGTACCCTCCGCTTTGAAGCCTTAATCGGAGCCGCCTTGTCCATGCCTCTGCACCGCGATCACCCCATTTCCGCGCCGCGCCACATGCCCACCAACTTCCGCTTGTTCGTCCCTCAACCACACCATACCGGGAGAGGTTCGGCTCGATACCATCTGTGAACGACCCGGCTTCCGGATTGATGGGTGACCGAAGTTTTCTCAGGGAGTGTGTGAGTGAGGACAAAGCACACCGAAAAGACTCGTGTTGGTCTGGGGTCACCGTCAATCCGGAAGCCGGTCGTTACACCATAGAAAGACCTACGTATACCATGTGGGCTTTACTCGAAAACCCTTTTATTTACGATGCTTTCTTCGAAAAGTATTTATTTACAAAGCTTTCAGTTGAGAAATGATTATGAATTGTTATTCAATTACATGCCCAAAGTATTTATGTTTTTATGTATGATCCTATCAAGTTGTTGGTTCATCCAACAAAGAAAGAGAATAAGTTGTTGGGTCGCTCCCCGACTTAAGAGAAATTGATACTGGATCCTATACCGGAAGGATTATACCTGGCTAGGATTAACCTGATATGATGATCATGTTATATGTGGAGAAGGATGGTATGGTGATCATGTTATATGTGGAGAAGGATGGTATGATGATCCTGTTAATAGTGGAGAAGGATGGTATGATGATAGTGAAAGTTGTTGATTCGCTACCTGCGTATGATAATGTTATAATGAGATTTATAGTTGTTGGATTATTACCAATAACAGTTGATGTTATGATATTAATAGTTGTTGGTTCGCTACCAACATGTGATGATGTTATGATAATAATATATGAGAACTGATATGGATCATACAGACAGAAAATATGCCTGGCCAGACGACTTTTAAAAATAAACGAAAATGTTTTAGTAAACACGAGCATTTCCAATAAAACCTCGTGTGTTACTTAAAGGGGCAGTGTAATTTCAGAAAACGTTTTGGCATGAGCTCACTAAGTGCATTCTTGTACTTAGCCCTGCATATTTGTTTTTAAATGTACAGGTTGAGCAGTTGATGTTGGATGTTGAAGTGTTGAGCAGTTGGAGTCTTTTGTCGCTGATAAGTATAGCCTTGATTACACATCGTCATATGTGTAAATCACATGTCTTTCCGCTGCTTAAACCCTAAGTTGTATTTTGAGTATTGAAGCATATAACCACAGATCAGTTCAACCCTTTCGTTAATGATCTATTGATCTAGTTCCATATATAATATGTTGTGAGTTTATCTCCAATGGTTTGATATCCTAAGAGTTTGTTTGTCTCATGTCTTATGATCTCATAGTCAGTTATTCTTCAGCTCATTAATCCCCGTTTTAAGTGACGGCCCCGCTAATACGTCATTAGTGGTGGCGGGCTGTTACAATATATGTACTCAAATTCTAATGTATTACTAATCATATTCCACGTGTTTCGATTTTCACCTTACAATCAATCATGTCCAATCGCACACATAAAATGAAATTAACTTAAGCATAACACTTTATATTTCAAAACCTTACGCCACTTAACAAAACGTTTCGACGTAAAAATATTATACCTCGCTTTAAAAATCACATAAATTCATAGTATGTCTTAAACATATTTTGGTACTAAATATGTGATCCCATCAATTAAAATAAATTTGAAACTCATACTTCTCAACCTTAATATTTTCGCCCTTTGAAAATATTTTCAAAACTTATCCATAAATTCCTATAAATTCACATAACACACTATATTAACATAGGATCAATAATATCAAATAACATTATACATAGAAAATTTGACATCATAACTCTTCACTTTATAGTTCTAAAATTTTGAAAAATTAAATAAACAATTTTCAAATTTTCTAATTAATTCATACAACATATTATTATCATCATACATCAATAATATGTCATAATATCCTTCATACGTAAATCATACATTAATATATCATTCCTTATGATTTTGAAACTTTTATGGAATAATATCCAATATTTTCAAAAATTATGAATTAATTTATACATGCTTAAACATTACTAACTATCACCAATCTATGCTCAAAACAACAATCAAAATCCATTTCCATTAACATATGATTTTTGAAAAATAAAAAAATTAAACATGCTCAACTTTGCACTAAATTCATAATACATGCTTATAAACATCATATAAACATATTTAATTAACAACTTAAACATTTAACAAAATTTCTCAAATTTCACATAAAATAACAAAGGCATATAACTTAAAATTTCATGGATGGATTTCTAATATTTTTGCATATATAAGAAGCTTGTACAATTTCTAACCTTTTAATCGGAGTCGATCGGCGACGAAAACGTTTTTCTAACTTAAGATTTGAAGAAAAGTTGAAGAACACTTTTCTATTTTTTTTCTCTCCAAGTTTCGGTAGTTATGAAGAAATGAGAGAGAATTTGATGATATATTAATCTTATCATATAATTAATTAATTTATTACCTATCATTTTCAAACCTATCATTATCAAACTTAAATGAAAATATCTTCTTTCTTTTTCTCTTCATGTTTTCGGTACTCTCCAAGATGGAATGGAGATGATTTTTATTTTTTGATGCAAATATACATTAATAATACCTTTAGCAAAATATCTAATTCAAAGTCAACAATTTACACTACTTTATTTACTAAAATACTCCAACTTCCCTAGGAAACAAAATAATTCATTATCACTTCATTAATATATCATCTTATCTTATAAATAATTTAAATACCTATCGCTTTCAATTAATTAACCATCACTATCAAAGAAATTAAATTTCCGTCTTCCTTTCACACTTATGTAATTTTCGGTCATCACCCCTTATAATACTCCTCACTTTATTAAATAATCATCTTATCTAATACATACATTAAATACCTTTCATTTTCAATATAATTAACCATCACTTTCACACAATTTGAATTTTCTCCTCCTCCCCACTTGTACACACACTTTCGGCCACTACACATATACAACACATATCACTTTATTTTCTTCAATAAATATCTTATATCTACATTAATAACATCTCAACATCATAATAATTATACATCACTATCATAAGAGATG
The DNA here is from genome assembly GCA_036937905.1 of Salvia rosmarinus. Classification (NCBI taxonomy): domain Eukaryota; kingdom Viridiplantae; phylum Streptophyta; class Magnoliopsida; order Lamiales; family Lamiaceae; genus Salvia; species Salvia rosmarinus. Next base: position 243,805 of record JAODLM010000778.1, read on the forward strand.
AAATTTTTCTCTCTTTCACACTACAACCAAATTTTCGATCACTATGCATAATATTATACTACATGTGTTATTTTTTTCATTTAATAGCAATGTGACATAATATAGGTCTTAGATGATAGAATAAATCATAGGAAAAATAAATAAGAACAATTCTATGTACTAAAATGAAAATTTTGAACTATAGTTAGAAAATAAGAATAAATTATCCAATCTTTTTTCCTTTAATAACTAAAATTATTTTAATGAAGGATTAAATAAAAATTATGCTCTTGTTTCATAAAATACTCATAAGACTTTCTATATTGTAATTCTTTAAACGTTATACTAAGTTTTGAATTATCTCAAAACGTTGATAATCAAATCGTCTCAAAACGCTCATAAAAAGTCATAATCACCTTATTCGCTCTTTGATAATAAGGAATTAAATTCTAGGCTTCACACTTAGAAAATAACGTAAGACTAACTATCGAGAATTAATCGACGTTAGAAAAAATGCTCTTGAATGAAAATATATATATTCCTTAATTCACTAATCGTTTATGAATATAATATAAAAATTCTCGTATTATGGATAGTCGAAATTGGGCTTCGATAAATTACTATTTCGATTATCGAAACAAAACCCTAATTTACGATTTATATTATCGTAACTTTGCTTTAAAACTTTGGGATATTACAGTATACGCACAAAATTTAAGAATAAAAATGTACTTGACAAATCCCTAAATCATGAAATTATTAGCTTATTAAGTTTTATATTTTCATAGCTTATAAACTGCTTAGTAGTAACTTATTTTACCAAATACTTCTTATGAGTTTATAAATATCTAAGCAACTTATAAGTGTTTTGATGAGCTTATAATTATAAGCTCAACCAAACACACTCTTACATGAACACCGCCATGATGGTCATCTAATTTAACATGAGTTCAAGAGAGAAGATATTTATTGGTGCAGCACTAGAAGGCCAAGCACTTCATGATCTTTCTCTTACTTGAAGAATCCCATATATATATTTGTGTTAAAATGTTTCGGCTATACTTTATGCTTATCTTATATCTTTAGAATATGGAATGTTTGGATATTTAGGTTTTTTAATTATTATTGTAGAGCTACATAGACTTTGGGGATTCTTATGTAAAATAGCCTTATGCATGGCCTAGGGCAAAAGGCACATGACCCCTAAATTTGAGGGGCAACATATTTTAAAAGCAAGTCCAATTCTAAATTTATTGAGAAAATAAATATTTTAAAAATAAATCTATTACGATAATTTATTAATTCTAAATTTATGTGGAAAATAAATATTTATCTTCCAATACTCTCATGTTATGTACTCTTTCAAATGTGTCTACCATCAAAATAAAGTCAATTGGTGAAGTTATTGAGTTTGTTAGAACGTCATATTGCTTTCCTAATGTTTCTATTGCATATAAAATATTTTTATCTAAATTTGTTACTGTAGATTCAGCAGAAAGAAGTTTTTTCAAAACTAAAATTGATAAAATTATATTTGTGTTCCTACTATGCCCACAAGATTAAATGGATTAGCAATTATATGCATTAAAATAAGGTATTAGAAAATTTTGAGTTTGAAGGTGATATTGATGATTTTACTTCTCGAAATATTAGAGTTCTAAATTATTTCAATAATTATATGATTTTTGTTTTATTCGTTATACTTCGTAGTTACTATTAAAATTATCTAGCCAAACAAGCATGAAGGACCATCATGTGCTATATCTATATCTATAGTGACAATAAGATTATCAAAACATTATTTTTAAGTGACCTTTGTTTTCTTTTTTCACTAAGGGTCCGAAATGTCGTGTCCGTATTGAGCCTTATGAGATAGAAATGTGGGATGTCATGGAGAGGAATAAATTGATGGAATGGTTGTGAGATCATGTTCTTTGTTCATATATATACCGTTAGGCCTCATGTGTGTGTCTTTAGAAGATTCAACCACTATGTAATAACATTTGATTGTTTAGTATTCTATTAAATTTGCAACCAATAAATAAATACAATCATTCAAATTTTAGCATGTTTTGTATATAGTTATATCTTTTAATATAATTTTGAAAGAATGATAATTTGTGTGTCATATAAAAAACTATATAAATTAAATATGTTCATGTATATTATTTTCCCCATCCACCAAAACTTGCATTTAATTCATTTTCGACACATCCATCAAAAGCTTACATTTTTCATTTTTGAAAACATCAACTCCATAATATTTACCATCGATCTCACTTATTGTAATATTCCAAAGAAACGAATATACGATTACGGTTTTCTAAACCCGTAATTAGGGTTTTGCCGTATATTATCTTTTTACAACATCGAATCTTGTGATTTCGATACGATATCGTTATAACGAATTCCTTTCATAATTCACTAAGGATTGTGAATTAAAGGATTGAAATATTACGAAATGATTCGTCAATATATTCTAACGTCAAACGCGTATCGAACGTCAGCTTTCCATGAAATTTTCTGAGCAGTGAAGCTTGGAATTAATTTCCATCTTAATTCCTTTATTAAAAGGAATATATTTATTTAGTAAGTATGAACTTACTGCGACCATTTTGAGATGAGTCGATTTTGAACGTTTTGAGACGTTTTGAACGTCAACGTCTAGAGACGATTTGAAAAATGAGTTTAATGCTCAGGAAATTATAATAATTAATTTCCTATTAATATTTTATATAATTTCAGTATTATTAATTATTAACAATCGAATTTTCAGTTATTGAATTCGATAATTTGATATTGAAATTTTCAAAAACCCTAAGTTTATAAACTTTGGTTTTTCACATGAAATGACACTATTAAATTATCATATGGTATCTAAACTTTATAATATGATATATATGAGTGTTATTAAGCTATGAAATCAGTTTTTAGATCATTAAAAATCGATAACAGATTTTTATGATTTTCGAAACCTAATTTTCGAAATTAGGGTTTCTTATGCATAAATTAATGCTATAATTTTATTCTATGCTATTATTCAACATCTAAATCATATATTATGATATATATGTGTATATTTGATCGAAAATAGCATGAGTATCAATAATAGGTGTAAATTGTATTTTATTCCTATTTTTCCATTTATTATCGGTAAAATCGATATTAAGCTATATGTTGGATTTAATTATTTTTATGGCATGTATTATATATCTATGACCTATACTATGATTAATACATAGTATTAATGTGTAACAAAAATTAAAACAGCCCCTTACACCCTTGTAGCCGTCGGCCATCATGCTTGGACAAAGCATGATGTGCACCTTTTTATTGCCCAACCCATGAACACCCTTTTTGCTTAGCCTAATCATCACACATAATCCTCATCATTGCTACAGATTTTTCTCCCATTTGTTGGCCAAAATCGGCGAGAGAGAGAGAGGTAGTATAGGGGAGGACTCTTCCCATTCACCCCATTTCTCATTATACACACCTCCTACACTACAACACTCTCATTTCCTCTCCATTTCTCTCCCATTTCAGCAGAAAAATCGAGAGCTTCCATTTTCGAATTCTTCTTCTTCCATTCTTCTCTATTTCCTCTTCCAAACCTTGATACTATATTGTTGCTTGTGAATCCTATATCATCCTAAGGTAAATAAGACCCTAGCACCGATTTATTTCTCCATTTATTCATGGAAATCGAAACTGTTTTATATATATATATGTATTGGTGTTCGAATGCTATATGTATGTATATGTATGTTTTAATGTTCTAGAGCATGAGATATATTGTCCTTGATGATTTATATTTCCAAGTATGTGGATATATGTTAGAATAAGCATATGGTATTGTTTATTAAATTTTTGAATGGATCTAGCATGTTATATAATTTTCGAACCATAGAACTTGTTCAAAATAATTTTTCAAGATATTAAAAATGCATATGTGATGACCGATTATTTCTTGAACATTTTAATGATGAAATATTGATGTATGTTATGATTTAAGGCTATGGTAGGTTAATTAAAATTTTTAGAAAACCCTAGCTATTTATTTTAAAAATACCGTGAGCTATTTAAATAAATACCTTGGTGTATAATTTTTGTTTAAATCATATAATGACATATTAATGCTTTAATGTATTGATTATATGTTATATGATTTAATTAGAATTTTTGAAAATCAAATGCATGATTTTTAAAAAAATACCGTGAGCATGCTATATGTATATGTTGATGTATGATTTTATTTTTGAACATGTAATGGTGTTTTAATGCTTGAGTATATTATTTATGCATTGTGTGAATTAATTAGAATTTTTGGAAATCATTTACCTATTTAAATCAAATAAGCCGAAAGCTTACAAGCTTATGAGGTGATGATTTAATTAGTTCTTGATGATTATATGATGTTATATTAATATACTATAGTGTATAGACATAGTATATAATTATTGGAATTTTTGAAAACCAAATACTAAATTAAATCGAAAAAGCCGAGAGCATTACAAGCTCATATGGTGACGATTTAAATTATTTTGGTTGATGTTATGATGTTACAATGTTATAATATAATGTTTATTGATGTTGGAATTTATTTAGAATTTTTAGAAATTGTTTGCTATTTATTTGGTAATTATCTTATTATTACCGTGAATATTGTTACATATTGTGAAATAAATAGATATGATGAACTATGGGTTATATAAATATTATATACTGATGTTGGGATGTTATAATAAGTATATATCAATTTTGGGAATTTTTGGATGATTATTCCCTATTTATTTAAATTACCGTAAAATATATATATGTATATATATAAATAAATAGCAAACAGTATTATATGAATTTCATAAATTCATATTCTGGACCATAGTGTATAATAATGTACTATATGAATTTAGAAAAATTTTCAAAAGTCATTTGATATTTTAAGTTAATTATCGGAATTATCGATAATTAATAAGGATTTTAAAATCCTTTTTAAAACAGTTTATTAATGAAAATTTACTAAAATAATATTCTGGGCAGTTTTTAAATGTTACAAAATTTTATAAACATAGATTGCTATGTTTGAGACGAACGTTCATTTTATAACGTTTTAAAATACCAAAATACGCTTTTTATTTATAAAAGGGTTATTAAAATGCGAAAATAATTATAATTCCTTGATTTACAAGATAAATCGAGCAATAGGACTTTACGCTTTCAAATCGATCAAATTCGATTTATAAAACAAAATAGTAAGAAGTTCTTATTTTAAAGGTCAAAATCGTTGACCTTGTTGATCAATGTCGACTTCGTTGACTTTTTAAGTCAAACGCACGATTATACGCTTATAAATACGTCAAGACGCTGTAAGATATACTAATTGAGTATGATACCTCATTAGTAAGAAAAGATTTCACAAATGAAACCATATATCGAAAACGTGCTTATCGTTGAAAGTATCTCGAAGAACGAGAACAAGTCAATCGATACGTGTTAGAGACGTATCAATTCACTAAGGAATTCAGTCTACATCGATATGAAATATCGAAGTTTATCTTAGTTTTCGAAAGTCTCGAAAGACTTGAGCGACGTACTAAAGCCTCGCTTTTTCGTAAAGGTGTGGACGCAAACGCAGCGACGGGATTTTGACGAACGAACGAACCTAGGACTTTTACAACGAACCATAGTCCAGGTGGGCCTTCCCTTTCTTACCTCAAAATGTGGGCTTCTTATCTTCAAAAATATGACTTTACTGACATACCAAATGAATTTATTTACAGCACTTATACTACAACTGTTTATCAAATGTTTTACTGCATTACCTGCCAAAAATATTTCGTTTTGTGTATGGATCCTATCTGTTATGCCCGGGTAGGGCTATGGAGATGGTTGGAACTATTATATCAATTGTTGTGGTAGCACCCAACCTTTTTAATGTCGGGTCCCTTCGGATGACAAATGCCCGCTAGGATTGGCGTGAAGGTTGGAACTACTGCGTGTTAACATATGCTTGCAGAGTGTGTCTTGTCACGGATTACGGCGGTCACGGCGTCGTAGATGGGAGGCCTCCTCTCGACGTTTATTATTTATTATTATTATGTATTGTGACTATGAGATACGGACCATACACACCAAGAAAATGCTCTACGAGCTATGTTTATTAACCGAATGATTTGGTAAGCCTGGCATTTTAACTAAAACCCTCGTGACTTACTCAATATTGGCGGCAGTAATCCAAATCTATCAAATGTTTTCGCATGAGTCCACTAAGTGCAATTTCTCGCACTTAGCCCCGCATGTTTGTTTTAAATGTGCGGGTTGAGCTCGATGGTGATGATGGGAAAGTGTTGAGGAGTCAGTGTCCTTGACCGATTTACTTGAATTTGTGGGTTATACCTTGAATGCATATCGTCATATATGTATTCACACACTTTCCGCTGCTACACTCTGAACTCCCTTATTTACGCTTTATGTTTTTAAACTATTGAGGTCCATCGGATCAGGCCAAGTTTTGGGGTCCGATGGCCTAAACCTTTTCAAAAACAATATAACATCATCTCATATTCTGTTCAAGCATGTTAACTTATTGTTACGCTTCTCCATTTTATTCATGTAATCCCTAAAGCACTATTCCTAGTACTAGTCGCCCTCCAGTCCGGGTTGGTCCGGAATGGGGTCGTGACACTTATTTAAAAAAAAAGAATCATACATGACCTACCTTTTTTACCCCCACTATTCACTAATATATTTATTATTATCTCCATAATCCACTTTTAATCAACTACTTTTTTATCTTCACTATCTTTACATTCATAACAATTTAATTTAAATTATACCTCTAAAAATAATACAACTTTTGGTGGAACGAGGAGTATATAAATTCTGTTAGAGGTAACGACAAAAAAATGTGAGAAATTTGCGTTGATGATTAAGGAAAATGATAAAGAAGGAATAGAGCGAGAAGAAGACGAAGAAGCACAATGACGGCTGCATGTTTATTGTTTAGGATTCAGATTCATTTCTCTTGATGTTTATTTATCAATTTTGTTGCTGAAATAACAATACTTTTTTCTAGCATTTTTTATGATTCGTTTTCAAGCACTTAAATTTTATTTGTTTGGGTTGTTTTGAATTAAAATGTCTGGGCCTGCAACTATAGTCTAAATCCAGACCTTTGGGGCTTCTTAATTAAAAAAATCCTATGTGTGCCTTGATTTTGTTGATGGATTTTCTTATTTTGTTCGGTATTTATTTAAATATAAATATGACGTGATTATTAATTAATAATTAGAATGATCCTGATATTTCCAATTAATTTGTTTAAACAATATTTTATTGATTACTTGTCAAGAGATTTGTTTAAATTGGATATAGTTTAAATCTATAATTATAGTGTTATATACTCTCTTCATCCACCATAAATATATCACAATTATCTTATATGACATCTACAAAAAAAATTATTTTTCTTTTTAGGAAAATACTTCATATTTTTCAACCTTATAACTATTCATTATTTATCAAAGAACTATTTCTTCCACTCACAATCTAAAATATGATCGAACTCTTAACACTCACCAATAATTTTATTGAAACATTTGTTGTCCACAAATCATAAACTACCTCCGTCCCACCATTCTTGGCTGCTTCTTTTTAATGTGTCAATAGTTTCAAGACGCTTCAAAAAGGAAACAATTTTACACTAAAAATATCTCGAATTTCGTGCCACCTACTTTTTACACACAAAACACAACTCTCCTTAATCTACGTGCAAAAAGAAATGAGTCATGAATGGCGGGACGGAGGGAGTACTTATTATGAACAGAAAGAGTATACAGAAACAATGTTATCTTTCTGATCTATTTAGCTTAATTATGATAATGATTGTATGAAGTATCGGCCCGCTTGAGATATTGAGTTTTTCGTGTAACAAGCATAAATTCTATGTTTATAACTCTATTATATATAAATTTTAGGTAAATTAGTAGGTTCAAAATAGTACTTATATAATACTCCCTATATTTCTCAATATAAGATTTAACCATCTGTTGCACTAGGATTAAAAATATATTAATTAACCTCAAATTCAATATTCTTTTTTATTTTCTCTCACTTAAAAGGTATCTTGGAATGAGAAGAGAGAAAGAAAACAATAGAGTATTTTTAATAAGAGAGTTGAAAAGTGTAGAATTTTAATAAAAGATGAAATATAATTAACCTTGATAGATAATTTAACTTGATAGAAGAGAACATCTTATATTAAGAAACAAATTCAAAAAACTAAAATATTTTATATTGAGAAAAAAGGGAGTATAAAATTTAGAGTTATACGTAAGATGGTTACTAAAAAAATATTGTGTTAATTTTTTTACTTTTTACATTTTCATACAAGATTTATATATTATTTAAATTGAATACAAAGTTGATTAGTAGAAAACAAATGTCTAACCCTACTTCGCACAATATTAGTTTTCTTCCATTTCAAAATTAATGTTTACTTTTTATGATTAACATTTTAAATGATTGACTATTTGATGAATTAAATATGTGATAAGATAATTTTTATCTATCAATTCTTTATTTATTATAAAAGATTAGTGATTAATTAAAATAATAATTTTCTCTTTATTTTGGATTAAAAATAATAAAAAACAGTTCAAATAATTACCATCAAATATTAATCTTTAAAAATAAATATTTAATTAGATTAAATTAATTTTATGTACCCAATCTAATCATATAAAATAAACACCATCTTAAAGCTCCAGGTGGAAATGACGTACAATTTAAAAGTTTTTCAGCACAAGTACTCGAAGATAAACAGTAAACAAGTACATCTTTAGATCTCCTCTCAGAGCTATTTCCACAAATTCTAATAGAAAGCCACACTAATTGTATATGCAGCATTACAAAAAAAAAAGATAAGCTAAAATATGTAACCACAGAATTATAGGTCAATCTAATGTTATCTCAGATCAAGCAAAACACTGAGTCATGATAATCTAAAGCCTATTAGGAATTTAGGAACAACCAACCAGCAAAATTAGAAAATCATCAGTCATAATCAACCGAGATTATCCATCAAAGTTAGAAAAAACTAAACCAGTTCATCTAACGATTATCCAGAATTACATACTTTCAAAGAAATTGAAAAAAGAAATCACCATGAATCTACAAAAAAATTGTAGAACGCAAGGATAAAATGGTATATCGCAAGGATTTGCAGGAAAAGAGAGGGGAGGAAAGGGGAGAGTAGATCGGAAGCCATCGGTATGGGCGGAATTGGAAAAGGCTATGAAATTTAAATGGTGAATGCCTTTTCACAACGACGCCCAACCGAAAGATTTCGACGGCTCATCTCTACCGTTTCGGCATCCCCACTCGCCGCTAACCAACCTTCAAGGATTTCGCTACTTCCTTCTCTTTTTATAGACGCCAAACCCTAGTATTCCCAAAGCCCAACTTTCTCAACTTTAATTTTATATTTAATTTTAATAACAATTTTTTATTATTATTTCATTAAGTTAATGATTTTATTCAATTATATTAAATGTCACTAAGAACAACTTAGACGGACCTAGATTTCATGTTTTAGTAGATGCTATGCGTGAACCTAGGGAATATGTTAACTTGCAATTCCACACGGGTAACACGTTTTGCAATGTATTAAATTTGATTTTTATCCCAAAATGTGCAAGACGTGTCATAAACTGGGACATTTAGCTTCATCTTGTTCGAATATTACTAGACCACGTGGGGTGCCGAACCCTCCACGAGGTGTGTCTAACCATGCAGGGAATGATGCTTGGCAACGGGCCAGAGGAAGAGATCCTAGACCACGTCCCCCCATGCGTGGCCGAACCTCTAAAACTCCTGTCCCTATAACTGAATGGAGACGTAGAAGTGTCTCTCGCCCCAAAAAGGATAAACAAATTCAATCGCAACCCATCACAAGTGGGATCGAGATCACAAATTGTTTTGAGGCGTTAAACACCCATATTCATTTTGGGTCTTCCGAGAGCAACCAAAATCCTGAAGTCGGACAAACATCGACTTCCTCTCCCAAGGATAAATCTCTCCATATTTCTGAAAAATCACCCCAAAGTGAGCGCATAAAATCAAAATCAAAACAGCTTTCGGGTCATAGCCCATCGGTTGAACTACTATCCTCGACCGACAATTCACGGTCTTCCGAAAAAAATAAGCCTTTGGCCGAGGAATTTCATTTGATCGAGCCACCCTCGGCCGAGATCTCTCGCCCACCCAATGCCGAAATAACACCCTCGGTTGACCCACCTCTTCGGCCGAGAACTCTCGACTCACCTTCCTCGCCGATACCTCTCGACCACCTCAGACACCCACGACTCGCCACCACCGAGAAGATCGCCACCTTCTACTGGGAACCTAGCCGAGAATTCTCCGCAGGATGCTTCCGAGCCTTCAACCCATTCCTCGGCCGAGAATTCTCGACCATCCTTGACCGAGCACCCTCAACCTTCAACACCTGTCGAGAATCCTCGACAGATCACCCAACCCCAAAAACCACCAACTCGTCCAACCCACCTTTCGCCACCTAGTGCGGGGGACAACGAAAGCTCTTCACTGAATTAAGGGATCCTGTTCTTGCCTTGGAGGCACCCCCGATTCATAACACTGTGTCGGAATCATCGGTACATTCTACTTCTTCTAGTTCTTTTGATGATTATACTGCAACTAACCTTGCAGGTGAGTCAGAGAACAATGAAGAAGTAAAAATTCCAACTGCCCGAATCACAAGGAGCAAATCGAACACAAGTCGTCAGAGCTCTCCAGTCAAGAATGGCAGGAGTCCAGTTAAACGCAAAACACGTCGACGATGATTTTTACGACCTGGAATGTAAGAGGCCTCCATAAGGCTCAAAAGCAAGCTGCTCTTGCCGACCACGTGTTCAAGCATAAGCTTGATGCCATATCATTGATTGAGACGAAGCTCACAAAGCTGAAGCTCAAGAATTTCCTGGCAAAACACTTCATTTAATGGGAGTGTGTACACAACTTCGACGAGGTTCCTGGGGGAAGGATTTTAATCATCTGGAACCCAAAAAGGATTAGAGTTGAGGTCATCAGTCGAGAAAAACAGGTGATACATTCCAATTTCACTTGTTTAATTACTAACACCACTTTTGTATGCTCGATTGTCTATGATTTTTGGCAGGTTATACATAGACGGGAGCTGTGGGATTCTATGATCATCCATATAGAACCTTCTAAGCCTTCAATTATCGAGGGAGACTTTAACTGTGTCCTTGACCCGGAGGAGAGGATTGGAGGTCGAGTTCCGCTTGAACGAGAGTACAAGGACTTCGTTGATACTTGTGCTTTCATGGGACTCGAGGATTTTCCCTCGACGGGATGCCACTTTACATGGACCGATACGGTGAAGTATTCTAAGATTGATAGAGTCTTAATTAATAATGCTTGGTTGGATGCTAACCTTTTGTGGCAAACTTTACGCTAGAGGCACTTTGTCCGATCACTCGCGACCGATCACTCTCTTTGGAGATGTGACTCGATACCACCGTTCGTTCAAGTTCTTCAACATGTGGATGACGCACCCAGACTTCAAATGCCTGCTTGAAGAAAATTGGAGTGAACAAGAGAATGGTCGACCTTAGTGGATCCTGGCTGCAAAGTTGAAGAGGATGCAGCACATTTTCAAGGAGTTCAATTTCAAGGAGTTCAGCCATCTCACGGAGAGGACGAGTATCTCTAGAGTTGCATTGCACGACGTGCAATTAGCTCTGGACAGTGACCCCATGAATGGGAATCTGTTGGAACAAGAACTTGGTCTTCGAAAGAAGACTAAGTTCTTGGAAGAGGTTGAGCGTAGTTTCTTCAAGCAAAGAACGAAGAACATGCACATCAACCTCTCCGACAGATGCACTAAATTCTTTCACTCTATGGTGAAAAGAAATCACACGCGTAACACCATTTCTTTCTTGTGCAGGGAATCGGAGGAGCCGACTTATGACATGGAGGAAATCATCAGGCTTTGAGACCTTTTATACCGATCTCTTCGTGTAAAAGTTCCCACGAATGGATTCGATCCCACCGTGTTTGAGGAGGGCCCCGGCTTGATGAGGATGACGGGATGGATATGGTTATGGAGGTGTCCCGATGGAGATAAAGAATGCTGCTCGACATTGCGAGTGAGAAAGCACCGGATCGGATGGCTACCCTTCACCTTCTTCAAAGAGAATTGGGAAATCGCCGGTCAAGATGTTGTCTTAGTCATGCGGGAGTTCTTTGAGAAGGGTCTGCTATGGAGTTCAACCACTCGGTGGTGACTCTCATCCACAAGAAGCATCACAATCCCACCGTAGCTGATTTCAGACCCATTGCGTGTACCAATGTCGTCTACAAGACCATAACGAAGATCCTGACTGAAAGGATGGCGTCTTTGATGGGCAAGATCATTGATCCAGCGCAGTCTGGGTTTGTGAGAGGACGGAACATCTCGGACAATATCTTCTTGGCTCAGGAGCTGCTCAGAGGCTATCAGAGGAAGCAGATCACCCCGAGATGCATGCTGAAGATTGACCTACAGAAGGTTTATGACTCGATCTCTTGGGAGTTCCTCAGACGGGCATTGGATGGGTTGGGTTTTCACCCATGTTTCACTTATTGGATCATGACATGCGTCACCTTGGCGACATATATGCTTGCCATTAATGGAGGGACACATGGGTTCATCACTGGGCAGCGAGGGCTTAGGCAGGGTGACCCGATGTCACCCACTTTGTTCCTTTGCTGTATGGAGTATCTTTCCAGACTTTTGAAGAAACGAACAAGGGAGTTGGATTTTCAATTTCATCCTAAGTGTAGTACTTCAATTATTACACATCTTGCCTTCGCTGATGACTTGTTACTTTTTGGCAGGGGTGACATTGCATCGATGGAGGTCCTTTCAACAGACTGGAGACTTTGCTCTCGCATCCGGATTAAAGATTAATAATCATAAGTCCTTGATATTTATGGCGGGAGTTCGACCATTTGAGAAGCAGGCAATCTTGGATTTGTTCGGCTTCCCACTGGGAGAACTCCCGACTAGATATCTTGGCATCCCTCTATCTTCAAGGAAGCTAGGAATCACTCAGTATAGTGGACTAGTGGAGAAGATAGCGTCTTGTATCCACCGTTGGTCTAATCTTAATTTATCTCTTGCAGGACGGCTGGAGTTGATTCGCTCGGTTCTGCAAGAAGTGGAGTGCTTCTGGTTGCAGGTTCTTCCTCTGCCGGTCACCGTCATTGATCGCATCAATACGATGACCAGGAGGTTCCTGTGGGGTTCGACACACTGTCCAGTCGCTTGGAAAGCTGTTTGTTTACCAAAGGATGAAGGAGGTCTTGGGCTAAGAGATATTTCGACTTGGAACAAAGCTCTACTAGCAAAGACATTGTGGAACATCCATACCAAGAAGGACTCCTTGTGGATCCAATGGATCCATGCAGAATACTTGACGATAACCACCATATGGGAGTTTCCTAATCACATTCGTTTATCTCCCCTTCTTAAGAATATTCTCATCCTTCGTGATCGTTTTTTGCAGGATTCAGGAGGTGATCATGATAGAGCAGCAGATCTTCTTAAGAGTGTTTTTGGATCCAAAGGGACGAGTGCTGCATATCACTACCTCCGGGAGAAGGGTGAGAGGCAGTACTGGCACAAGGCGATTTGGAAGGACTACATCCCGCCTAAGTTTTCCATCACCATGTGGCTTGCCATGAGAGGAAGACTTAAGACGGTGGATAGATTGAGATACATGAATATCTCACAGGTATGTACCGTTTGTAATGTCCATTTGAAACTCACGATCATTTGTTTTTAAGTGTAAAGGCACGGAGGCGGTTTGGAAACAGATCAAAGAATGGCTCCATCTCCTAGGAGTATGACTACTATTGCCAGTGCTATCAAACACATTAAAAGGGAGAAGAAGGCGGGGTCCGCTATCATCCTCAGAGCTAAGCAGATTGGATTAGCAGCTACGGTAAATCACCTTTGGTATGCGCGTAACAAGATCAACTTCGAGGACATCCCCTTCGATGTGAAGACCATTGTGAAGAGTATTAAAGAAGTTGTTTATGCTGCTTTATATTCTATGTATTCTGTGGATCTTGTTATTTCGCATTTTGAGTTGGCCTTGTAGGGAGCTGAGGGATGTCTCAGTCTTGTTCTTGGATCCACTTTTGGGATGCCATATCTTGTATTTCATATCTTTTAGTGCTTTTTTGGGTGTGTGTGTTGAGGGACTACTTAGGACCAACCAAAGCAGTGCACCTCATGTGGATGCATGTGTTCACATTCCCAATCCCCTGTGCCCCACGATCACATTGCACAAGAGCACTCTTTTCCCTACTGGTCATGGGGTTTTTAATGAGGCCCGCCCCTTCTGCGTCACAAAGGGGTTTGTTGAGGTGGTTTTGTTTCTTTATTGCTTTCATAGGTTGAGCGAGTCGCTCTTTGGCCTATAGGTCTTTTATCCCTCCCCTTGCCTTGTTTCTCCGGAAATTTGGCTGTATCCCCCTCGGGTATGCCTGAGTTCGGTTTGTAATATGTTCTCCCGTTTTATGTTATTTCGAACGTTTTGACCAAATAAAAGGATAGATGTACTATAATATATGTATAGACAATATATTGTATATAACATAGTAGGATTCACATTGAAGTTAATCAATTGTTAATTTAGATTATTAATTAATTTAATAATATGAAAGAAACAACGTGGAATGAACAAACGAAAAGAAAATACTCTTATTTCCCCAAATTTGTTTTTTTTTTTTTTTCAGACGTCTCCAATTTCTTTTGCTATTTATGGACATAACCGCACAAAAATATGTACTTATTATTTCAATAATATCATTTATTTACATATTTTATCATTCATGATCGATCACGAATTAAATTAATACTTCACTAATGTCACATGTGTGACCTCTTTCAATTTACAATACATTCCACAACTTTTATTAAACCGTGTAGAAGATTCTCGGCACAAAAATATGGGACAAATGAAGTATATTTCTTATAATATTATCTGATAATGCAGTCATATACCTACTCTATCCATGAAAAGTGTATTACAATTATTTTATTCGGCTTCCACAAAAATGTATCACTTTTCTTTTAGAACATTACTCATTATTATTCAACGTCACAACTCACAACCACTCATTATTTATCAAAAATCCAATCCTACCACTCACAACATAATACATTGTGAGACCATTTCTCTACTCAAACAACACCTACCAATAATTTTATTAAAACATGTGTCGTCCACAAGTAACATAATGATTGTGGATGTAATAATAATAATAATAATAATAATAATAATAATAATAATAATAAAAAAAATTCTTAAATTTTAATACAAAACCTTATCGATTGAACAATAAAGAAAAAACAATGGAAAAATAATCAAGCAAAAAGTTACTTGAATTGCTTCACTACAAAATTCTAGTGAAAATGATCCCAATAAATCATCTGAAAATAAATTCTAAAAAAATAATCCCAAATAATTTTGGAAACATAAATCATCACAAAAAATATATAGAGATGATGGTTAATGATCCCATCTATAATATATCTATATACATTAAAAAGATAATATGAAATCTTAAATTAATTTCTATTGATTTGGACGACAATTTTTGTAAATTAAGAATAAATTAAGGTCACTATTCATGCAAGTCTAAAACCAATATGAAATTGGATAGGAATGGAATGAACTTTGGAATGGAATGATGATAGGAATGGAATAAAATGAAATATGTGATTCCTATGGTTGGTATGTACAAGGAATGAACGAATAGGAATGAAATAAAACAAATAAAATAATTATGATTTTATAATTTATGTTATTATTATCGTAGTAATAATAATAATAATAATAATAATAATAATAATAATAATAATAATAATAATAATAATAATTAGTATTAATATTTAGGAATATTATTAATACTAATTAATAATAATAATAATATCAATAGTAATAATTACTTATTATTATTAATTAATAATTATTATTATTAGTTAGAATAATTAATAATAATAATAATATCAATAATAATAATTAATTATTATTACTAATTAATAATTATTATTATTAGTTAGGAATATTATTACTATTATTATTAATTAATTATTATTATTAATAATAATATTCTAATATAATTACTTAGGAATATCATTTTAATATTATTACTTAGGAATATTATTAATATTATTATTACTAGTATTTATTATTATTATTATTATTATTATTTATTATATTAATTATTATTTATTATGTTAATATTATTAATTACTATAATTTTTATCACTATTATTATATTATAATTATTTATTATTAATAACTACTATTTATTTATTATCATAATTAATTAATTAATAATAATATTTTAATATAATCTTTATTGGTATTAATTATTATTTTTATGTCAATATTATTATTATTATCAATAATATTATTATTTTAATATGTTTATCGATAATATTATTATTTAATATAATTATTTATTGTTATTTATTATGTTACTATTATTAATAACTATATTTTTATCACTATTATTATATTAAATTATTTATTATTAATAACTACTATTTATTTATTATCATAAATATTATTATTATTAATTTTACTAGATAAAAAATAAATAAATTTGACTAATCTCATATTCATGGTAATAGCTAATACCATGGGGGAGATGAGTAATGGCTAACCCATGTTCATGGTAATAAGCATTCATTCGGGAATGGTGATTCCTGACGTAAAAATCTTACCAACCATCGGAATGGAAATGGGCGCAGGAATCACCATTCCATTCCTGCATACCAACCATCCCCTTACAGTTTGAGACGCGGGTAAGAAGAATATGTTGTCTTGGTTAGAAAGAAGAATATGTTGTCTTCATTAGAAGAGATTTCGTCTCTATCTAGCGTATAGGTTTCAACAAGAGGGGAATTTGTTGCCCTATTTTTCCATGCATCGTATTGTCATGTTCAAGATTATTTTAATAAATGTTTTTTAATGATCCATTTTACTAGTAACAAAAAAAAGGAAAAAAACAAAAGCAGAAATGAAAATAACTCATCAAGAGATCATGACCAAGGTTAGCCATCCAATCTAAACCATCAAATAATCATCAATCCACTTGCTCCGGAATGGCACCATTTTATAGTTGCATTAAAAATATTAAAAATTTAAATACATTATATTGTAGATACTATCCAAATACATATATATAGAGAGAATTGAGATTATATAGTATCCAAGTCTTTGGTAATATGTAATACTCAATCTCATTCATTCATCTCATATATCATTTGATGGAGATTTTTTCAAATTTTCTAAGTCATTTGGTGCTGATTTCGCTAATTAAGTATAGATTAGTGATTTGATTTGATTTGTTATGTGATACAAAAAATAAACCATGCATATGATTGAACAAAAAACTGTATATAGTTGAACACAAACTCCATAATATTGAACGTAAAAATACATATGATATTGGTTTGTCCAAAATTTATTCTCTCGCTTAAATCGCTTTCTAGTTTCATAATTATAAAGAAAGCAAGTGATTAACAAGAAAGAAAACAACTGATCAACAAAAAAGAAAATAAAAGATCAACAAAAAAATTATTCGTGCATATTAGAGAATAGAGAAAGAGAGATATTGAGAATAAGAAATTTGTAAGTTTATGTTTTACAACATACAGTAGAACCTCTATTAAGGAATATTTTTGGGACTACAGAAAAATATGACAGAATGAGAGGTTATTCCTAAATAGAGTTGTAGGAAGAATTTTTTTCTTTCTAATTTTAATGTACAGAACAATACATAAATATTATAATTACTAAATACATGTATTGTATAATGTATTATATACAAATACATGTACAATATTTAATTTATTTGACTTAGAATATGTAGAGTTAATCTCTTAAAGTAGACGCATGTAAGTACATGTAACTTTTATTGGAATCATTATTATGTGTTCTTATAAATATTACACAATATACATATTTTAATATCATGTCAAATATTGTTTCATACAATGACACCAAAAATTGAAAAACGAGTTCAAATGAGTGAAAAAATTCATGTTGAGTTGCACAAAATGAAGTAAATGCATCCGAAAAAGATTTTGCGAAGTGGTTGGATGATACTCATAATCTCAAGTTATCACAATCGGCGATATCGAAGGCGTTCAAGAGGCCAATCAATCATGACGAACATTCTCTTAGAGAAATATTTTAAATCTGCATAAATTTATGTATATATATATATTATTTATTGTGATTTCCATTGTCACAAGCAACCTTAGAGAAATATTTTAAATCTGCATAAATTTATGTATATATATATAGATATTATTTATTGTGATTTATTCCTAAATGGAGGTGTATTTCTTTAAGGTAGGACCTTAAAAAAATATGAATTATGACAAATATGGAGTTTATTCCGAAATATAACCGGTCCCAAGTTGGGATCATGAATTTTTATGACAAAATAGGAGGTTATTCCTAAATAGAGTATTCCTTTAGAGATGTTCTACTGTATATGTTTGTATTTCGTAGTATACATGTTTGTGTTTAGTAGTATGCATATTTTTGTTTTGTAATATGCATGCTTTTGTTTCTTAAATATGTATGTTCATATTTTTGTATATGCATATTTTTGTGTTTGATGTATGCATGTTTACGTTTTATCGTAGGCAAGTTTACGTTTTACTGTATGCATGTTTTTGTGAGTTATATGCATATTCTTCGATGGGGGTCTTTTCTCTTGCTGTCTCTTTCTCCAGTTTATCTCCTCTCTGATTTTCGGTAAACTCCTCCATAAACGACTGCCTCCTTTTTTGATATCTAGCGAATTACGTCGTAAACCATCGCTATAGCCACTCTCTCTCTCAAATCCTCAACCATCTCTCAAAATTCAATTTTTTCTCAAATTCAAGCGAAAAGAACTTGTTGTTGTTATTGTTCGCTGTTGCTGTCTACCGCCGGTGTCGCCGCTGCTATAAAAACATCGAAGAAGAAGATTAGAGGAGAGGAGAAAAAGAAGAAGACTGTTTTGTTCTTTTTCTCATTTTGCCCCTTGCGAATTTAAAAATAAATAAATAAATAAAACAAAGGACTGCTACATGTCACATTATGGTGCATCCACATGTCCACAATGTATGCTCTAGATTGAATACTACATACCACCTAAGGACATAATACTAGCGAAACTCAACCCTATATATATTTATATCAAAATTCATATTATTTTTACTCTATACATAGAGCCTAATATTGTTATGACTTGACAAACAAACTGAATTTCTTTATTTTCTCATATGTTTGAAATTATGAGTTTAAAATTTAAAATAATTTTTATATATTCTTATTAGACGTTTTAATATAACAAAACTCGTTTTAAACAATATATAGTTTAAATTAAAGCAAGCGAAAAAAATATTTTGGATCAGATTGATGCCATTAATTAGAGTATAAGTGATGAAATTAAATTGGGATTGTTAATTGTGCATGTGGATGCGTGGGTAAAGATTCGGTTGTGGATGGAGAGAGACGATGACTTCAATTTGAAATTCATTTTGGCCATTAAAAAAGCGTTGCAACTACACCAATTTCACCTTCTGAAATCTGTTGCTGGATTCCATCTACCTCCCTCCCTCTTTCCCTCCCTCTCTCTACATGAGATGTGCAGACATACATACAACAAACACATCCAAGATAATCCAAATAACAAATATGTACTCCAGTTGAACAGGGATTTCCCCATCAAATGAAAATGGCAGCTGCGAGAACAATACAAGCACAATAGACAAGTATCTGCAAGAAAATGATGGATGTAGTGGTGAATTGTTGTCCTGAACAGCATACAGAGACATCACACGTTTCTCGCAACACATATATACAACGACTTTACACTTTTGAGGTTGGGATGTAATCTTCTGTGCTGTATGTGGAGCTTTCATCCACGACCATGACTCCGGGAATACTTCAGGTCGTCTCATCAAATGCCATCACCTACGAATACAAAATCGAGCAATGTTAATTATATACAGCAACATCCTAATTACTTGGTATTTTCTGGCTCTTGCCAGCTTCCTTCATCATGGAAAGAGAAATAGTTGTACACATAATAGCACAATCTATTGTGTCCACGCTCAGTTTAAAAATTAAAACAAAAGATCAATTTTGAAGAATTTTAGATACAGAATGATTCTTATCTTATATATATATATATTTATTTACTAAATTATCCTCAAAAATTAAAATCTGTAAGTAGTAGACTAGTAGGTATTAGGTAAGGGCAAAGAATATACTTTTGGAAACCATATGAGCACAACCAGTTCAACAAGATGACAAAAGGAAGCCAGTGCAAGCAAATTACTCCTATAGTAGAGTTCAAATTAAAAAGGCAACAAACCAGAGATTCGAAGAGCGAAATTACTGTCACATTTAGTGAGGGCATCTAACTAAACGACTGGTGGATGTTCAAAGATTCCTATTTACAGAATTCAAATCAGATTGCCGCATAACCAAGATCACCAGTGTCCCGATATTTGAGTGATGGATTGGAATTACAACATAAAGGATTGGGTACTTGAATGATTACATGACTCAACAAGCTCAATTTCTGCTCACTAGTATATGGTGGATTAGACTACTATTTTTATCGATTCTGGCCAAACATACGCAATAAGCTTTATCGGATTATGTTGGTCTCACAATAGGGAAAGTCGGCTTAACTGACTGAATCACTTTGTAATTCACAACCTATAAACAAGTAAAAAACCTCACATCAATTTCGATTTACAGAACTCGACATTATGAATTCATATCTCTTTTATATCTATTTTTTTTCTCTTGTCTACTCTGCCCCTCAACACCCACCCTAGAACTGCACATCCAGAAGCGTCGAGGGACTATATCACGTTTAACAAAATAGTGGCAATAAATAAGACAAAAAGTTTATTCTACATCACTTCTCCTAGACCACCTTCCACTTAAGTTTCTGAAAAAGCAGCAACAGTTCATATTCAAACGAATGCACATGCATTCATCAATAAAGTCCAGATGATGCCACATATATTATTCTTGAGACAATTAGAATGCATCTATGGCATCATCAGGAAAGGAAAACCAAGGATACTGTTAGGGATACAAGCAAGGAGCCCTAACTCTCCCCAAAACCATGGTTATAGGGAAAGCGTTGACACTCACTTATATACCACTCCACACTTGCATGTGTAGTCGATGTGGGATATCCCACATCATAACAATACCTTCCCCTTCGAAACCGTACGTCCACGGACGGCCAACTCCGGAAGTCCTCCCCACCCACGGCTGGGTCCGCGGTGGGGCCCACCCAGGTTGCTGGCCCACCCACGACTCCATTCGCTGTGATACCAGTCCTGGGCCCACCCGGGAACTATTCCCCGGGCCCACCCGATTTCCCGGGCTGGTCAACGGGTCGCCCCTTCCCGCAGACGTACGATCCGGCAGGTCGGACCATTGTTAGGGATACAAGCAAGGAGCCCTAACTCTCCCCAAAACCATGGTTATAGGGAAAGGATTGACACTCACTTATATACCACTCCACACTTGCATGTGTAGTCGATGTGGGATATCCCACATCATAACAGATACACTTCATAATACGACACAATATTGAAATTTATGAAAATTATCCAGCCAAAAGTCTTCGGAACAAATGAGTTCTAACCAACATTACTGGAATTTTGCTTCAGCAATGATACTCTTAACCAAAAGAAAATTATGGACAAAAAACCAAAAACTGTATGTTGCAGGTTTTAATTAGGATTTTTTTTACTTGAGCACTAAACCAACATTCATACCACATAAAACATGCAGGCTCTTTGCACATTTCAAAGCATATAGCTAGCAATACAACCTTATACTCCTTCCCGACATAGGCAAATACAATAAAATAAAGGCCTAGCTAGTAATCATTCTTCTAAATGAAAACCATATGTTATGTACAGAATCAAAAAGATAATGGAAATATTTAAAGGAACCAAGAGTATGAAAAATGCCAAAAACAAAGGGACTGGTAAAAGAAATAAAATGGAAAGGATGAGGCATTACCTTGCCACAGACTGGGCAGTTATCACTTCTTTCCATCCATTCATATATACAACCAAGATGGAAATGGTGAGAACATTGTGTAAGTATCTTTGGATTTTCTTTGGTATATTCTGCAAGAAAAAGATGGATCAGAATGTAATTATGATATCATAAATCATGTGACCAAATTTTTTAGCAATACTCATGCACTCAGGTCAGTAAGGAAAGAACTACGAATCACTGTGGAGTTTGAGATCTAAAAGACAACTGCTCCATCAGTTGTTGTGTATGGTCGGTCAAGTCAATTATTCTTGTTTTACAAAATAAGTCACAGAAAATCAAATACTTAACGTAGACATTAAATATGTAAGAAACGATATTACCTTCAAGGCATGTAGGGCAGACGTCTTCATCTTCTGATGAAGTATAAATATGAGCAAATCCTGTAGCTGGCTTGGCTGTTGAGAGCTTTAGTGATGATTTTGAATTGTACTCTTTGGATGCTTCTTCACATGTAAATTCGTTCCATTTGCTTTTGGCATTCACAGATTCAGATTCTTCATCAACTTCACTTGATCTTAGCGGTTCAGTTTCCTCATGTGCGTGACTCGACCCTTTCTCCCTTCGAGAGACCAGGCCATCACGCTGTAAGCGAAAATATCTCGGATCTGCATCATAAGGCAAAGGTCTTGGAGGAGGGCGAAACATATCAGGTACAGAGTTATCAATCGATGCTGAAGAACTTAAAGAAGCTGTCCCCTGAGAGGATGATGGCAAGGTACGTTCTTCTCCTCTATGAAACAGTGATGCATACTGTAGAATCCAGTCATAGTAATTCAATATTCAAATAATGTATTAATAATCTTTGAAGCAATCTATAACATACAAGCAATTTCATATGTTTATATTATGTTGATCCAAAATTTCCAAATTCAAAACCCCTGTACTTTTGTTGTCACAGATTCAGGAAAACGAAAAATTCAATTGGAAAATCCATCTTCCAAGATTAATTGATTAGATAATTTACATTAATAAAGAAGCAACTTTGCTAACAGACACAACATTAGAGTTTCAGGAGCATTGGTAGTCCAATGAATCAAGCATAATCAACTATAGGAAGCAACTCTCTTGAGATACCAAAGCTTCATTAAAATCATTAGTAGTTTAACAAAGCAAGCATCGTATGACTAGAACACATACCAGATACAAGAAATTCTGAAGGAAGCAATGAAGGCATATACAGTTCCTATATATCGAGTTGTTCGGGTTAGCAAAATCTTCCCAGTCATCCCTTAAGCAGCAACAAGCAGCACCCATGATTACAGTGTTATCAAGCAACACAATTCCTTTTCCAAAACCGGATGCAGTCACAGAATCATATCATATTCTTAATGAGAGGATCCCAAGCTCGCAGAAGCTTAACTAACTCCGCGAACCAGCAGCCTCTCCACAGCACACAAAACCCCAAATGCCTCGGTTATATCTCAGACTTCACAAAATCAAAATTTGTGTTTTCACCTGCAAGACCAGAAAAGAAACTTAAACTACCAGAACTTGAAGATTAAACAGCATCAATTTCCTTATCATGCGAACAAACACACACACACACACACACACACACACACACACACATATATATATATATATATATATATATATATATATCGCAAGAATCAAGCTGAGCTCAAATTGTGAACAATAATTGCCTTTTCTGAATAATCAAGCTTTAGATTATGTAATAATGTACCACTCAAACAAAAAGACAAAAAGGCAAAATTAAAAAATCACAATTTCAGAAAGTAAGTAATAGAAATAATCAAGATGAGCTCAATTGTGAAAAAGAATTG
Organism: Salvia rosmarinus; assembly: GCA_036937905.1. NCBI lineage: Eukaryota > Viridiplantae > Streptophyta > Magnoliopsida > Lamiales > Lamiaceae > Salvia > Salvia rosmarinus. The sequence continues at coordinate 267,773 of JAODLM010000778.1, forward strand.
CTTTTTCTGGATTATCAAGCTTCAGTTCTGTAGTAATGTATGACTCGAACAAAAAGGCAAAACTGAAACATCAAAATTTCAGAAAAAAGTAAGTAATCAGTCATGAACAGTTCTCAACTATCTTCTTTCTTCAAAATCAAGCAAGGAAAATAATCTAATTCTTTGAGAATCACAAACACTTCAAGCCCACAAAAATTCTCAATTGATTCCTCGAACCCAGAAAACCCATTACACATAATACGTTTCTGATAATCCCAATATAGACTTTTTCTTACAAAAGAAAAAGTCTAAAAGAAGAGGAAAGTTCTAACACAAGTGTAAAAGAGCATCAAAGATAATACCAATCCGAACCCCGACGGAGATGATTACTCTGCAGAAGGAGAGAGAGAGAGAGATAAGCCGAGAAATCCGAGGCCTGATGATGTCTCGGAAACTGTACTACTGAACAAATTTCATCTATTCTTTTAATGCATCTGAACAAATTTCATCTATTTTTGATGTGGAAAAGAAAAGGATGCAAAATGTGAATAAAGCGCATTTATGAAAGACCACACGCTTTACGGTGGTGGTGGTTGAGGTAGAATAGTCTTATTCATTACATTTACCTATTGTCATCTACTGCATTTATTTATTATCATCACTAATTCAATTAATTATATTAAATTGTGCCACTAGTATTGAACGAGTACTTCTATTTTTTGATTGGTCCTAACGTAAAATGAGAGAAGAGTTAAAACGCATAGGTATGAAATGTTCAATTTTTAGTTTTTGTGATTATGTGTGTAATAAGATTGTTTACCTTATGAAATAATAGCAGTAAAATGATAGAACTTTGGCTAAATTTTAATTTTACATATCCTAGAATTATTTTATTTTAAATGATTTTAATTTTGTGTTTCGCCCCCAAATTAGAGTTGTAAGGTTCATAATTTATGATTTTCTAGTGGGGAAATCATCTTTCATGGTTTATTTTTGCCACATTAGTCTGTTCTATGTGTACACATAATTATTCTACGTGAGATACATTTAATTTGGGATAAATCGATTTCGGTGACAAAAACTCTTTGATGTGAGGTTGCGTTTGAGATCTTTATAAGACATTAATAAGCGTAACATTGTGAAAAGGTTACCATTTTACAAATCAACTTAAATAGAATATATGAAAAGGTTTTTCCTTTTCCATTTGTTGTAATCGAAAGGTCAATAGGTAAATTTTGTTAATAGCGTGCAATTAGTTGCCTCTATTTATTTTTGTATCTAACCGTCCCATAATAGTGTAACTAGTATTACTTACTGAATTATCAATGTAATACAATATACAAACTATATACTAAAAAAAAATCCCTTTGTTTCCTAAAATTGTTCCTGGTAATTTTCGGTACAGATTTCAATAAAAGATGTGGAGCGTTATGGATTGTATTCCAGTTGCCAAATCTTCAATACTTAGTGAAAGTATGCTATGAAGATCACAAAAAAATCTCATCCTTTAACCTTATGATTTTCGAAAATCACAACTATGTAAGTGTGTTTTTCTGATTTTCTCCTATAGAGATATTCAAACCCTAATGCTATAGAATTAGAACCCTATCTCGAAATACAATAACAATTATCTTCTAACGATAATATAATTCATTTATAGACACTACAACAAAAATTAGATATAGGAGCATTTATTTAGAGGCTCTTGTTACTAATTGCCTCCAAAATATATTTGGGGCAATTAGTCATATATGTAAATTTAGGGGCACAAAAAAGTTTCCTGAAAATTCCACTAACATCCAAAACTTTAATTTGGGGCAAGATAATTCTGCACTAACTTTTACATTCGTTCACTCATTTTCTCTCTCTCTCTCCACGGACTCCTTTCTCTCACTCTCCACATACTCCTTTTCTCTCTCTCCACGGAAACGTGGATTGAAACACTCACTTCTCACATCTTCGCTCATTCCAACAATATCGGTGTTGCTTGCGCTGCCTTCCGCATATAGCAGTCATCGCTCCTTTGCTCATCTCCAAAGCAAACACAAAATAGGTGAATCAGGTCAAAGTATTTTCAGTTGTGTAAATTTTTTATGTATGTTCAGTTGCGTAGTTGAGGCAGAATTTGAGATTTCACGACCTTTTTCTCTCGTTTTTTTTACCTTTACTCTCAACTATTGACTATTGTTCTCGAATGGTGCAGTGAAAGGGATTTTGCGATCTTTTTGTGCATTGATATAAAGGCACTTCTCTATTGTCGATCAAACAGGTATTTGAGTGTTTACTATCCTTCTCTTCTTTTCCATTTTTGTCTGTTTTGTGAATTGGTAATCAAAAATCTAGCCTCCAAAGTTTTAGGATTTTCTTTTAGAATTTGGAAAATTATTTTTGAAGGCAAGTGGGGGAGGTTTAGGAGATTTGGTTTTTCTAGATCTGAATGAGGGAGGATGTGTCATAGAGAGGAGCCGACAGTGGGGCTGTTAGCTTTGAAGCTAGAGATATGGATTAAACATTTTCAACTTACTCTACACGATTCAAATCCTAATAAAATATGAGAAATTAAGGAAGGAGAAGATTACAGTTACTGACCTCTTTCCTTTCATTGCGTGTATACACCTTGAATAGTCAAAGATGCTCGGGCTAACAGTAGACTCCACAGTTAATACGGTCACTAACCTGCACCATGCGAAACGATACATCACCAGAATCAATTTTAGAAATCAGGAAGTAGTATTGAAAATCGAAACTAGTTTAATCTTAGAGCTGTTACATACGAAAGTTTCAGGTTTCTTAGTGAGTATTCTCAGTTTGATTTTGTTATTGAGCTTGAAGCTAATTATTGTTTAATATTTCAAAAGGAACAATGAATACATTTTCTGTTATGTGATTCTAAGTTAAAAGTGAGACAGATTAGACGGGTTAAAAATTTCAGCCTAAACCAATGGTGATTCTATAGAGATTTATGCTTGAACTGAAACTCTTCTCATAATCTGATACTTTGGTTTTTCATGTGCTTCTTGGAGTCCAATTTTTTAAAAATCCACTGGCAATATATTGAACATTTACCAAACTTCTTCATCTCATTCCCTGTGAATCATGTTGCATCTCGGAATGTATAATAGTTTCATAGTTCTCATGACCTCTTAGTGCTGAGAAATATATGTACATGATAATGGCCCAATTTCGCAGCATCTGTTATGTTTACCTATGGATTTATTAAAAAAATTATTTGTTAAATGAGGGAATATGAAGAGCGATGATTGTGAAGAAAAAAATACATATGTTATTCGTGAAGTGAAACTAATAGGAGTTGGCTGGACCTGGGTCGAAAAAAGAGGCTGAGTCACACAATTGTTGGGCTTTAACTTTCTCGACATATTGGTTTCCAACCTATTAAGTGGGCTTTGAAAACCATTATTAACCATTACAGGAATATACTATTTTGGAAAGAATGTTTTATTGTTCGAAACAACTTTCTACTTATTGTTCTACAATTTCTTTTCCCTTTTTCTCAATAAAGTAGTGTGCTGTAATTTATAGTTTTTTCCCTTATTGGAATTGTGTGTGATCTTAATTGAATCTAATGCATCTTGCTCTGTTTAATTCTCGTTCCTGCTACGAATTTGTGTTTATTGAGATTCATTTGCTCTTTTGTTGCTTTTGCTCAACACTGATAGATGAGGGTGAGGAATTTATTTTTTATTTAGGAGAAATGTTCATGCTATTGTTAGAGTTCCTTAATTGAACTTGAGATTATAATACAGTAACAAAGAAATGCACATTTCATCCTCCTAATCTCCCTAATTTGCAACTGAGTAACTATAGACGAATTTTTTGGGGGGGAGGGGGTTGGTGGGATGGTGGGAGCGTTAAGTTCTATTATATGTTACAAATTTCTATCAATTCGCAACTTTTCACTTCACGGTTTCTTGTAGTTTATGAATATTATATTACATTATCTTTGTATGATTTGATCGTGATTGGAAGAAGATCGAGGCATTTATTGGATCGAAACAGTCATCCAGTACATTCTCTTCCATCTACTCCGTTAATGGTGATATCATCGGTTTAGATGCTTTAGTAGTCTCGCACATGAACTGGCGGTGATTTTTCACAAAATAACAATAATTGGTACTCTTAAATAATAGCCGGTAGTGATTTTTTCACAAAATATTATGACCTATTCCATGAGTATCCTGCTAAGGATCTTGGATCGATTGAATCATGATGCCAAGGCCCAAGTAACTCAACATTTAATAATGGCATTGTACACTGTGGTCCTATGATTATTATTAGGAGTTTCTATCAAGTTTTAGAAGCACCTTTCTCTAGGAATCCTACTAAGATAATTATTAAAGATGGAGTGTAGAACGGAGGATTAAGCAATGAAATGAGATTGAGAGCAAAGAAAGCATGAGAACATGCAAATGCATGAGAATCTATGCTAAACAATCAAAACTTTAATGAGATCATTGGAATAACTACACAAAGTTGGCATACAATACTAACTACGAACTCATAAATACCAAGACATAAAGCACATAAAATGTCAAATTTCTTTGGTGAGAATAGTAGAAGAAACTCTGCAGACCGCTAACAAGGTCGATACCAAAAACTTCTTCAATGCATCAAGCATCTTCACCGCAAAAGATGTTGGATTTATATCTTTGAAGCAGCTTTGGTTGAGCTTGTATACAATGTTTCGTTACCACTATTATAATCTCCTATCTGAATTGTTTACTTGATTGCATATATATGTCCTTTTATCTCATATATAAGTTAGATCATACAGTGTGTTGTAGATCACATAAGTCTGTATGATTGGTCAAGCTTAATGAGATATAAAAAGTATCACAGCTGAGACAACCTAAGGACAAGGGTATAGGCTGCGGTGTAGATAAGAAGTGACTTGACTTGGTTGCTTGTCTATGCTGGTACGTCTCTGACGTATTGATGGATCACAGTGAGATGAGTTCTTCTATCTGACCGTCGTGAAGAACCTAGATCTCAATAACTTACGATGATCTAAACCTCGATAAGGTATTAGGTGAGTATGAGTTGCTGACCATCACTTTGACTTGTTATGGGTAAGGGTTACATGAGATAACCCAAGATTCTCTGCATCTTGGGTGGTGGCGGTGCTTGTATGTCATACTAGTTACCTGTATCGAGTCACCGTATCCGTTTAGGATGATGACGTCCCCTTAAGGAGCTCAAAAGGTTTATTATATTAAACCCTGCAGGTTGAGTTATCTCAAGTACAATAATAAGGTTGAGTGGTACTACTTAAGGTATTAAAGATATTAATTATTTTTAAGCGATCGAGCGTTGTAAATAATTAATGGACGACGATATCTTAAATACGGGATTCAGAAGTCTAAGTGCAAGCCCGACTCAACTTCGGTAATAAAGGGTAAGTCAAGATTTATTCTCTAGTGGCATGAATAAATGTTTATGAATTAATTTATGTTCGGGTGAACATAAGATAATTAATTTATTTGAGGCCCATCTTTATTCCTTGCATTTGATCCCTTGGCTGTCCCATCCAGGCCTGGAGCTTAGTGAAAATCGTCCACCTCTCTTAAGAGTCCTACTGGGACTCTAACTGATCCTTTCTATCTTAAGTGATATGATTATATTTATTAGATATGCATAAATCCTATCTAGATAGGATTTAGGAATGCATTATAAATATAAGGTGAGAGAGAAAATCAATGCTAATGCTCATGTGATATTTTCGAGAATTACTATTCCTACATAGTGAGAATTTTCAAAAATTTGAGAGAAAAAAGGTGAGACGTTTTTCTATAGCTTTCTCCATAGATTGTCCTCACTCGACATTGGAGTTTAGGCAAACGGGATACAGTCTAGAAGATCAAAGCACGAGTCTTGATCCATTCTACCACGACGACGAAGACACCAGAAAACCCTACGTGTTGCAATTAATTATATAGGTGCATGCTAGGAATATAATCAATGTATGGTGAATTAAACATCCAAGATAGATCATCGGGAGATGGTTAAAATCAGATTTCCCTACAAAAGAAATGAATAGAATGTAAATATATTTTTATCCAAAGCCAATAAGAAAATTTTGGACTAATAAGAGGGATGAAAAATACAAAACCCAAAAGGAGCGCCCTGTAATCAGAAGTGGTTGATATGATAGATGACTCGTATCCGGTAAGACAAAGTGACCACTAAAACTTAACTGTTTGTTTCTTAATACTTTTCCTAGAAACATTCAAAGACAAGAGACATCCAGCAAGTGTTTCCTTATAACACGTAAACGTGTTACACGGAACTAGAGGATCTAAGTGCTAACGAAGGGTGAACAAAAGTTGCGTCCAAAGACTCTTCTTGACATCATAAAGAGAGAAAATTCTAACATTAAAAATCCACAAGAGTAAATTTGGAAAATTGAAATCCTTGTTGCAAACCTGCTGCATGTAAACAGTAAAACTTGATGTATCTGATTATAATTATCTTGCAGTTAGGAGGAAAGGGCACGGGATGATTAGTATGATGATTAGTTGAGAGGTCTCTCTCTATTTCTCTTTCATTCTATTGTGGAGGTTGTAATTAATTTGTTTTGGTATAATTATTTTTCTACTCTTGAAAGGAGACCAATTATCCAAAAAATAAATATCTATTTGTTCTATAATTTATTTTGGTATACTTCTTTTTCTACTCTTAAGAGGAGACCAATTATCCAAAAGATATTGTATTCTATTTCCTAATCTATACGCATAAATTTTTTTACACAATTTCAATCTAGAGAATTTTAAGTAACAAGCCTATATTCATGGACAATGATTTTTAAAGCATGAAGAAATATTGATTTATCCAACAGAACTTCATGAAACAATTGGAGATTCTATTGGAGCACCGATCGCTTGGCCTTTATCATTGGTATATTCTTTTTTTTTAAATATTGAAATTGTGTGTATGATGAAGTTTATATGTCTACATATGTGTGCAACTCATCTCTTCATGGTATTATCAATAACTTGTTTTTGTGTTAGTATAACATTTTCTTTATCTAATATGTAGATTGTCTTGGATGAGAATGAGAATTGATACAAGAAATTTGATGGAGCAAGAGCATTTAATCTCAAAGGACCTTTCATATTTTAGATGGTGTGATTTTTAAATTTGTATTATGTAGAAACAATTTTATGATTCCATTTATTTTTTTCTAGCAAATATGGATATAAGTGGGAGGACATGAACTTTATGCATATTGTCATTTAGATTGTTTAGTATTAAAAAGTTGATGAAGTTGTAGATTTTAAATAAATTTACGTTTAATATATAGCAATGCGTTTGGGGCACAAGATTTCTAATTCCACACATTTAAGTGCCTCATAATATTAATTTGTGGACATATATAGAAGTTTATTGCTACATTATATGCCTCAAATTGAATTTAAGGGCACAACTAAGTGCCCCAAGAAATTAATTTGGAGACATAAATGAATTTTGATGCTACATTTTATGTCCGATATTTATATAAAAGACACAAATAAGTGTCTCGACATTACATTTCAAGGCATATTTAAATGCCTGGAAATACAACATCGAAACATTTATTTGTGTCTTTTATATAAATATCGGGACATAAAACGTGCCTCAAGAAATATTGGGACACAAACTAAATCTGTTAAGGTGCATTTATATATGACTTAAGAAATCAATCTTGGGACATATAAAAATGATTAGAAAGCTATTGGTTTAGAGACACTTAAAAAGTGCCTCTAACATTATTGGGACACGATGTTTGGCAACACATATGATAAATGCCCCCAAAATCATAAGTGCCCCAAAATGATATATATTGAGACACTTTTCAATTCCTCAAAAAGTACTTTTTGTTGTAGTGAGATAATAATTATATCTTGATATCTTTTAATATCAAATAAGTATATTTAGAGTATGAGATGTATTAAATAAATAATATATTAATCAGAGCACATTCTCAGTGGGATTGTGTATAGGGGGGACGAAAATAAGGATGGTAAAACATCTTGATTGGTCAGCCCAGGGATCAAATATAAGAAATAAAGATGGATCTCAAATGAATTAATTCCCTATGTTAAGCCCAAAATATAATTAATTCATAAATATTAATTAATTTCACTAAAGAATTAATATTGGTTTGTCTTTTTACTTTCGTTTGAGTCTGGATTATTAGACTTAAATGATCATCGTATTTAAGATATACAATATCCATTGATTAATTAGAGTTTCTGATAGCTCTAAATTAATTCATTACTAATTAATAAATAATTAGTTCTTTAAGTAGTACCACTCAACTTTATTATCGAATCTGATAAAATCAACATGCAGCGTTTAATACGATAAACCTTTTGAACTCTTTAAGGGGATATCATCAACCTAAACAGGATAAAGTTACCTAATACAAAATTTCAAATATCATATACAAACTGCTCCCACCAAATATGGGGAGTATTTTAAGTTATCACAAAACTTTCAACCATGACACTCAAAGTGAGAGTCATACATGCATATATATATATATAGTTGAAATTCTATTAGGATTAGGATTACATTAAGTCACTGAGATCTAAATTCTTCACGAAGATTAGATAAAAGAACATATCTTATTCTGATTCTTATCAATATGTAAAGACGTATCAATAAACAAATCATCAATACAGACTACTTTCTGTTTACACTGTAGCCTAAACCAATAACTCGTCATTGAGTTGTTTCGGATGAAATATTAGTTTTATATCTCATAAGGTTAATCCAATCATATGATCTTATATGGTCTACAAAATATCATATGATCTACTTTATGATGAGATAATAAGACATATATATGCGATAAGTTAACAATTCAGATAGGAGAATAATAGTGAACTGAGAACATTATATATAAGCATAAAACATCTTCCTTTCAATATCCAAACCCAACATGCATACACTTCTAACATTTCAGGTAGAGATTTGAAAAGTTTCACTGAGTAGGTTGAAGTCTTATTGTATAAATTATTTTATAACTTATCTCCTTATAGTAAAATATTTCTCCTGGATAAGACCCTCCAATCATAAATAATTCACTAAAATGAATTACTAAATTCTTATGTTGATTTATTGCTTTGATATATTTATATTTGTGTGAATATTCCTTCCATATATAACACACCTCACAACGAACATATCATCACATCACATGTTCAACGAATTCAATATCTGAAACCTATGTATCCTAGTTCGAAAACAGACACTGCACCTATGAAATTTTTTCTTATCCATAATTGGCATGTTCCAATAATTTACAAGATTTATGTGAATAAAAAACAAACTGGTAAAATGTCATTGTCACCCCAAACTGGCCGACAATTTATCGCACAAAATTATCACCATTGGTTGGATTTAGGGTACGACCGGCTGTAATATTCCAAAGAAACGAACGTATGATTACGGTAATTTAAACCCGTGAATTAGGGTTTTGCCGAATGTTATTCTTATAACATCGAATAATTGTGTTTCGATTCAGTATCGTTATAACGAATTCCTTTTTATAATTCACTAAGGATTGTGAATTAAAGGATTGAAATATTTCGAAATGGTTCGTCAATATATTTTAACGTCGATCGCGTATCGAACGTCTGTATATTATGGAAATCTCTGAGCTGTAGAGCTTGGAATTAATTTCCATCTTAATTCCTTTATTAAATGGAATATATTATAAAGTAAGTATGAACTTACTACGACCATTTTGAGATGAGTCGATTTTGAACGTTTTGAAACGTTTTGAACGTTAACGTCTAGAGACGTTATGAAAAATGAGTTTAATGCTCAGGAAATTATAATAATTAATTTCCTATTATTATTTTATATAATTACAGTATTATTAATTATTAAAATCGAAATTTTAGCTATTAAAATTCGATATTTTGGAATTGAGTTATTTCGAAAACCCTAAGTTTATAAACTATGATTTTTCACATGAAATAATACCATTAAATTATCATATGGTATCTAAACTATATGTTATAATATATATGAGTATTATTAAGCTATAAAATCAATTTTTGGAGCATTAAAACTCGATATTGCATATTTATAATTTTCGAAACCCAATTTTTAAAATTAGGGTTTCATATGCATAAATTAATGCAATTATTTTATCCTATGCTATTATTTAATATCTAAAGCATATATTATGATATATATATGTATATTTTGATCGAATTGGGCATGAGTATCAATAATAGGTGTAATTTGTATTTTTATTCCTATTTTTCTAATTACTTTCGGTAATTTCGAACATGTACCATCTATAATGTTTTAATTATTTTTATGACTTGTATTATATATCTATAATCATGTATGAGATATATAATGTATTAATATACAAAAACAAAATAAAATCCCACCCCTACACCCCAAATCTCGCCGGCTACACCCTCTTGAAACAAACAAGATCTCCTTTTTCAATTGGCCAATGCATGGAGAGCCTTTCTAGCCTACACTCATCATCACCACACTCTACACACTCAAGTCATTATTCCTATTGTGTGTGTGTGTGTGCGCCGAAGAGAGAGAGATATACATGGGGGAAAACTCTTCCCATACACTTCATTACACTCATAACACACCTCAACTCTACACTACTCACAAAATCCTCCCCATTCTCTCTAAAATCTGGAAGAAGAACCGAGAGCCAAGCCCCTCATTTTTTCGAAAGTTCTCTTCCATTTTCTTCTCCATTTCTTCACCCAAACTTGATATACTATATTGTTCTTAAGATCCTATACCATTCCAAGGTAAAACAAGGCACCATAGCTTCGATTTTCTCATCCTTGTTCAATGAAAATCGAGAGCATGCTACACATATATTTTCGTATGTATTAATGTTCTTATGAATGGACTATGAGTTCATGTATTGTTCTTGATGATTATATTGTGCAAAATGTGAGTATATATGCTTAAATAATCATATGACCTTGCTTATTAAATTTTAGAATAGATCTAGTGTGTATATATGATTTTCGAACCATATAACATGTTGAACTAATTTTCGAAAACTTTATAAAATGTTTAATGGTGATCGAATACTTGTAAAAATATTCTAAGGATAGATTAATGTTCTAGGATATGTTTAGAGTTCATAAGGTTTCATTTAGAATTTTTGAAAAACCCTAAGCTTGATTATTTGAAAATACCGAAAGCTATATGGTGTGTACCTTGGTGCATAATTTTTGTTTGAAGCATGTAATGTCATATTAATGCTTTAATGTATTGTTTATATGTTCTATGATTTATTTAGAATTTTTGGAAACCATATGTTTAATTTTTGAAGAATACCGTGAGCATATATACATTGAATGTTGGTGTATGATTTTTATTTTAATCATACAATGGTATATTAATACTTTAGTATATTGTTTATGTATTGTATGATTTTGTTGGAATTTTTGGGAATCAAATACTAAATTGAATCAAAAAAACCGAAGAGCTATTGCTCAACAAGGTGATGATTTAATTTGGTTTTGATGAATGTTTTAATGTTATAATGTTGTATTATAATGTATAAACATAGTGTATAATAATTAGAATTTTTGGAAATCAAATACCTAATTTAAATCAAAAAAATCGAGAGCACTATGTGCATAAGGTGATGATTTAATTGGTTTTTGATGATTAAATGATGTTATATTGTTATACTATAGTATATAAGCATAGTATATAATTGTTGGAATTTTTGAAAACCAAAAACCAAAAACAATCAAAAAAGCCGAGAGCTTACAAGCTCATATGGTGATGATTTCAATTGGTTTGGTTGATATTATGATGTTACAATGTTATAATATAATGTTTAATCATGTTATGATTTAATTAGAATTTTTAAAAATTGTTTGATAATTATTGGGTAATTAAATCGAAATTACCGTGAATATTGTTATATATTGTGGAATGAATGTTTATGATGGACTATAGGCTATATTAATGATATATATTGATTTTGGGATATTATACTATGTGTATATTAATTTTGGGAATTTTTGGATAATTATTCCATATTATATGGAATTACCGAATTATATATATGTATATATTCTAATAAATGACAAACAATATCATATGGATGTTATAAATTCATATTCTGGACCATAGTGTATAATAATACACTATATTAATTTAGAAATTTTTTCAAAAGTCATTTAGTATTTTTAAACTAATTATGGAGATTTTCGATAATTAATAAGGATTTTAAATCCTTTTTAATTCAGTTAAATAATAAAATATATGTCTAATTAATATTCTGGACATATTTGAAATTTATAAAATTTTATAAACATAGATTACTATGTTTGAGACAAACGTTAGGTTATTAACGTTTTAAAATCGAAAATACGCGTTTTTAATTATTAAGGGGTTTATTTAAATGCGAAATCATTTATAAGTCCTTTGATTTACGTGATAAATCAAGAAATGGGACTTTACGATTTTTAATCGATCGAATTTCGATTTATAAAATAAAATAGTAAGAAATTACTATTTGAAAGTCAAAATTGTTGACTTTGTTGACCAGTGTTGACTTCGTTGACTTTTAAAGTCAAACGTACGATTATACCTTCGATAAATACGCCAATGCGCGTAAGATGTTCTAATTGAGTATAATACCTCATTAGTAAGAAAAGATTTCACAAATGAAATCCTTATATCGAGAAACGTGCTCATACGTTAAAACGTTTAAACCGGAGGCGTTAAACCGAAATAGTTGAACGTATCTCGAGGAACGAGAACAATTCAATTAAATAACGTATTTGAAAGCATATCGAATTCATTTGAGGAATTCAGTTTACATCGATATAAAATATCGAAGTTATCTTAGCTTTTGAAAGTCTCGAGAGACTTGAGCGACGTACTAAAGCCTCGCTTTTTCATAAAGGTGTGGACGCAAACGCGGCGACTGGATACTAACGTACGAACGAACCTAGGACTCGATTTACAACGAACCATAGTCCAGGTGGGCTTCTTATCTTCAAAATATGGGCCTTTTCTTACCCCACTAAGACGTGACTTTACTGTTATTCCAAAATGAATTTCTTTACGATACTTATTCTACAACTGTTGACAAATGTTTACTATATTACCTGCCAAAAATATTATGTTTTGTGTATGGATCCTATCTGTTATGTCATTTGGGTCGCGCCCAACCTTTTAAATGTCGGGTCCCGTGCTTGGGATGATAAATGCCTGGCTAGGATTGGCGTGAAGGTTGGAACTATTGCTATGTTAACATATGCTTGAGAGGTATTGTGTCTTTGTCACTGTAATATCCCGCAGTTTTAATGCTTAATTACGATAATTAAAATCGTAATTTAGGGTTTAAGCCTCGATAATTAAAATCTTAATTAGTCAATGCTCGACTTTGACTAAGCATAAGTTGATAGTTTCTGTGTGATATTCACTGACGCTCAGTGAATTAAGGAATATAGTTTCTGATATTCCTTCGAACGTATTATTCTAACGTCGATTATATTTCGATAATTAGTCTTACATTATTTCTAAGCAATGTAGCTTAGATTTTAAATTCCTTATTATCAAAGGAATGTAGAGAAGTGACTATAATGTTCTTATGAACATTTAGAGGTGATTCGATTATCAAACGAATTGAGACGATTAGAACGTCGACGTTTTAGAGATGAATCGAAAACTTAGTCTAACAATTATGGAATTATGTTTTATTAATTCCTATGATTATTTTACGATAAAAGAACATTATTTTTATATAATGTATCATTAAAAATAATGCTGGAGAATTAAGGGACAATTGTTGGATGAATTGTTCCTATTTTCGAAAATGTGATTCGAAAATAATGAGTTTATGACTTAGAATAATTTTAATAATTTTACTATGATTTAATATATATTCTAGGACATATATTATGTCATATAGCTATTAATTGCAAGAAAATGAAATATGTAGCAATTACTACCTATAAGCACCGAAAATGCATCACATATATGTATTAATGGATGAATTCTTATCACATTAAAGGTGTTACGTGATAATGAGGTTAAGAAAATATTACTAAGAGATAATATGAGGTGTTTATCAAAGTTGGGCAAGTTGAAATATCTTTGGACGAAAATGTTGAATTATTTATGTGAAATAAAGATAAATATCATGCTATTATTAATGATATGTTATTATTATGTTGGGAAGATATTATTAAGAGATAATGTAGTAATAGTTACCAATTAAAACAAGTAACTATGGAATTTGTTTGGTAGTAGTTGAAATGTTTGAAAATTAGTGTGAACAAGTGTGAAAATAAAATAAAAAGTCATGGTGTAAAATGTTGACTATTCAAATGTGACATTATCTTATAATTATATTAAAGTATATGATATGAAAAAAATAAAAATCATTCCTAAAAACTAGAGAGTAGCCGACACATATATATACCTAGTCTAAAGTGAATATTTTCTTTATTATGTAAGTATATTGTTAATATACATTAAATATGAGATAAGATGTTATATTAAGATAAATTAAAGTATGAAATTTTGTCTTGCTCTTATCCTTAACCACCGAAAATTTAATTAAATAAAACAAAGGTGGTGCAACTTGTGTAAGTGTTGTGTTTTGATTTCATGGTTACCGTGAGCACAAGTGTGAATGAAATAAAAATTTCTCAATTCAATTACTTCATAGTGCCGTGGACTATGATAAGGAGGAAGAAAAAGAAGTTTTTGTCTTATGCATTACCAAGTGGGCGAAATTGTTGAAAATTTGGTAAAAGATAATAATTGTTATTTTATGAAATAATTGCCTAACAAGTGGATTAGTCTTTAAATATAGGATTGGATCAATTTTTGCTCTCATTTGATCCCCTAAGTACCGAAAGGTTGAGAAGAAATTTTGAGAGGGAGAGTTCATCACTTAGTTCACAAATCTTTGATAGAAAAACGTTGCCGTTAAAAATCGACTCCGATTAAAAGGTTAGAAACGTTACGAGCTTTGTTTACATGTTAGAATTTTCGAATTTCATCCGTTAGAATTCATGTTATAAGCTTAGTTTGATTATGTTGCATTTTCGAAAAGTATGATTCATGTATTAAGTGTTTAGAAATCATGTTTATATGATATCTTTAAGCTTATACTATGATTATATTACAAAGATAAGCATAGTATTAAAAGTTACATGTTGACCGAAAATGTGTAGGCATGGTATGTTGATGATTATGATTTTTAATTGTGGATTTGAGCATGAAATAATGATCTAGGGTATTAAATAGACTTATATGAATTTATGTGGAATTTTTGGGAAACTATAGTATATATATACATGATGACCGAAAATATTTAGAAAAATATTAAGTTGTGATATAATTCATGATTTAATGATATTATAGCATATTGATGATGTAGATTCATAATATAGTGTTATATGAATTTATTGGAGTCTTTAAAAATTAATTGGACCTAAGTCACTTTTTCGAAAAGATGACTATAGTAAAATTAAATGAGTAGTTCATAATTGATAACAATTATGTTATAATAAGGATATTTATGGATGATTATGTGTTATGTGAATTTATTAGAATTTTTGAAAAATGTTTAGTTGATTAAATAAGAGGACCGAAAACTATACCTTATATGTATTAATGTTATAAATTTATTTTATCAAGTATAATTGCATGAAATGTTCTAAAATAATGTTTTAGACATAGTATGATTTTATAGGAATTTTTGGAACAAGAATTGAACATCAAAATCGAAAATTACATAAGAAATTGAAAAAGTCAAAATGTTGACTTTTGAGTTGACTAAAGTCAAAATGTTGACTATATGTTGACTAAGTCAAAATTGTTGACCAAAAACGTTGACCAAGGTCAAATCGCACGCAATTCGATAATACGCGATTTATGTGACGCAGTACGTTTAGTAACAATGTAACTTACGATACGTAAGTACATTAAAACGTACATTATGTGCTAAAGAGATGGAATATCTCTTATAAGATGAGCGATTTCATAATCAACATCATTTGATTAGGAAACATCAGAATAAGTTCGACGTTAGGCCTATTTGATTCATAGGACGTTATAGACGATGTTCGTCTCTATCGAACGTGACCAATGTACTAAAATAAGTTCTTACGTTAAGGTGGGACGTGGACTTTAGCGATGACGTTAGAAAGGAACTTTTATTGAAAAGCTACGTACCAGGTGGGCTTTACTCGAAAACCCTTTTATTTATGACGCTTTCTTCGAAAAGTATTTATTTACAAGCTTTCAGTTGAAAATGATTATGAACTATTATTCAATTACATGCCCAAAATATTTATGTTTTAACGTATGGATCCTATCATGTTGTTGGGCGAGCCAACGATGTATGTGAATCAGTTATTGGGTCGCTCCCAATTTTTAAATCGATATCGGATCTTAGTCGATGAAATTCACGGCTAAGATTAACGTGTACACCGTTTTTGTGACCGTGAGCCGTTAGCAACATCATCGGCGGTCGTGGATCTAGTCGACGCAGAATCCCCGGCTATGTGATTGGGAGCCGTTAGCAACATCTTCGGTCGATCACGGCGTCGGTGAAGAGGCCTACTTCTGCACGTGAGATCGGTTTATGAGATCGATTATGAATAATTATGTGAATGATACGGATCATACGTAACGGAAAATGCTGCTTGAGCGAATCTTTGAGAAATGATAAAGTATTTTGGTATTCACGAGTTATTTCAACTAAAATCCTCGTGTTATACTTATGGGCAGTGTAATTAAATGAAATTATTTTGGCATGAGTCCACTAAGTGCAATCTTGTACTTAGCCCTGCATGTTTGTTTTAAATGTGCGAGTTGGCTGTGATGGGATGGACAAGTGTTGAGCAGTCGGAGTTTTTGTCACTGATAGTTTACCTTGGATGTATATCGTCATATATGCATTCACATGCTTTCCGCTGTTCAAAACACTTTATTATATTTTTGGATATTACTTATGTTACCTCCAGATCAAGTCTTGAAAGGTTGTTGGTCATTATGTTCTTAATCCCTGCTTAGTTGGTAATAGTCCCGTCTAATCCGTACTTTAGATTGGCGGGCTGTTACATGTACGGGATTACGGCCGGTCACGGCGTCGTAGATGGGAGGCCTCCCTCTCGACGTTTAATTTTTAATACTGTTATGAATTGTTACTATGAGATACGGACCATACATACCAAGAAAATGCTCGGCCGAGCTATGTTTACGAACTGAAAATGATTTGGTAAGCACAAGGCATTTTAACTAAAACTGTAATACCCCGAGTTTTTAAACGAGAAAATGCGATAATAAAAATCGCTAATTAGGGTTTTGTTACGGTAATCGAAATAGTGATTTATCAAAACTGGATTTCGACTATCCTTTATACAAGTATTATTATATTGTATTCACTAACGCTTAGTGAATTAAGGAATATGGTTTCTAATATTCCTTCGAACGTATATTTCTAACGTCGATAAAAATTGACAGTTTAGTCTTACGATATTTCTAAGCAATGAAGCTTAGATTTTAAATTCCTTATTATCAAAGGAATGTGAGAAGTGACTACAATGTTCTTATGAACATTTAGAGATGATTCGATTATCAAACGAATTGAGACGATTAGAACGTCGACGTTTTAGAAATGAATCAAAAACTTAGTCTAACAATTATGGAATTATGTTTTATTAATTTCTATGATTATTTTATGCTATAAGAACATTATTTTTATATAATGTAGCATTAAAATAATGCTAGAGGAATTAAGAAATAAAGCTTGAATAAATAGTACCTATTTTCGAATTTAAGCTCGAAAATTAGGGTTTGAGACGATGGGACAATTTTAATAATTTTTCCTATGATTTATTATATCATCTAGGACATATATTATGTCATATATACATTAATTGCAAGAAAATAAAATATGTAGCATTTAAGCTACATAAGTGTCGAAATTATGCACTTATATGTGTTAATAAATTAAATCCTTATCCTTTTGATAATGCTATGCATTAATTATTATAGTGAGACATTATTAATGTATAAGATAAGGTATATTATGAATTATACAAATGGGAGGCCACTTGTAAAGGAAAGTGCCGAAAATTTTGACTAAGTGTGTGAAATGGATGAAAATATCATGCTCCAATTAATGAGATGTCATAATTATGATGTTATGATATTATTATAAGATAAGATAAGAGTAGGTTATCAATTAAAACAAGAAACTATGGCTTTAATCATGTAGGAACCGATTTTGTTGACAAAAAAAATAAGGAAAGATGAAATAATTAAACTCTTTGATAATGACATAATTCTTAGTGTAAAAGTTTGACTTTTCAAATATGATTTTATCCTAAGGTATTATTAAGATATATGATAGAATAAAAATAAAATTCATTTCTCCAAACCATGCAATAGCCGACACACATAATTATATAGTAGCAAAGTGTGAATTTTTCTTCAATATTGATAATGATAGGCAATGATAAACAATACATGTAATAAATAAGAAATCATTACTACTATATTCAAAGTGCCGTCCACATAAGAATTAATGGAATGAAATTTTCTCATTTGATACATAGGATTGGCGTAAGCTTTATTAAGAAGGAAAAAAAAAAGAATTTTGTCCCAAAGCAACTATCTAGTGGACGGACGAATATGATGTACATTAATTAAGGTATGATTACTTTAATAATGACATGATAAAAATAAAATCCTTACCTCTAGTATATCAAGTTGGCCGATTATTTTGACCATTTATACAAGTGGATTAGTTGATATTTTATGTGTAATAATTATATACAAGTGGGTTAAGTCTATAAATATAAGAAGGGATCAACCATTTCTCATTTTACACTCCATAATACCGAAAATTGAGGGAGAAAAATTGAGAGAGTTCATCACTTGTTCATCTCAAATCTTAGATAGAAAAACGTTGCCGTTGATAATCGACTCCGATTAAAAGGTTAGAAACGTTACGAGCTTCGTATACATGCTAGAATTTTCAAGTTTCGTCCGTTAAATTTTAAGTTATGAGCTTAGTTCATTTATGATATTTTCGAAAATTATAAACCATGTGCTAAGATGTTTAGAAATCATGTTTATATGATATTATTAAACATGTACTATGATTATATTACAAGGATAAGCATAATATTAAAAGTTACATTTGGACCGAAAACTTAGGAGTGTGATATGTTGATGATTTTGATATTTAATTGTTGATTTAAGCATGAAATCATAATCTAGGATATTAAATAAGCTTATATGAATTTATATAGAATTTTGGAGAACTTTAGTACCTAAGTTCAAGAATTTCGAAAATTATAACATATGATAGTAGGTTGTGATATAATTTATGTTTAAGTGTTATAATAGCATATTAAGTGTGTAGAATAATAATATATGGTTGTGGGAATTTATTGAAATTTATAATGATTTATTGGACCTAAGTCAAAATTTTGAAATATGACTTAGGTAAATTAAATTCAATAGTTCATAATAAATAACAATTATGTTATAATAAGGTTAATTAAGGGTGATTAAGTATTATGTGAATTTATTGGAATTTTTGAAAAATGTTTAGTTGATTAATTGTGATAACCGAAAATCATACCTTGTGTATTAATGTTATAAATTTATTTTATCAAGTATAATTGCATAATATGACCTAAGATGATGTTTTAGACATAGTATGATTTTATGGGAATTTTTAGAACAAGAATTGCACATAAAATAATAGAATTTCATAAATAATTGAAAAAGTCAAAATGTTGTTTTTGTTGACCAAAGTCAAAATTGTTGACTTTTTGTGGACTTCGGTCAAAATTGTTGACCAAAAACGTTGACCAATGTCAAAGAAGCACGTAATTCGATGTCGTGATCATGTGGCGTGAAGACGTTTAGTAAGAATGTAACTTACGTTACGTAAGTACATTAAAGCGTCATTATATATTAAAAGGGTGAATATTCTTATAAATCAAGAAATTTATAATCGACATCAATCGATTAGGAAGCGTTAAAATAAGTCCGGCGTTAGCCTTATTTGATCGTGAGAACGTTATAGAGCGATGTTCGTCTCATCGAAACGCGACCCACGTATTAAATTAATTCCTCACGTAAAGGTTGGACGCGCCTCGATCGTTGGCGTTAGAAATGGACTTTATTGAAAAGCTCGCACTCAGGCACGGCAATTCGTGCGTGTCGGGTCGTTGTCGGGTCGACACGATAACGACACGACACGATAAGCTTCGACACGAACACGACCTGTTAAGGGTTAGATAAACACGAACACGAACACGACCTGATATCCACAAACACGAACACGACACGAACACGAAAATGACACGATTTTTTTCGTGTTGACACGACACGATAACTATACGATAACGATACCTATTACGCGATAACTAAAAGCAGCGCGAATAAAAAAAAAAGGAAAAAAGTCAACAAAAAAAAGCATCACAGCGTGCAACTTGCTGAAATGATTTAAAATTTCAAAAGATGAAATTCTTCTCTCCTTCTCTCTCTTACGATCTAGAACATAGTTTTTCTCTCTCTTCTCCCTCTCATCTCTCTTCTTCTCTTTCTCCTTCTCATCGCTCTTCCGACTGCAGCCATAGTTTTTTCTTTTTTTGTTCATTTCTTTGTTCCCCTTGATCTACAGCAATCATGCCTTCGCAATCCCACTTTACTCAAGTATTTGGGGCTTCCTAAAGTGATTACTCCAGTAGAAGCACCTCTTGTAAAAAAAAAAATAGCAGCTCCGGAGTTGCAGATATCGTTAGAAAGAATTGCTCAAAGTTCCTATCTGTAACTTAAGAATAAACATATTACTAAATCAACAACTAATTGAAAACTACCTTTACTACCTTTGCTAGAAAACTAGGGGTGAAAACAAGGTTGTGGATGCCGTCGGACTGAGAAGCAGGGCTAACGGCGCAGGGACTGCTGCGCGCGGTTGAGGATGAAACAATGATTGTTGATGCCGTCGGGTTGAAGACCAGGGATGGATTGAAGACGACGATGGCGCAGAGATTGACGACGACGGCGCAGCGGAGGGATGCGAAAAATGAAAAATGAAGCTTGGGAAAATGGAAGCAGGCGGCGCAATGTTTCAATGAAGACTGTTTTTCAGTTTTTCTAATTTCTAGAAGACTAAAAGATTGATTTCAAACCCTAGCTAAAATAATAATAATAATAATAATAATAATAATAATATATTAGCAGGTTATACGAACCCGACACGAACCCGACACGAATCCGACACGAAATTAACGTGTCCTTATCGGGTCGACACGATAACGACACGAACCCGATAAGGCTAAACACTAACCCGTTAATTTCGTGCGTGTTCGTGTCGTGTTTTCGTCGGTGTCGAAATTGCCACCTATTCGTACGGTGGGCTTTACTCAAAACCCTTTATTTACGATGCTTTCAAAAGTATTTATTCTGATCTTGGTTGAGAAATGATATGATTACGCCCAAAGTGTTTATGTTTTTGTGTATGGATCCTATCATGTTGTTGGGCAAGCCAACTATGAAAGTATATGAGCTGTTGGTTCGCCAACTGACTTCTGTCGTTGGGTAGCTCCCCGGTCGATGAGAAAATCGATATCGGATCCTAGTCGGATCACGAATTTCGGCTGGGGTTAACGTGTACACCAATGTGTGTTGTGAGCCGTTAGTAACATCATCGGCGGTCATGGATCTAGTCGGATCGAGAATCCACGACTATGTGATTGTGAGCCGTTAGCAACATCTTGACGATTCTGGCGTCGGTGAAGGAGGCTACTTCTACGACGTGAGATCGATTATGAATAGTTATGTGAATGATATGGATCATACAAAGAGAAAATGCTCGGCCGGCGGAAAAGCGAACATCGATTACGGTATTCTAAACTCGTAATTAGGGTTTTCTTGTATATAAATTTTTACGACATCGAATATTGTGATTTCGATACGATATCGTTATAACGAATTCCTTTTATAATTCACTAAGGATTGTGAATTAAAGAATTGATATATTTATGAAATGATTGACGATATTATTTTAACGTCAACAGCGTGTCGAGCGTCGACATTTTATGGAAATCTCTGAGCTGTAAAGCTTGGAATTTATTTCCATCTTAATTCCTTTATTAAAAGGAATATATTTATAAAGTAAGTATGAACTTACTACGACCATTTTGAGATGAGTCGATTTTGAACGTTTTGAGGCGTTTTGAGCGTCAACGTCTGAGGCGTTTTGTAAAATGAGTTTAATGCTCGGAAATTATAATAATTAATTTCCTATTATTATTTTATATAATTACAGTATTATTAATTATTAAATCGAAATTTTAGCTATTAAAATTCGATATTTTGGAATTGATTTTTGAAAACCTAAGTTTATAAACTATGGTTTTCACATGAAATGATACCATTAAATTATCATATGGTATCTAAACTATATGTTATGATATATATGAGTGTTATTAAGCTATGAAATCAGTTTTTGGAACATTAAAACTCGATATTGCATATTTATAATTTTCGAAACCTAATTTTTGAAATTAGGGTTTCATATGCATAAATTAATGCAATTATTTTATCCTATGCTATTATTTAATATCTAAATCATATATTATGATATATATATGTATATTTAGATCGAAAATTCCATGAATATCAATAATGGGTGTGAATCATGATTTTATCCTATTTTTCCTATTTATTATCGGTATTTTCGATTATGTGCTATATGTTGGGTTTAATTATTTTTATGGCATGTATAATACATCTATGACCTATACTATGATTGATACCTTGTATTAATGTACAAAACAAAATCAAATCAGCCCTTAAACCCCACATCATGCGATCTCTCTCTCACTCAACCATGATTACCCATGCCAACCCCGATGCATGAAGAGCCTTTCCAACCTACACTAATCATCACCACACTCTACACACTCAGCCATTAATCCTCTTGTGTGTGTGTGTGTGTGCGCCGAAGAGAGAGAGAGGGATATACATGAGAGAACACTTCATTCTCCTCACAATACACCTCACTCACATTTTCTCTCTCTTCTCTCTCGATCTCGAAAACGAGAGCTCCCTCTCCTCTCTCAAAAATTTTCTCCTTCTCATCTCTCTTTTGAAAACCTTGATACTATATAGTGTGTTCTTGAGATCTATACCATTTCAAGGTAAACGAGGCACTATAGTACCGATTCCATCTCCCTTTGTTCAAGAAAAATCGAGCATGTTCATATATATATGTGTGTGTGTTTCGAATGTCATATATGTATATGTGTATGTTTTAGGGTTCTTGTGAATGATTTATGGTTATATATTGTTCATAATGATTTGTATAGCAAAAGTATGTGAATATATGTTAAAATGAACATGTGATGTTGTATACTAAATTTTTGAAATAGATCTAGTGTACATATAGGATTTTCGAACCATATGTCATGATTGAAATAATTTTTGAAAACTTTATAAATAGCATAGTGAAGACCGATTACTTCTTGAATATTTTAGTGATGGATTATTGTTTATTATCATGTTTGGAATCCATGGTTTTGATTTGAAAATTTTAGAAAACCCTAGGTATTTTTATAATAATACCGTGAGCCTTTTTAATATGTACCATGATGTATAATTTTTATTTTAAGCTTGTGATGACATATTAGTGCTTTAATGTATTGTTTATATGTTCTATGATTTATTTAGAATTTTTGGAAACCATATGTTTAATTATTTAAAAATACCGTGAGCATATATATACATGAATGTTGATGTATGATTTTATTTTGATCATACAATGGTATATTAATACTTTAATATATTGTTTATGTATTGTATGATTTTGTTGGAATTTTTGGAAATCAAATACTAAATTGAATCAAAAAAACCGAAGAGCTATTGCTCAACAAGGTGATGATTTAATTTGGTTTTGATGAATGTTTTAATGTTATAATGTTATATTATAATGTATAAACATAGTGTATAATTATTAGAATTTTTGGAAATCAAATACCTAATTTAAATCAAAAAAACCGAGAGCACTATGTGCATAAGGTGATGATTTAATTGGTTTTTGATGATTAAATGATGTTATATTGTTATACTATAGTATATAAGCATAGTATATAATTGTTAGAATTTTGAAAACAAATGCTAAATAAAATCGAAAAAGCGAGAGCTTACAAGCTCATATGGTGACGATTTAAATTAGTTTGGTTGATATTATGATGTTACAATGTTATAATATAATGTTTAATCATGTTGTGATTTAATTAGAATTTTAGAAATTGTTTGATAATTATTGGGTAATTAAATCGAAATTAGTGAGCATTATTGATTTATTGTGGAATGAATGTTTATGATGGACTATAGGTTATATTAATGATATATATTGATGTTGGGATATTATACTATGTGTATATTAATTTTGGGAATTTTGGATAATTATTCCATATTATATGGAATTATCGAATTATATATATGTAAATATACTAATAAATGGCAAACAATATCATATGGATTTTATAAATTCATATTCTGGACCATAGTGTATAATAATACACTATATTAATTTAGAAAAATTTTCAAAAGTCATTTAGTATTTTTAAGCTAATTATCGAAATTTTCGATAATTAAAAGGATTTAAAATCCTTTTTAATTCATTTATTAATAAAATATATGTCTAATTATATTCTGGACATATTTGAAATTTAAAAATTTTATAAACATCGTCTTCTATGTTTAAGACAAGCGTTGGGTTATTAACGTTTTAAAATCGAAAGTACGTTTTAATTATTAAGAGGTTTATTTAAATGCGAAAGTTATTTATAAGTCCTTTGATTTACGTGATAAATCAAGAAATGGGACTATCGTTTTTAATCGATCAAATTCGATTTATAAAGCGAAATAGTAAGAAATTACTATTGGAAAGTCAAAATGTTGACTTTGTTGACGAGTTGACTTCGTTGACTTTTAAAGTCAAGCGTGCGATTATCGTTCGATAAATACGCTAATACACGTAAGATGTACTAATTGAGTATAATACCTCATTAGTAAGAAAGTTTCACAAATGAAATCCTTATATCGGCGTGCTCATCGTTAAAGCGTTTAAGCGGGGCGTTAAGCGAAATAGTTGAGCGTGTCTCGAGGCGAGAACAATTGATTAAATAACGTATTTGAAAGCATATCGAATTCATTTGAGGAATTCAATTCACGTCGATATAAAATATCGAAGTTATCTTAGCTTTTGAAAGTCTCGAAAGACTTGGCGGCGTCTTAAAGCACCATTTTTTTCATAAAGGTGTGGGCCTTAAACACGGCATTTGGATTGACGTGCGAACAAACCTGGGACTCGATTTACAACGAACCATAGTCGGTGGGCTTCTTATCTTCAAAATGTGGGCCTTTTCTTACCCACTAAAATGTGACTTTTCTTGTTATTAAAAATGAGTTTATTTATAGTACTTATTCTCTGTTGTTAACAAATGTTTCTTGCATTACACGCGAAAATATTTCGTTTTGTGTATGGATCTATCTGTTATGCCGGGTAGGGCTGTGGCGATAGTTGGAACTATATTATGACGAGGTTATGTCATTTGGGTCGCGCTTGACCTTTTAAATGTCGGGTCTGTGCGGATGATAAATGCACAGCTAGGATTGGCGTGAAGGTTGGAACTATCTGTTGTGTTAACATATGCTTGTAGAGAGTATTTGTCTTGTTGTGTGCGGGATTCGGCGGTCACGGCGTCGTAGATGGGAGGCCTCACTCTCGGCGTTTAATTTTAATCTTGTTATGAATTGTTACTATGAGATATGGACCATACACACGAAAATGCTCGGCGAGCTATGTTCTGACGAAAATGATTTGGTAAGCCTGAGGCATTTTAACTAAAACCACTGTGACTTACTCGATATTGGCGGTAATTCAAATATTATCAAATGTTTTCGGCATGAGTCCACTGAGTGCAATTTCTTGTACTTAGCCCTGCATGTTTGTTTTTAAATGTGCAGGTTGAGCTCTGATGGTGATGATGGAGGCTGTGTTGAGGAGTCCCGTGTCCTTGATTGTTTATTTAGGATTTGGTTTTCGCCTTGAATACATATCATCATATATGTATTCACACACTTTCGCTGCTAAACTCTGAACTCTTTTACATTATGTTTCTTGTTTGAACTATTGAGGTCCATCGGATCCTTTGTTTAATCTTTGGGTGCGATGGCTAAACCTTTGAACTATCGAGATATTATCTTATGCCATATATTCGCATGCTAGTTTATAACCAATGTGGACCCTTATCTTAGTCGATTTGTCTATAATACTATTCTAGTATTAGTCACCCTCTAGTCAGGGATACCGGGTGGGGGCGTGACAGTGGTATCGAGCATTGTTGCTCTTTGTAAACCCAAAATCCTTTTTATTCTAAGTGCAGGTCGAGTCCTTTGGACTTCTAGTAACCTCTTGACTCCTCAACACTCCATCACATCGAGCTCAGCCGGGAAAAGGTAGCGCATTTCTTTCTCAAACTCATGAAATGAAAATTTTTACATGTTGAGCAAGTTGGAAGAGCTTTTGAAAGATTTGGTTATTATGAAAATTTTTATGATGAAAATGAAAGTTGAGCAAGAAAATTTTCCCAAAATACCTTTAGTTGAACTAATGCAAGTACTCAGTATTGAGATGAAAGTACATGGTGGTACTAGTTGAATGATCAACATGGGATGAATGAATCCATTTTGATATGTATATGAGTTGATTATGATTGTTATCTTTGAAATCGTATTTCCAAAATTTTCAAATGAGACCTTATTCAACTTTCAAAATTTTGTTTATGATGAACGATATGTTATCATAAGACGAACCTAGACTCTAAGGAGCATGCTCATGTATCGTGAAAGAACATAGAAGTATGAACTTCTTTTTCCTTACGAGAACAAAGAACGATAGGAAGAATGAAAGTGATGATGGCCTCGAGCTCGAGCGACGAAAGGCGGCGAGAAGGATGAACAAGGGCGACCTCGACCGCGAAGATGAACAGCGTCGACACTTCATCACTACTTCGACATGAGTGAGCATCGACACAAATCATGACATGGACGTCACTTACGGCTTCAGAATGTTCAGCCTCAACTTAAAAACCCGAAAATGGTAGACGTATTACGTCGACATACGTCTCGATTTACATTTTGGCACGATCGCGCAAATTTCCTGCACTGCGCAGTAAATTTGTTTTAGCTAGATCTCTCTCGTTAGGACTCCGATTTACGCATGGTTTTCACCTGCGTACTCTAACACTGATCTTCATTTGTTATGAAGAACAGAATCCCTAATTCTGTCTCCAGAATACGATAGAGTCCGTTGAACTCTAGTTCGAGTGTTTGATATAAGATAAGGATCTCGTAGCATATATTAAGATGTTATTGGCTTATATGTATACGTTTGGGTAAGACTAAGAAGGTAAGTTGTGGTATGTATTGTACATTATGATGTTGCCTACCTTATAGATTTGCTTGACCCTTACCTAGTTGCTTCACGTTATGTTTAAGTTATCCTTGCCTGCTTTTGAGATGACGATAGTTGACTTATGTTAGTTTTGTTCGTGACAGATGGAGGGGATGAGATACATTGCTCGGAGGAGGATTGGACCGCACCCGACCCCCGAGGAGGTAATGAGCATTTATCGCTCCAGCTGGATGTGTGCTGGAGAGGACTTGGGCGAGTTCCTGGCATACTATCTCCGCCTTTGGAGGGCTTGAGAGCACGGTGCTCTTGGTTATGATGGCATCGGGCGTCTCCTAGCCATACTCCCTGTGATTGGGAGGACTATGCGGGAAGTGTCGGGATTACATCTACCGAGGCGATGGGCGGCTATGACTTGGTGGGAGATTTGCCCAGTTCGTGAGTCACGACTTACGTGTCTGAGCATTCTGAGGCGGCAGAGAGGACCCTACCTCCCTCCCAGAGTATACTGGCGGGATGAGTCGCAGTGGCTATACAGAGGTTCGAGGCGGATTGACCCAGTCGTGCCTCCATTCCTTTTGACGAGGAAGGCTGCCCGCTTAGAAGGCGGCACGCCTAGAAACGCAGGAGAGCTGTGTTCCCCCCCGCACATTGGACACCCGTCGTCCACGGTACCACCTCCACCACCCATGGCCGCACCCGTACCGCCCGATCGAGCATTTCCGTCGGACGACACGCATGAGAGTGATAGGCGCATCGGATGGGTATAGCCGATCCGCTATACTTACGATCCGATCCGTCGCGACTATGAGTGTGCGGCGATGGCGACTTTAACCCCATGAGAGACATACCGATGGTGGAAGGCGATGGGCGGGACCATCGAGGACTACCCGCATGGACATTTCGGCGGCGAGGGCGACTCGAGGAGGAAGAAGATCCGAGGAGGACGGACGGTGGGAGGGCGCATGATGTAGACCATGATGAAGCTTAAGGAGATTTTTTTTTTTGTGTTTAAGCTTACATTGTTTTCCTTTTCCTATGTTTAAATTTTGTGATGGATTTAGAAACCTTAACTTTTGGAAGGCCGTGTAGGCGGGACTTATGTTTTCGTATAACCGTTGGTATTGAACATCACACTATGGCGAAATTTTTGATATATATATACATGACCACGATAGGGCTTTTGCGGCAAATTATGTTTGTTAAGAGTGATATATTACATTTAGAATCGTTTTACAATAAGGCCGTAATAGTGTTGGTGTATGTTGGGTTGTGAAAAGAATAAGTGCTAATGATTACTTGTTTTCTATAGCGGCATGCCTCAGAAGAAATCCGGCGAGGAACCCGGAGGTCGAGGTCGGGGAAGGCGAGAGGAAGGGTAGAATCCCGAGCAAGAGCAGAGGATATTCCCAACCACCACCTCCACCTCAACCCGATCGCGGGATCGAAGAACTATTTCTAAGGCAGAACCCTCACATCTTTAACGGGAAAAGCAACCGGAAGAAGCCGAGCAATGGGTTAGGGCCATTGAGCAGTTTTACCTTCTTAAGATGCGGCACGGAAAGGGCGTCGTGTGTTACCTTCGGTGATAGGACCGGTGACTTACGGTGGGAGGCGGAAGAAGACCTTCTTCTTGAGCAGCTGGAGGAGTTCTCATGGGAGGACTTGAGAGGGTGTGTATGAAGTACATCCCTAAAAGCTATAAGAGGAAGAAGGGCGAGAATTTTTCTGCTAAAACAAGAAAAGGATATTGTGACCGACTATGATCGCGCTTTCTGCGAGATGTCGAGATATGCACGAGCTGGTGGACACCGACTTGAAAATGTCGGAAAAGTTCGGTCGGGGCTAAGAATGGAGATCGCATGTCTCTTGCCGACCATGGAGACCTATCCTGCTGAAGCTCTGCACGAGCTTTAGATATTGAAGTGACCATGTCCGAGAATAAGTCGGTGTCGTCTCGGACACACAATCGTTGGATAGAGGAAAAGGAAATGGGAACCCAACGCGGGAATAACAACGCGGGAGCTATGGGGCATAAGTCCTGGCCTTGAAGTGGCGAAAGCCTGGCGCCGCAGGGAAAAGCGGAAGAGGCGACTTATGCTCCACGGCAAGGGATCACGAGGAGCAGTTGAGGCACCTCAATGCCTAGATGCCATAGAGCACACAAGGGTGTGTGCGGCAAGCGTGGTGGCTGTTACAAGTGCGGGGCAAGCGGGCATTCGCCGACAATTGCCCGGTGTCACGTTCGGATGTAAGGCCGAACCAGCGGGCAATGCTCGGCCATTAAGGGCTATCTGACTTCAACCCGGCCGCCAGCGGTTCCAACCCCAACCAACCCAAGCAACTCCGGTGGCAACAACCCGGCGGTGGTGCGGCAACCACAATGGCGGCGGCGCGCAACAACCCCGCAACGCGGTGGCGGCCACCGCCTCAACAACAACAGGCGGCAACCACCGCGACGTCGTCGGCGGCGGCAACAACAGGCGAGCAACGGCCGCCCGAATCAACACAGGACCGGCGCCCGTCGGCCTCGGTCGGCTCGGCTAGAGCCTACGCGCTGCATAGGAGGCGAGCGAACAAAACCAAGGAAACTTGGCGGTATGGGAGTTCTCCTCAACCTACATTATAGTTTTGTTCGATCGGGTGCTTCGCATTCTTTTATTGCAAAATCATGCGTGAAAAATTTGGGCCTTAGGTGCGAAAAGTCAAGCGAGGATATGAGAATCTCATCGCCTATAGGAGGGATTATGGTATTATTACACTTTTGCTCGAACCTAGAGTTGACATTAGGATCACTTAAGGTTACGGTGACAATCTAAACATAATACCCATGGACGATGTAGACTTAATCCTAGGAATGGGTGGTTAGCTAAGAACCATTCCACGATTCTATGTAAGGAAAGGAAAATTTCGTTTCACTTTCACGGACGAAACTACGCATTTCCACGGGATCGGCATGGGAAGAAGAGTTCGATCGTATCGCACTACAAGCTGAGGAGGATGATGAACGAGAAAGGATGCCATGCATTCCTTGTTTATTTAAGCGAAGAGGATAAACCCGAGCGGGTAGAAGACATTGAAGTTGTCGAGAATTTTGGACGTATTTCGAGAATCTACAGGGGCGCCTCGATAGACAACTAGAGTTTACCATCGACTTGGAGCCGGATCAGCCCGGTGTCGAAGGCGCCTATAGGATGGCCCCAAAGGAACTAGAAGAGCTGAAAATCCAAATCGAGAGCTTTTGGATCTAGGATTCATTAGGCGAGTGTTTCACCTTGGGGAGGCTTTGTTTTGTTTGTTAAGAAAAGGATGGTTCTTTGAGGATGTGCATCGATTATAGAGAACTAAATAAGATGACACTAAAGAACAAATACCCTTTACCGAATTGATGACTGTTTGATCAATTGCGAGGCGGGTGTATTCTCGAAAATTGATCTTAAGTCGAGGATACCATCATTGAAAATCTGATGCGAGGATGTACCTAAGGCGCATTCGAACGAGATATGGCCACTATGAGTTCATAGTTATGCCATTCGGATTAACAATGCACCGGCCGTATTCATGGACCTCATGAGCAGTATTTCATCCATTTACGGATAAATTTGTTTTGGTCTTCATAGATGATATCCTTATTTACTCAAAGAATGAAGAGGATCATAGGGAACATCTAAGACGGTTTTGCAAACCTTGAGAGGCGAAAGACTCTTTGCTAAGTTTAGCAAATGTGAGTTTTGGTGAAGGAAGTTATGTTCCTTGGACACATCGTGTCTGCTTGAAGGTATAAAAGTAGATCCGACCAAAGTAGAGGCCGTGCGGGAATGGAAATCACCAAAGACTCGTACGAGTTAGAAGTTTCCTAGGATTAGCTGGTTACTATAGGAGATTCATGAAGGATTCTCCAAAATTGCAAGGCCGATAACTTGACTACTTGGAAGGAATCAAGTTCAATTGGGTGATGAATGCGAGGCGAGTTTCCAAATACTCGAGGAAAAATTGACGAGTGCACAGTTCTAGCGGTCGAGCGGACAAAGGGTATGTAGTCTATCTGAGACGCATCTAAAGCTGGGTGGGTTGTGTTTTGATGCAAGAAGGAAAAGTGATAGCTTATGCATCCCGACAACTCGGACCCATGGTGAACTACCCTTGCGATTTGGAATTAGCATTTTGTGGTTAAATGCGCTGAAAATTTGGAACACCATCTCTATGGTGTGAGATGTGAGATCTTCACGGACCATAAAAGTTTGAAGTATTTCTTGAACAACGAGATTTGAATATGAGACAAAGAAGATGGCTTGAATTAGTGAAGATTACGATTGTGGTATTAACTATCACCGGGCAAAGCGAATGTAGTGGTGGCGCCTTGAGTCGTAAAACCATACCAGTTAGGATGTCTCTTTATCTGAGAGGAAAAACTCGTTGAAGAGTTTGGTAGAATGAGGATTGAGCTGGTTGAACCACACGAGACAATTGTGAGTTGTGTCGCTACACACTGCTGGCATCGACCTAAGAAAAAGATTGTCGAGAGACGAAGGATGGAGGAAAAGTTAGAAAAGATCGAGAAAGACTAAGGTGCGAAGGATTTAAGAATTTCAGAGGCGCGGATAACGCCTTATTGTTTGAAGGTAGGATATCGTCACTGACGGCGAGCTTTGAATGAAATCTGAGTGAGGCTCACGATACACCTACACCGCCCGCCGAGCGGTACTAAAATGTACCAAGACACGAAGGAAAAGTTTTGGTGGGAAGGCGTGAAGCGAGACATAGCATCTTTAAGTAGAAAGCAGCTGTCTTGTTTGCCAGCAGTGAAAGCGTTACATCAGCGACCTTACGGAAAGTTGCAACCATTGGAAATCCACGAGTGGAAATGGGACGATATAACGATGGATTTCGTTACAAGCTTACCCAAATCGAAAAAGGAAACACGACCATATGGGTAATTGTGGATAGACTTACAAGAGTGCTCACTTTCTACCTATTCAAAGCACTTATGGATCGATAAGTTGGCTCGGTATGCGTTAAGGAAATTATACGATTACATGGGTGCAAAATCTATTACCTCGATCGAGACTCCAAATTCACATCCAGATTACGGATTAGTTTGCGAGAGAATTGGGTACTAAACTCGATTCGATCGGCATTTCATCCACAAGCGATGGGCGATCGGAAAGAGCGATCAAGCGTTAGAGGATATGCTTAGAACGGTAATATTGGACCGAGGTGCAAAATGGGAAGATATTTTACCTCGATTGAGTTTGCCTACAACAATAGCTACCAAGCGACGATCGGCATGGCCCCATCTGAGCCTTGTATGGCAAAAGTGTAGATCACCGCTTTATTGGGATGAAGTCGGTGAGAGAAAGTTATAGGGCACGATGCGGTGAGCGAGATGATCGAGATCGTCAGGCAAATTAGGATGAGAATCGAAGAGGCTCAAGATAGGCAAAAATCTTCTGACGTCTGGCGTAGATCGAACTACGATTTGAAGATGGAGACAAAGTGTTTCTTAAGGTCTCTCCATCAAAGGGATCGTCGATTCGGACTAAAGGGAAGTTGAGACCCCGCTTTATAGGACCATATGAGATCTAGAGAGGATAGGTCCGATGGCTTATAGGTTGGCTCTTCCGCGAACTAGGGAATGTGCATAATGTTTTTCACGTGTCGCATGATTGCGAAAATCGTTCGAGATCCTAAGCACGTGATCCACCAAGGCGGCGTGATTCTCAAGCCCGACATGAGCTACGAAGAGGAACCAATGGCAATCCTCGACTATAAAGTCCAGCGACTACGGAGCAAGTCGATTCCGTTAGTCGAAGTCTTGTGGAGACACCACGGACGAGAAGAAGCCACGTGGGAGCTTGAAGAAGCGATGAAAGAGCGATACCCGATTTGTTTTCTAAAGGTATACAAATTTCGGGATGAAATTTTTCGTAAGGGGTGGAATGTAATATTCGAAAAGCGAACATCGATTACGGTATTCTAAACCCGTAATTAGGGTTTTCCGTATATAAATTTTACGACATCGAATATTGTGATTTCGATACGATATCGTTATAATGAATTCCTTTTATAATTCACTAAGGATTGTGAATTAAAGAAATGAAATTTATGAAATGATCGACGATATTATTTTAACGTCAACAGCGTGTCGAGCGTCGACATTTTATGGAAATCTACGGCTGTAAAGCTTGGAATTTATTTCCATCTTAATTCCTTTATTAAAAGGAATATATTTATAAAGTAAGTATGAACTTACTACGACCATTTTGAGATGAGTCGATTTTGAACGTTTGAGGCGTTTTGAGCGTCGGCGTCTGAGAGGCGTTTTGTAAAATGAGTTTAATGCTCAGGAAATTATAATAATTAATTTCCTATTATTATTTTATATAATTACAGTATTATTAATTATTAAATCGAATTTTTAGCTATTAAAATTCGATATTTTGGAATTGAATTTTTCGAAAACCCTAAGTTTATAAACTATGGTTTTTCACATGAAATGATACCATTAAATTATCATATGGTATCTAAACTATATGTTATAATATATATGAGTATTATTAAGCTATAAAATCAATTTTGGAGCATTAAAACTCGATATTGCATATATATAATTTTCGAAACCTAATTTTTAAAATTAGGGTTTCATATGCATAAATTAATGCAATTATTTTATCCTATGCTATTATTTAATATCTAAATCATATATTATGATATATATATATGTATATTTAGATCGAAAATTCCATGAATATCAATAATGGGTGTGAATCATGATTTTATCCTATTTTTCCTATTTATTATCGGTATTTTCGATTATGTGCTATATGTTGGGTTTAATTATTTTTATGGCATGTATAATACATCTATGACCTATACTATGATTGATACCTTGTATTAATGTACAAAAACAAAATCAAATCAGCCCTTAAACCCTCCCATGCGCGATCTCTACTCACTCAACCATGATTACCATGCCTTAACCCCGATGCATGAAGAGCCTTTCCAACCTACACTAATCATCACCACACTCTACACACTCAGCCATTAATCCTCTTGTGTGTGTGTGTGTGTGTGAAGAGAGAGGGATATACATGAGAGAACACTTCATTCTCTCTCAATACACCTCTCGCTCACATTTTCCTCTCTTCTCTCTCGATCTCGAAACCGAGGCTCTCTCTCTCTCAAAATTTTTCTCCTTCTCCCATCTCTTTTGAAAACCTTGATACTATATAGTGTGTTCTTGAGATCCTATACCATTTCAAGGTAAACCAAGGCACTATAGTACCGATTCCATCTCCCTTTGTTCAAGAAAAATCGAGCATGTTCATATATATATGTGTGTGTGTTTCGAATGTCATATATGTATATGTGTATGTTTTAAGGTTCTTGTGAATGATTTATGGTTATATATTGTTCATAATGATTTGTATAGCAAAAGTATGTGAATATATGTTAAAATGAACATGTGATGTTGTATACTAAATTTTTGAAATAGATCTAGTGTACATATAGGATTTTCGAACCATATGTCATGATTGAAATAATTTTTGAAAACTTTATAAATAGCATAGTGAAGACCGATTACTTCTTGAATATTTTAGTGATGGATTATTGTTTATTATCATGTTTGGAATCCATGGTTTTGATTTGAAAAATTTTAGAAAACCCTAGGTATTTTTATAATAATACCGTGAGCCTTCTTAATATGTACCATGATGTATAATTTTTATTTTAAGCTTGTGATGACATATTAGTGCTTTAATGTATTGTTTATATGTTCTATGATTTATTTAGAATTTTTGGAAACCATATGTTTAATTTTTAAAAATACCGTGAGCATATATATACATTGAACCTTGATGTATGATTTTATTTTGATCATCAATGGTATATTAATACTTTAATATATTATTTATGTATTGTATGATTTTGTTGGAATTTTGGAAATCAAATACTAAATTGAATCAAAAAACCGAAGAGCTATTGCTCATAAGGTGATGATTTAATTTGGTTTTGATGAATGGTTTAATGTTATAATGTTATATTATAATGTATAAACATAGTGTATAATTATTAGAATTTTGAAATCAAATACCTAATTTAAATCAAAAAACCGAGAGCACTATGTGCATAAGGTGATGATTTAATTGGTTTTTGATGATTAAATGATGTTATATTGTTATACTATAGTATATAAGCATAGTATATAATTGTTAGAATTTTTGAAAACCAAATGCTAAATAAAATCGAAAAAGCCGAGAGCTTACAAGCTCATATGGTGACGATTTAAATTAGTTTGGTTGATATTATGATGTTACAATGTTATAATATAATGTTTAATCATGTTATGATTTAATTAGAATTTTTAGAAATTGTTTGATAATTATTGGGTAATTAAATCGAAATTACCGTGAGCATTATTGATTTATTGTGGAATGAATGTTTATGATGGACTATAGGTTATATTAATGATATATATTGATGTTGGGATATTATACTATGTGTATATTAATTTTGGGAATTTTTGGATAATTATTCCATATTATATGGAATTACCGAAATATATATATATGTAAATATACTAATAAATGACAAACAATATCATATGGATTTTATAAATTCATATTCTGGACCATAGTGTATAATAATACACTATATTAATTTAGAAAAATTTTCAAAAGTCATTTAGTATTTTTAAGCTAATTATCGAAATTTTCGATAATTAAAAGGATTTTAAAATCCTTTTAATTGGTTTATTAATAAAATATATGTCTAATTATATTACGGACATATTTGAATTTATAAAATTTTATAAACATCGTCTTCTATGTTTAAGACAAGCGTTGGGTTATTAACGTTTTAAAATCGAAAGTGCGTTTTAATTATTAAGAGGTTTATTTAAATGCGAAAGTTATTTATAAGTCCTTTGATTTACGTGATAAATCGAGAAATGGGACTATCGTTTTAATCGATCAAAATTCGATTTATAAAGCGAAATAGTAAGAAATTACTATTAGAAAGTCAAATTGTTGACTTTGTTGACGAGTTGACTTCGTTGACTTTTAAAGTCAAGCGTGCGATTATCGTTCGATAAATACGCTAATACCGTAAGATGTACTAATTGAGTATAATACCTCATTAGTAAGAAAAGTTTCACAAATGAAATCCTTATATCGAAAGCGTGCTCATACGTTAAAGCGTTTAAGCGGGGGCGTTAAGCGAAATAGTTGAGCGTATCTTGAGGCGAGAACAATTGATTAAATAACGTATTTGAAAGCATATCGAATTCATTTGAGGAATTGATTACATCGATATAAAATATCGAAGTTATCTTAGCTTTTGAAAGTCTCGAAGACTTGGCGACGTCTTAAAGCCACCATTTTTTCGTAAAGGTGTGGCCATGACGCGTGTTGGATTGACGTCGAACAAACCTAGGACTCGATTTACAACGAACCATAGTCCGGTGGGCTTCTTATCTTCAAAATGTGGGCCTTTTCTTACCCACTAAGATGTGACTTTCTTGTTATTCCAAAATGAGTTTATTCTGATACTTATTCTCTATTTGTTAACAAATGTTTACTACATACACGTCGAAAATATTACATTTTGTGTATGGATCCTATCTGTTATGCCGGGTAGGGCTGTGGCGATAGTTGGAACTATATTATGACGAGGTTATGTCATTTGGGTCGCATGACCTTTTAAATGTCGGGTCTGTCTTGGGATGATAAATGCACAGCTAGGATTGGCGTGAAGGTTGGAACTATCTGTTGTGTTAACATATGCTTGTTAGAGAGTACGGACCATACACACCAAGAAAATGTCGAGCTATGCGGGATTCGGACGGTCTAAAACGGCGTCGTAGATGGGAGGCCTCACTCTCGGCGTTTAAATTTTAATCTTGTTATGAATTGTTACTATGAGATATGGACCATACACATTGCTAAACTTTGAAAATGCTCGGCGAGCTATGTTTCTGACGAAAATGATTTGGTAAGCCTGTGGCATTTTAACTAAAACCACTTGTGACTTACTCGATATTGGCGTGACATTAAATGTAATTCAAATATTATCAAATGTTTTCGGCATGAGTCCACTGAGTGCAATTTCTTGTACTTAGCCATGACATGTTTGTTTTAAATGTGCGGTTGAGCTCGATGGTGATGATGGAGTTTGTGTTGAGGTCGAGTGTCCTTGTTGTTTATTTAGTTTATTTGATTTTTCGCCTTGAATACATATCATCATATATGTATTCACACACTTTCATTGCTAAACCACGAACTCTTTTACATTATGTTTCTTGTTTGAACTATTGAGGTCCATCGGATCCTTTGTTTAATCTTTGGGTCGATGGCTAAACCTTTGAACTATCGAGATATTATCTTATGAAACTATCGAGCATGCTAGTTTATCGTTGATATGGACCTCTTATCTTAGTCGATTTGTCTATAATACTATTCTAGTATTAGTCACCCTTCGATTGCTCGTCCTCCAAACTCGCGAGGGATCCAAACGTCTCCTCTATCAAGTCCATACTTGTAGAACGAATCGAGTGAATAGTTTTTCGCTAGCAAAACCAAACACTCCTTTGTATTGAAAATCGGAAAAACAAAGCGGACTCAAACTTGAAGAAAAGAACGTCTGCACTCTTTTAAAGAATAATGGAATATATCAATTAAGGAAAACGTTTTCCTCATTTAATGCTAATAATCTTCATCATTAACATGATTATTATTAACATAATTATTCCTACAGTTACATGATTGTGAATCACACGTTTCTTTCCCTTTTTTTTATCCGACAATTATATATATATATATATATATGATGATTTTTTTAGATTTTAAAATTAATCAAATTAATTTTATATCTAATTAAATTAATCTAATTAATTTAATATAGAATTAAACTTGTTAATCCAATTATATTCAACTAAATAAATTTAATTGAATATATAATTTAACATATTAAATTAGAACAAGTCTCAATTATTTAATCGTCATTAATTAATCGGATTCAACTATTGAATCAATTCAATTGATACGTTCTAGATTTTTGTGTGTGACCCTCTTAAGTTCACAACTAGCACTAGTAATAGGCTTGTAATAAATTACAATTTAAACAAATAACATTTATTCAATTAATTCATCCAATAAATTAATTTACTTGAAATTACCTCTTTAATTTTAAGAACCTATAAACCATGGGAACATCTAGCAAGTAGCATGACCACCTAGTACTAGGTGAAATAGCGAGTAAACCTGTTTTAAATATGAATCGTTATACATGTACGATCCTTCTATTATCTAATCTCCAAATTAATTATTGAGTATGGAATTAAATCGAAAACTCAAAACAATCCAATAGTTACATTTTCATTCAAATTCAATAACTCTTTAATGAATCATTATTAATCGTGCCTTGGCCAAGGTCTTGAGTTATGAACAATGAAAAGCAGTAGCGATTCTCTCGTCTTAAACAAGTAATAGATTCTTTATCGACCACGCATTAATCTCCATATTTATTCATATCGCATCCAATATAAAATCTTTAACGATTGTCTAGCAATCGATAATATATCAAAATGAAATAGAACTCATACAAGATTAATATGGTATCTCAAGTCAAAGAACTAATCATGTACTATCATATATTAGAAATTCTTATTTCGATAAAATGAATTACATATAAGAATTTCTAGCGGGTCAGTTCAGTGTACTTGTTCTCTAACAAGCACCCACATATATACATTTACGTCAACTACGTTAATATTGATGAAACACAATATTCTCATCTTATGAGTGTGTATCATACATGCGAGTTATTTCCAATAATTCAATGTCCTATCTTGAATAGTCATTTCACTCGAAATTAATTTTAAGATCAAAGCTTCAAAGACATATTTCATAATCACCATCATATATGTGACCATATCTTATAACTTATCATGGTCTAAGGACTTTATCTAAAGTACATAAATTATTAATAACAAATACAATAGATAAATAAATGCCTTTATAATTAATATAAATTCCAATAAGATTGAATTTACAAATTCATTAAAAAGTAAAAACAATCAATCTAATTGGTGCGTCGGGTGTAACTCTTTCAACAATGATAGTATTTTCTAGGAAGGAGATAGTTATAGTATATCGTATATAATCTCCAATGTTCTATTTTTTCATACTCAAAAACATAAAATGATATATATATAGAGCGCGGGCGTTATATAGCCATCCAAGTTAAGAAATGTCAAATTATAACCACGAACATAAAAATGTCAAATTATAGCCAAGTTGTTGGCCCAAGAACATGTATAAGATATGCTATGAATTTATGCGATTTTTAAAATGAGATATAATATTTTCTACGTTGAAACATTTTGCTAAGTGACGTACAAATTTGAAATATAAAGTGTTATGCATAAATTAGTTTCATATATATATATATATATATATATATGGGCATGATTGAATGTTAAAATGAATTTATGAGATTTATTGGAGTATGATAAGTAATAAATTAGAATTAGAGCATATTATGCAAGTTAATTGTTCTAGATGTGAATTTTGAGAATATGCATAAGTTTGAAGTTTGAAATGACTTGATTAAAGTATGAATGCATGAAGCATGTTAGTGCGTGAGTAGAGTTATTTTTAACGGACATAGTAATGTTTTATGCCTAGTATAAATATGAGTTTATCTAAATAGATAAACTAGTTTGTGTGATACGAATTAGAGATATAGAAATATCTCTTTTATAATAATTGATTTCATAATTTAAATCATTTTATCGGGAAATGAATAATACAAATTCAAATGATTGACGTAAATTGTTATTTTGAGGTTTGAAGTGATGTTTCGTCTCGATTAGAAGCGAGAGTTTATAAGTTAGAATTTTCGATAAAATACAACCCAAACTGGTTAAAAATACAAAAGCCTTAGAAGGACTATATTTAGTTAATCAACCTTGATAAGATTTAAAAAGCTATCGAGTTCCATTAATTTATGACGATTACCAAATATGCGACCAACATACTAAATTAGTTTCTTATGTAAAGGTGGAGCATGGAAGTAAAGGAAAGAAACTCGTTTTGAGAAGGAGAACGTACCCGGTGGACTTTTCTCTTCAAGGATAACATAAAATGACAAATGTTTTATTTATGATGTTTTCTTTGAAATGAGAAGTCTTTATTTACGATGCTTTATTTTGAGAAAATAATGATGAGATGCTACGATTTAATTATCTGTCCAAAGTTTTTATGTTTTATATGTGGATCCTATCTGTGTTGGTCAGCCAACTTAAGTTTAATCGAATTCAGATCCTATGCTAGATGGGGAATTCCTAGCAACGTGTACACTAAGGGTAATTGTGTTGCTGAAATGTTTGCTCAGCTAGTTACGGTGACAGTGTGTTGAAGGGTTATTCTCGACCGATCACGGCGTTCGTGGAATGAGGCCTCCTTCTACGGCGCAAGATGAGTTAGATATGGATCATACAAACATTAAATATGTCTGGCTGGACAAGTTTATGGAAAATGATAGAAAATTTTTAGTAAGCACGGAACTGTCAAATAAAACTACGTGTATTCAAATGGGGCAGTGTAATTCAAAGTTTACAATATATGCTTTTGGCATAAGTCCACTGAGTCTTTGTACTCATACAGATGTATGTTTTACATATACGAGTTGGTGGTGATGAGATGGGCGGTGTTGACTAGTAGGAATCTGTTGTCGGTGATAGTAGCCTTGAGTGAACATCTTCATATGTGTACCTCACATGTTTTTCTGCTGTAAGAAGACTAAGTTATATTTTGATTAGAGAATTAGATTCCTCCAGATCACTTGAACCCTTTTGTTAAGGATCTGATGGGCTATTCTCTAGTATGTAAATTATGTTTACCTTGATCTCTACAACTTTGAGGTTTTTAGACGTTTTTTTGATATATGTCTCACAATTTATATCCATTTTTCTTTCCCCTCTTTTTAATCCTCATCCTGAGTAATGGTCCCAGCTAAACCGTCCTTAGGGATAGTGAGTTGTTACAAATATATAGTGCAATCACTTAATACATAAAGTGCATTAACTTTGTACTTAAAACACATGAATTATTAGGTTTTTACAAAAAAAATAGATATTTACTTGATCCATATTATATATATTATGACCGGTGTAGATCAAATGTGAACTATATATTTATTAAGAACTAAGAAATATTTATCACCTTGATCCCTTTAATTAGACGGTTACAACTAACAATTGAACCCTATTTAAACAAAAATCAACTCACTCATGTAGTCAACGAAAATCTAGCATTAATCGACATATACTTTATTCATACAACTACTCAACTTATGCAAATATAATTTATTGATTTGCACCGAAATGACTACCTTATGCAAGGATAATGTATCTTAAATTAGTCGAATTTTTTCCAATATTAATGATGTCATTCAATCTAAAATAATCGGTGGTTAAATTTAATTCAATTCTTATCTATAATGAGATAGATGGAGAGAGAGATTTCAGATCAAATAGAAACACTAGTTTATTTACAAATAAGAACACATGTCCACCCTTTGTTGTTAAAGATATGCGGTTAAAATTATCTTTATATTACCGATTCAAATAAAATATGTGAATGTCATCATGTGATATAATTTATTTTTATCTACAATGATATTTGTTAAGCTTCGTGTAACTCTCCACTTTTTTCTTGTATTAACTTATTTTAAATTTAAATAATTTATGTTAGATTTGTGAATATTGTCATTCTTGATTTTACGTTGGACCTGAGGAAGTCCTTATATGCGCAGTTCTTTGGTTTTGGACTTGATAAGGAAATAATTATGGACTTATTTAT
This sequence comes from Salvia rosmarinus, assembly GCA_036937905.1. Lineage (NCBI taxonomy): Eukaryota > Viridiplantae > Streptophyta > Magnoliopsida > Lamiales > Lamiaceae > Salvia > Salvia rosmarinus. Next base: position 310,109 of record JAODLM010000778.1, read on the forward strand.
TTTTGAATTACAAAATTTTGTACCTTGGAAAAGTGGGTTGTAGAATTATTGTAAGCCCAAGTTGTTTCATTCTTAATCCCTGTAGATTTAGAAAAAAATAAAATAAAATAAAGTAAAATAAAATAGAAGATTAAGATCGATAAGTAGATTGTTGAGTTGCACCAGGACTATAATTGGGTTATACCTACAATATCGATTTTCTTTTATATACTTGCTAATTGAATGTATACAAGACTACCACATTCAAAATATTCCAATCTCCTTTCTTCCGCTTTTCTCAAGCGCTTTGCGCTTAACTCCAAGAATTATTAATTTTTATTTTCTAGTATGGTTTCAATTTTAGATTTTCTATCGTGTTCCAAATTTATGTTTCGAGCTATCACCCTCGTCATTAACCTTTTAGTTCTTTTTTGGGTTGTCGAGCTAAAGTTTTACTAAAAAATAATAATTAAATCATAGTTTGTGGTTTAGCATCTTGTCTTCTCATCCAATGTAATAAAAATAAGTTTTTTATTCCATAAAAACTATGATATGTTCAACATATTACTATAATTTCATGATAAGTGGATAATATATTGTTATATACATGAAATTTACAAGAGATTTTCCCTTTGAAAAACTACAATACCCTAGCGCAATCCTAAATTTGCACGTGAAACAAGCGGGTACATGCATATGTTAAAATCTCTATTTTCTTACTCAATTTTGGGTGATACCATTAATTACTCATTAATAATCGAAGAAACGTTCTTGGATAAAAATAAATGTGAATTACATCTTCTCTTCTATAAAACCCAAGAAAAAATATGGACAACATCATAAGGCAAAAATTAAAATGGCATTTAAAGTGTTATTCCAAAGCATGATTTTGGTGTTGGTATTTGCCATGAAAATAAAAGGCGACGATGCAGATGTCTATCACGTTATTTATGTGACTAGCGCAGTAAGCGACACGAAGTTTCCTATCAAACTTGTTTTCTCTCCCACTGTTGATATGGCAACGTACTACAATTTGAAGAGGGGCGGAGAATATGATTTGAAGATATATGGCAATAACCTTAACATTGGAATAAATTGTCAATTTACCAAAGGTGGAGGAGCAGAGACTGTGAATGTTCCTATTTACGATCCCTTCCGAGATGAAGACCGACCAGATATACATTGGAAGGTTGATGATGTTGGAGTTTCTATAAGCTATGACAACGTTAATTATGAGCAAAAAGGAATTTTTATAAGAAATTAGGAATATGTAATAAAATCTAATAGGATTATCATTCATAATTTACAATCAAGATTATTCCTATAATAAATTTTGGGTTTAATTGAAACCCTCTAACACAAATCACAAATTTGTTATTATTATTTTTGTTGTTGTTGTTCTTGAATTGCAGGCTCACAAGTACCCTCTCACACACAATAGATGACTCAAACCTTCAATCTAGTGAGTAGAGAAGAAGCGACTTATCAACTAAATTGTGTTTTGTTGTCATTATTATTGTTATTTTTATTAGGAAGATGGTGTTCAGTCTACATACCTATAGATTTTAACATATATATATATTTGTAGTTGGAATAAAATAATTTCTCCAATACTTGGCCTCTTTGCCAAGCGTACAATACAAATATAATCATGGTCATAACTAATACAACATGTGGGCCAAGCATATAATACGAATCTAATAAATTGTTCCAGGTCCAATACAAACCAAGTATGATATCTTTCATTTATACATGGGTGATTTTTATACATAGCCCCCATTTTCCTCATTATAGCTCTTTATTTAAAAAAAATATAATAACTATAAATAAATGTATTATTTTAACCTCACAATCATTCAATTATAATAATAAATTCATAACTCCTTGGGAAAAAAATACATTATGAAGCATGTCCGAAATCTAATTTTGTTTTTGTTGCTTGAAACATTTTTTCGAACATGTAGAGAGCAATAGTGTGTTGTTTCATCTTAACCACAAAACTCAGCAATTTCGTGAAATCAACAATAGAATGTTCCTGCCGCACACGCTCTCAGCATTTTATGAAATAGAACAACAAGATAATCGGGCTAACAAAAACTACCAAAATCAAATCTAGGTTTGTCGGAGAAGTGCCTAATTTGGTCAGTCACATTATCGAAATTGAAGTGGGATACAATAAATGGGTCATAATGTAAGCAAGCACCGGCAAAAACACATAATCTTAACCAAGAACTTGAAGGAACTGTTATGCAAATTATGGTAGCTTTATTGTTCAGTGAATTTAGGCAGTTTTCTCTTTTCTCACTGATGATTTTATCGACCAAGTGACAGTAAATTCCACAGTGTTTTTCGATTTTAGATTTATGTGTGGCAAGTGAATGTGTACGATGATATATAACATGAACTTCACTCTGTTTTCCCGACTTTAGAATAGTACTTTTGTAATTATTTTTATATTTATTTGAATAGTCATACCTATCATTCAAAACATAGCTATAACCTCATATTCATACTTCCCAAAACCCACAACGGTCACAGAGATTGTGATGTTTTTATGTCAATATGGTATAATATTGTAATATCCCGATAGTTAAAACTGGGTTATGATAAATGAAGTCGTTAATTAGGATTTTTGTTTCGATAATCAGAATAGTAATTTATCAAAGCTCAATTCCGAGTATCCTTAATGCGAGAAGTTTTATATTATGACTTTAAGTAATTAGTAAAACAAGGAATATATATGTTATTCCTTTTGAGACCGATTTTTTCCAAAGACGATTAATTTTTGATAATTAATCTTACTTTACTTTTCTATACGACGAAGCTTAGAAATTTAATTCCATATTACCGAAAAACAAATAAAGTGAGTACGACTTTCTTATTAACGGATTTACATGACTCAAAAATTTTAGTATAAAGTTTAGAGAATTTTAATCTTGAAAGTTCTATTAATGTTTTAAGAAACAAGGGCATTTTTATATATTCCTTTTCTACAATATTTTATATATTAAAGAAAGGGGGATTGGACAAACCATTTCTATTTTTTTTAATGATGGTCAAAAGTATCACTTTGAGACATAGAATTGTTCTTATTCTTTTTTTCATGATCTATATCATCACCTAGGATATATATTATATTATATTATTAAAATGAAAAAAAATGGAGACATGTGTGATTTTATTTAATGTTGGCCGAAAAAACAAAAGGGGGAAGAAAAAGAGAAAAAATTGATGAGTTAAGATATTTAATTTTGTTGACTAAAGAAAGATATTTATTTTAGTTTGATTGTGAAAGATATTTATTTTGTTGATAAGGAATATATTTATTTTGTTGATAAGGAAGATATTTATTTTTGTTGATTAGAAAGATATTTATTTAGTTATTGTTGACTAAAGAAGATATTTTTAAAAAAGCATGAATAAAGAGGATATATCATAAGGTGGATATTTTTTCTTTCAAACCACCGAAAATAAGAGTGAAAAAAATAGGAGAAGTGTTCTTCCATTTTTTCTTGAATTTCAAATCGATTTCTTCGACGATGGACTCCGATTAAAAGATTAGAAATTGTCTAACCTACTTAGATATACAAAAAATTGGAAAATTCATCCATGAAAAATGGAGTTATATGTTTTGGTTATTTCATGAGAAATTTGAGTATTTTTGTTAAATATTTAGGTTGTTAATTAAATATGTTTATATGATGGTTGTAAGCATGTATTATGAATTTGGTACAGAGTTGATCATGTTGAAAATTTTCTTATTATAGTTGAAATATATGAGGTTATATGGAGATGATCATAACTTTCGATAGTTTTTTGAACATGTATTAATAATAGTGAGTATTGTTTGAGCATGTATGAATTAATTAATAATTTTTGGAAAATGTTGGAAATTATTTAAATTTTTTTGAAAACTATAAGATGAATGGTTTTGATGTCAAATTTTTCTATATCTAATATTTTTAGATATTAGTGATCCTACACTAATATAGAGTGTTATGTGAATCTATAGGAATTTATTGAAATATTTTGCTAATATTTTCAAATTTTTTTAAAAGTCTTAAGTTAGAGGTTTTGGAGTTTCAAATTTATTTTATTAAATGTAATCACTTATTTAGGCCCAAGAACATGTATAAGATATGCTATGAATTTATGCGATTTTTAAAATGAGATATAATATTTTCTACGTTGAAACGTTTTGCTAAGTGACGTACAAATTTGAAATATAAAGTGTTATGCATAAATTAGTTTCATATATATATATATATATATATATATATATATATATATGGGCATGATTGAATGTTAAAATGAATTTATGAGATTTATTGGAGTATGATAAGTAATAAATTAGAATTAGAGCATATTATGCAAGTTAATTGTTCTTGATGTGAATTTTGAGAATATGCATTAGTTTGAAGTTTGAAATGACTTGATTAAAGTATGAATGCATGAAGCATGTTAGTGCGTGAGTAGAGTTATTTTTAACGGACATAGTAATGTTTTACGCCTAGTATAAATATGAGTTTCTCTAAATAGATAAACGAGTTTGTGTGAGACGAATTAGAGATATAGAAATATCTCTTTTATAATAATTGATTTCATAAATTTAAATCATTTTATCGGGAAATGAATATTACAAATTCAAATGATTGACATAAATTGTTATTTTGAGGTTTGAAGTGATGTTTCGTCTCAGTTAGAAACGAGAGTTTATAAGTTAGAATTTTCGATAAAAATACAACCCAAACTGGTTAAAAATACAAAAGCCTTAGAAGGACTATATTTTGTTAATCAACCTTGATAAGATTTAAAAAGCTATCGAGTTCCATTAATTTATGACGATTACCAAATATGCGACCAACGTACTAAATTAGTTTCTTATGTAAAGTTGGAGCACGGAAGTAAAGGAAAGAAACTCGTTTTGAGAAGGAGAACGTACCCGGTGGACTTTTCTCTTCAAGGATAACATAAAATGAAAAATGTTTTATTTATGATGTTTTCTTTGAAATGAGAAGTCTTTATTTACGATGCTTTATTTTGAGAAAATAATGATGAGATGCTACGATTTAATTGTCTGTCCAAAGTTTTTATGTTTTATATGTGGATCCTATCTGTGTTGGTCAGCCAACTTAAGTTTAATCAATTCGGATCCTATGCTAGATGAGGAATTCTAGCAGGGTTAATGTGTACACTAAGGGTAATTGTGTTCTTTGAAAGGTTTGCTCCTAATTACGGTGACAGTGTGTTGAAGGGTTTTCTCGGCCGATCACGGCGTTCGTGGAACGAGGCCTCCTTCTACGACGATCGCTCCCTTTCAAACGTAAAGGCGTATATAGAAGGTAAGTCGAGTATCGTATCCACGAGGATTGTAATCTGAAAACACGTGAAGCTAGCTCAACGATAATTCATCATTATTCGAACACGTAAATTGGGTGAGAGGTTTAAGGGCTTGAATTTAATCCAGCGAGATGTAACCATGCAGAAATATAAATAAAGCAATAAAATCACGGATGATAAAACAGATAAGAGAGACTAATCCTAGGGATGCATTAATCCTATCTACAACGTATGTTTATCCTGTTCCTATTAGCCAATTTTAATCCAGACAAGATGGAAGATCACATATATAACCAACAACTTGATTCACGACAATTGCGGCGATGAGATTACGAGTTTTCCCTACCATTCTAGGTGAAAACAAGTAACTCCAAAAGGATCACTAAGAATATACTTCCTACGAATATCCTATCTCAGCTACGACTCAAGGCTTATTCGTATCATGCATTCAAGATCGATTGACAATTAATACAATTACGTAATTAACCGACAACTAGATATGCATCAAGATTGATCGAAATCAACAGATATAAATAAGTACCAAGAATCATGAATCAATGCACGGAAGGTAAATAGCGATAATAAATCACAACATATAGGATCGAATCATGCAAACCCTAGGATCGATCGAATTTTAGCTACGCATAATTAAATTACCAAAGCAATAAATAATTAAATAAAACATAAATTAAGATAGATAGATAAAACCGTAAGAATCCACGAAGAACAATTGTAGCGACTTGAATCGGAAGAAATTCGAATTCTAATACTAAACTATGAAATTGTAATGAAAATACTTAAAGAAAAGCTAAACTAAATTAAGCGGGAAAAGAACTTGCAAAAGAAAATAAAGATGAATTTGTGTTCTGCTCTGGAATGGTGTTTTCAACTACTGATCTATCTCCCTATTTATAATAAAACCCAAGCTCCCTTTTCTCGTAAATTCACCAATCCTATTTTGACTCTGATTCAGACATGTATTTGGACTAGGAGTCTGCCTCGCGAGACTCCAGTGATATGGGCTTCAAATGCTCCTCTCTAGCTTTGCTAGAGAGAGCCCCCCGCGAGAATGTGTCGAGAAGTCTCGCGACCTAGCATCGCGACCTAAGTCGCGAGCTCGGTTCGCGAGGTGCAATTCACTGCGCGCGTGACTTCGCCGTTTCGCTCTGTTCTCTCTCGTCCGGACTCCGAATTGCGATCCGTTTGTGCCTACGGACTCCTATCGAGATGCTCTTTAACATAGAACACTTTGTACATCCATATCTTTCAAATACATTATCTCATATTCAACGTCGTTTTCAAGCGCTTCTTCGCATGAGCTCGCGGATCGGGCTAGTGATTCCTCTTTATCGTGATCCACCTTTGACATCAAAACCTATGCTAAAATAACATGAAATACACACGGCATAATATCTTTCAAGGTAAACATAAATATATAAAAGACAACTCAAAAGATCACTTATCACTTAGAAATGAAATGAATATAGCCTTTATAAATCATGTAAAACGAGGCTTATCAACTCCCCAACTTACCCTTTGTTTGTCCTCAAACAAATTAGAACAAAAGAGAGACGACCAGAGGCGGTAAGGAGTCGAATGATAAAAGCAATAAGCCTCGTGAGCAATGAGCAATAAGCGATTCAATCAAATGAATCAAATCACAACATCTTTCGTTAAACTTCACACATCATAATAATCATAAGCACAAGCCTTCTTAAACTTGAATCCTCACGACATGGATATATATATAAGAAATCTCAAATACTCAAGTGTATCAAGGAGGATGTGTATACTCTCAAAGTTTAAAAACATGGAATCTACCATAAGCTTGCAAATCGTCTAATTCTCCATTGCTCAAATATGTACTCAAGAACTAAGATCAAGAAGGTCTTTATATAAGGTTATAATGTAGGCTCTTTGGTAGGGTAGGATATATTTAGGCTAAGTGACTCATAATCCCATAATGAAAAACATCATAAGTATCACAAGACATAATTCCCAAACTTTCACAATTCATTTCAAATCTCTACACCAAAGAGTCATTTTTTCTAAGAATTCCACAATTTTCATATAAGTGATATACTCATCTCAAGCACTAGCTACTTACCCATTCATGTTCTTTTCACACACTTGTGTCATTTATTTATTTATTTATTTTTATTTTTTTGAACTTATATGGGTAAGCAACTATTTTATTATTATCACTTCCTCTACAATTATTCTCTTTCCTTTCTTTTCTCAACCTTTCATTCAAGCAACCAAAAATCACACTAACAACATAACCCAACCCACGGCTATATGAATGAATAAGGTAGGCTCAAACGGGCTCATCAAAGGATAATAACAGGTTAGTGTTTGGATAGTGTATAGGCTAAGAAAAGAATGCCTAATATCATTTCAAAATTCTTAAGCACATTAATGCAACCTCGAAAAGAACCGAGCAAGTTCTAGAGAAACACATGCTATTTCAAACTATTCACACAGGAAAAAAAACAAGACTGAAAAGATATAACAGTCAAAAGCTCAAGTCTCACAGGTCTCAAAAATACGATCAAGTTCTCAAAGTCTTAATACTCAAAACAATCATAACATGCTTCTAAAAAACAACTCTCATCATCGGCTGCTCGTTATTCAACTCAACCCACAAAACAGACACAAAACCCAAACACGAAAAACAAAACAAACACAAACAAAAAGAAAACAGAACAAAAACGAAAACAAACCAAAACAAAGAAAAACATTGGGTTACCTCCCAACAAGTGCTAAATTTAAATGTCTTTAGCTAGACCAATACTAACCTCGATCAATCTGGCGATTTGGCAGCAGTCTTCTTACCAAATCTTTGCTTGCCTCCATATTTTGCGTTATTGCCGACGCCACCACCGAGTGTGGAAGTGGCCTCCCCCAAACTTGAACAAGGCACTCGGAGTTCCATGCCGAGTCCATCTTTTCTTTGTAGCACCCTTGTCAACTAGTCGGTTGACATCCAAGCTCGAGATTTGGCTAGCGCGGTGGTGATTGAATGACACTCTTCATGCTCGCACTATCGTGTCGAGGATGGCGTCATAGATTGAGATTTTCAGCTTCTCATCGTTAACATGAAAAGTTAGATCACCTTCCTGCACGTCAATTAAAGCACGACCAGTTGCTAGAAAAGGCCTACCCAAGATTAGTGGTTGATTTTTAAATTCAGGAATGTCTAAAATAACAAAATCTGCTGGAAAGACAAAATCCCGAACTCTTACCAACACATCCTCAACTATCCCCTTAGGGTATGCGACTGACCTGTCAGCCATCATTAACGAAATGGAGGTCGTCTTCGTTTGCCCGGACCCAAGCGATTGAACACATTTAACGGCATCGTTTATGCTCGCCCTAAATCACACAACACGTTGGGGAACGTGTGCTCGCAATCTCGCACTCCAACGAAAGCGCCGGGATCCTTCGCTTAGAGGGAGCTTCTCCGCAAGACAACCTTTGCATTCTTCTGGATAGGGTAATTTTTCAAATTTCCCAATTTCTTCTTGCTTGCAAGCGCGCCTTTAAAAATTTCATGTATCCGGCATGTTTCGCGATGCTTCAAAGAGAGGCAAATTGATCTCAACTTTTGAAAAATCTCTTTGAACGCAAGCTCCTCGTCATATTTCGACTTGACTAGTCGACTCGGAAATGGGACCGGAGGTGTACGTGCGAGAATGGATTGGAGGCCCTTCGCGGTTGACCTTGCGATCACTGGGAAGGTCGCGGCGTACGCTACTGTCTTTGCAATCCTCATTCGCGTTCGAAATTGCGGCGCTGGTCGCCGCGAACAATTACAGGCGTGCACAATCGATGGCTCGCGGTCGGGGCTCGTGGGCGCGTGCTGGTCATGACTTCCATGGGCAATTCGGGACTCGCGATCGGGCTCATGATCGCGAGCTCGGTCGTGAGTTTCGCCGGTTACTTTTTGCTCCGTATGGCTTGTAAGCTTGTCCACTCGTCCGGATGGCGAAACATTGATTTTCGGGTTTACCTCCGTATTACTCGGAAATTGGCCCATCTTTTGTAGTGCATTCAACCGTACGGCTACTTGACCAATCGATTTTCCAAAATTTTCATATGCTTCCCATAGCCGTCTGATGGACTCCAAATGATTAATCTTCGCCCGATGTTGCTTATAAATGAGTTACGGTTCGTCGTCAATTGTTGGTTGCTTACAACCAATCGCTGCATCATGTCCTCTAGACTCGGCTTCTTCGTCTCTTGAATCACTCCATTACGAATCGAGAAACATGAGGTCTGTTGAAAATTATTGGGGTTGGCATACGAGAAATTTGGATGATTTACATTATTTGCATTGTATGCCGGATTTCCATGATTCCTCTAATTGATGTGGTTGACTGCTCGTCTCGATCGACTCTTCAAAAGAGTGAATTGCTTCATCACCGTCGTATTTGAATCGCCTCGATACTGCTTTAACCATTGGCGTTCTCTCCGTTGGCCATTGATAACTATTTGCCGCCATCTCTTCTATGATCATTGGCCTCCTCTACACGACGATTCAATAAACATCCACCGCCGACGTATCCACTATGCTCCTGTATGCCATGTCACCAATGTAGAAGCTGCGTGATCTGTTCTTTGGAGAATCCGTGTTGTGGGAACTTTCTCAATAGGCCTCAATCGCTCCCACGACTCGAACAATGACTCATCTCCTAGGCGGGAGAAGTGGGAGATCTCGGCGATGATTTTCGGGCTTTGGTGGCGGAAAATACTTTGAGAGGAACTTTTCGCAAAGATCCCCCAACTGTTTGTGCCGTGCGGTCCAAACTTTTGAACCACTCCTTCGCTCGATCAGAGAGAATCCAACATGCGCATCCGGATCGTGTCTTGTGGCACCCCATTCATTTGATGGTGTCACAAATGTCGAGGAATGTCTCAAGATGCGATTCGGGTCCTCTCGTGACTCCTCCCCAAACCGCTCTCCTTGTACCATCTTGATTAGGGCGGCTTTAACTCGAAGTTGTTTGCATTGACTTAGGGCCCCATCCGCCTCCTGGAATTGTTCGGTGGGAGGTCGGTACATATAATTCAGAGGTCTCGTCTCTGGAGCAGGGACTAGGAGTCCCATATTCGCCATCTGGCGCTGCATTTCTGCGAAATCGGCTAACATGCGTGCAACTTGCTCGGGAGGAATGCCCTGATTACGTGGATTAGCCGCCATTGCAGCCCGTCTCTTCTCTCGTCCTCTCTCCTTTGAGAGCTTTCGATCTCGGGATCTAGTAATATTTCGGAGGTCACGAGATCTTATACGCATAAACTACCCGAGAAAAAGAGAATTCGAGATATGGTAACAATAAATAAATAATATAAAATATAACTTGAATTAATAAATCCAAATAGTCAAATTATTCCTATGTAATCTTAATAATCCCAACGGCGCCAAAATTTGATCGACAGAATTTGATCGCACGAAAATTAACGCGATGTATAATGGTAAGTCGAGTATCGTATCCTGAGGATTGTAATACGAAACACGAAGCTAGCTCAACGATAATTCATCATTATTGACACGAAATTGGGTGAGAGGTTTAAGGGCTTGAATTTAATCAGCGGATGTAACCATGCGTAAATATAAATAAAGCAATAAAATCACGGATGATAAAGCAGATAAGAGAGACTAATCCTAGGATGCATTAATCCTATCTACAACGTATGTTTATCCTGTTCCTATTAGCGATTTTAATCCGCATAAGATGGAAGATCACATATATAACCAACAACTTCGATTCGACAATTGCGGCAGAGATTACGAGTTTTCCTACCATTCTAGGTGAAAACAAGTAACTCCAAAAGGATCACTAAGAATATACTTCCTACGAATATCCTATCTCACTACGACTCGAGGCTTATTAGTATCATGCATTCAAGATCGATTGACAATTAATACAATTACGTAATTAACCGACAACTAGATATGCATCAAGATTGATCGAAATCAATGATATAAATAAGTACCAAGAATCATGAATCAATGCGGAAGGTAAATAGCGATAATGTAAATCACAACATATAGGATCGAATCATGCAAACCCAGGATCGAAGACGAATTTTAGCTACGCATAATTAAATTACCAAAGCAATAAATAATTAAATAAAACATAAATTAAGATAGATAGATAAAACCGTAAGAATCCACGAAGAACAATTGTAGCGACTTGAATCGGAAGAAATTACGAATTCTAATACTAAACTATGAAATTGTAATGAAAATACTTAAAGAAAAGCTAAACTAAATTAAGCGGAAAAGAACTTGCAAAAGAAAATAAAGAAGAATTTGTGTTACGCCTGGAATGGTGTTTTCAACCATCGATCTATCTCCTATTTATAATAAAACCCAAGCTCCCTTTTCTCGTAAATTCACCAATCCTATTTTGACTCTGATTCAGATATGTATTTGGACTAGGAGTCTGCCTCGCGAGACTCCAGTGATATGGGCTTCAAATGCTCCTCTCTAGCTTTGCTAGAGAGAGCCCCCCGCGAGAATGTGTCGAGAAGTCTTCAAAATGCTGAAATTTCGCTCATCCTCGCGACCTAGCATCGCGGACCTAAGTCGCGAGCTCGGTTCGCGAGGTGTAATTCACTGCGCGCGCGACTTCGCCGTTTCGCTCCGTTCCCTCTCGTCCGGACTCCGAATTGCGATCCGTTTGTGCCTACGGACTCCTATCGAGATGCTCTTTAACATAGCACATTTTGTACATCCATATCTTTCAAATCAATTATCTCATATTCAACGTCGTTTTCAAACAGTTCTTCTTCGCATGAGCTCGCGACTGGGCTAGTGATTCCTCTTTATCGTGATCCACCTTTTTGACATCAAAACCTATGCTAAAATGACATGAAATAAACACGGCATAATATCTTTCAAGGTAAACATAAATATATAAAAAGACAACTCAAAAGATCACTTATCACTTAGAAACGAAACGAATATAGCCTTATAAATCATGTAAAAATGAGGCTTATCAGGCGCAAGATGAGTTAGATATGGATCATACAAACATTAAATATGTCAGGCCGGACAAGTTTATGGAAAATGATAGAAAATTTTTAGTAAGCACGGAACTTTCAAATAAAACTACGTGTATTCAAATGGGCAGTGTAATTCAAAGTTTACAATATATGCTTTTGGCATAAGTCCACTGAGTCTTTGTACTCAGCCCTGAATGTGTGTTTTTACATGTACAAGTTGAGCTGGTGATGAGATGGAGCCGTGTTGACCAGTAGGAATCTGTTGTCGTTGATAGTAGAGCCTTGAGTGAACATCTTCATATGTGTACCTCACATGTTTTTCCGCTGTAAGAAGACTAAGTTATATTTTGATTAGAGAATTAGATTCCTCCAGATCACTTGAACCCTTTTGTTATAGATCTGATGGGCTATTCCCTAGTATGTAAATTATGTTTACCTTGATCTCCACAACTTTGAGGTTTTTAGACCTTTTTTTGATATATGTCTCACAATTTATATCCATTTTGTTTCCTCTTTTAATCCTCATCCTGAGTAATGGTCCCAGCTAAACCGTCCTTAGGGATAGTGGGTTGTTACAAATATATAGTGCAATCACTTAATACATAAAGTGCATTAACTTTGTACTTAAAACACATGAATTATTAGGTTTTTACAAAAAAAATAGATATTTACTTGATCCATATTATATATATTATGACCGGTGTAGATCAAATGTGAACTATATATTTATTAAGAACTAAGAAATATTTATCACCTTGATCCCTTTAATTAGACGGTTACAACTAACAATTGAACCCTATTTAAACAAAAATCAACTCACTCATGTAGTCAACGAAAATCTTGCATTAATCGACATATACTTTATTCATACAACTACTTAACTTATGCAAATATAATTTATTGATTTGCACGGAAATGACTACCTTATGCAAGGATAATGTATCTTAAATTAGTCTGAATTTTTTTTCCAATATTAATGATGTCCGTCCAATCTAAAATAATCAGTGGTTAAATTTAATTCTTAATTCTTATCTATAATGAGATAGATGGAGAGAGAGATTTCAGATCAAATAGAAACACTAGTTTATTTACAAATAAGAACACATGTCCACCCTTTGTTGTTAAAGATATGCGGTTAAAATTATCTTTATATTACCGATTCAAATAAAATATGTGAATGTCATCATGTGATATAATTTATTTTTATCTACAATGATATTTGTTAAGCTTCGTGTAACTCTCCACTTTTTTCTTGTATTAACTTGTTTTAAATTTAAATAATTTATATTAGATTTGTGAATATTGTCATGCTTGATTTTACGTTGGACCTGAGGAAGTCCGTATATGCGCAATTCTTTGGTTTTCGACTTGATAAGGAAATAATTATGGACTTATTTATTTTTGAATTACCAAATTTTGTACCTTGGAAAAGTGGGTTGTAGAATTATTGTAAGCCCAAGTTGTTTCTTTCTTAATCCGTGTAGATTTAGAAAAAAATAAAATAAAATAAAGTAAAATAAAATAGAAGATTAAGATCGATAAGCAGATTGTTGAGTTGCACCAGGACTATAATTGGGTTATACCTACAATATCGATTTTCTTTTATATACTTGCTAATTGAATGTATACAAGACTACCACATTCAAAATATTCCAATCTCCTTTCTTCCGCTTTTCTTAAGCGCTTTGCGTTTAACTCCAAGAATTATTAATTTTTATTTTCTAGTATGGTTTCAATTTTAGATTTTCTGTTGTGTTCCAAATTTATGTTTCGAGCTATCACCCTCGTCATGAACCTTTTAGTTTTTTTTTTTGGGTTGTCGAGCTAAATTTTTACTAAAAAATAATAATTAAATCATAGTTTGTGGTTTAGCATCTTGTCTTCTCATCCAATGTAATAAAAATAAGTTTTTTATTCCATAAAAACTATGATATGTTCAACATATTACTATAATTTCATGATAAGTGGATAATATATTGTTATATACATGAAATTTACAAGAGATTTTCCCTTTGAAAAACTATAATACCCTAGCGCAATCCTAAATTTGCACGTGAAACAAGCGGGTACATGCATATGTTAAAATCTCGATTTTCTTACTCAATTTTGTTTGATACCATTAATTACTCATTAATTATCGAAGAAACGTTCTTGGATCAAAATAAATGTGAATTACATCTTCTCTTCTATAAAACCCAAGAAAAAATAAGGACAACTTCATAAGGCAAAAATTAAAATGGCATTTAAAGTGTTATTCCAAAGCATGATTTTGGTGTTGGTATTTGCCATGAAAATAAAAGGCAACGATGCAGATGTCTATCACGTTATTTATGTGACTAGCTCAGTAAGCGACACGAAGTTTCCTATCAAACTTGTTTTCTCTCCCACTGTTGATAAGGCAACGTACTACAATTTGAAGAGGGGCGGAGAATATGATTTGAAGATATATGGAAATAACCTTAACATTGGAATAAATTGTCAATTTACTAAAGGTGGAGGAGCAGAGACTGTGAATGTTCCTATTTACGATCCCTTCCGAGATGAAGACCGACCAGATATACATTGGAAGGTTGATGATGTTGGAGTTTCTATAAGCTATGACAACGTTAATTATGAGCAAAAAGGAATTTTTATAAGAAATTAGGAATATGTAATAAAATCTAATAGGATTGTCATTCATAATTTACAATCAAGATTATTCCTATAATAAATTTTGGGTTTAATTGAAACCCTCCAACACAAATCACAAATTTGTTATTATTATTTTTGTTGTTGTTGTTCTTGAATTGCAGGCTCACAAGTACCCTCTCACACACAATAGATGACTCAAACCTCCAATCTAGTGAGTAGAGAAGAAGCGACTTATCAACTAAATTGTGTTTTGTTGTCATTATTATTTTATTTTTATTAGGAAGATGGTGTTCAGTCTACATACCTATAGATTTTAACATATATATATATATATATATATATATATATATATATATATATATATATTTGTAGTTGGAATAAAATAATTTCTCCAATACTTGGCCTCTTTGCCAAGCGTACAATACAAATATAATCATGGTCATAACTAATACAACATGTGGGCCAAGCATACAATACGAATCTAATAAATTGTTCCAGGTCCAATACAAACCAACTATGATATCTTTCATTTATACATGGGTGATTTTTATACATAGCCCCCATTTTCCTCATTATAGCTCTTTATTTAAAAAAAATATAATAACTATAAATAAATGTATTATTTTAACCTCACAATCATTCAATTATAATAATAAATTCATAACTCCTTGGGAAAAATATATGAAGCATGTCTCGGAAATCTAATTTTGTTTTTGTTGCTTGAAACATTTTTTCGAACATGTAGAGAGCAATAGTGTGTTGTTTCATCTTAACCACAAAACTCAGCAATTTCGTGAAATCAACAATAGAATGTTCTGCCGCACACGCTCTCACATTTTATGAAATAGAACAACAAGATAATCGGGCTAACAAAAACTACCAAAATCAAATCTAGGTTTGTCGGAGAAGTGCCTAATTTGGTCAGTCACATTATCGAAATTGAAGTGGGATACAATAAATGGGTCATAATGTAAGCAAGCACCGGCAAAAACACATAATCTTAACCAAGAACTTGAAGGAACTATTATGCAAATTATGCAAATTATGCAAATTAACCAAGAACTTGAAGGAACTATTATGCAAATTATTGTTCAGTTAATTTAGGCAGTTTTTTCTTTTCTCACTGATGATTTTATCGACCAAGTGACAGTAAATTCCACAGTGTTTTTCGATTTTAGATTTATATGTGGCAAGTGAATGTGTACGATGATATATAACATGAACTTCACTCTGTTTTCCCGACTTTAGAATAGTACTTTTGTAATTATTTTATATTTATTTGAATAGTCATACCTATCATTCAAAACATAGCTATAACCTCATATTCATACTTCCCAAAACCCACAACGGTCACGAGAGATTGTGATGTTTTATGTCAATATGGTATAATATTGTAATATCCGATAGTTAAAAGCGGGTTATGATAAATGAAGTCGTTAATTAGGATTTTGTTTCGATAAATGTAATAGTAATTTATCAAAGTTCAATTCCAGTATCCTTAATGCGAAGTTTTATATTATGACTTTAAGTAATTAGTAAAACAAGGAATATATATGTTATTCCTTTTGAGACCGATTTTTTCCAAAGACGATTAATTTTTGATAATTAATCTTACTTTACTTTTCTATACTTTAAGCTTAGAAATTTAATTCCATATTACCGAAAAACAAATAAAGTGAGTACGACTTTCTTATTAACGGATTTACATGACTAAAAAATTTTAGTATAAAGTTTAGAGAATTTTAATCTTGAAAGTTCTATTAATGTTTTAAGAAACAAGGGCATTTTTATATATTCATTATCTACAATATTTTATATATTAAAGAAAGGGGGATTGGACAAATATCACGCCCCCACTCCGGGTATCCCGGACTAGAGGGTGACTAATACTAGGAATAGTATTATAGGACAAATTGGACTAAGATAAGGGTCCACATTGGTTATAAACTAGCATGCATAACAGGGCGTAGGTAATATCCTGATAGTTCAAAGGTTTAGGCCATCGGACCCAAAGATTAAACAATGATCGATGGACCTCAATAGTTCAAACAAGAGACATAATGTAAAGAGTTCGTGGTTTAGCAACGAAAGTGTGTGAATACATATATGACGATATGTATTCAAGGCGAAACCAAATCCTAAATAAGCGATCGAGGACTTTGGACTCCTCAACACACCTCCATCATCACCATCGAGCTCAACCGCACATTTAAAACAAACATGCGGGCTAAGTACAAGAAATTGCACTCGGTGGACTCATGCGAAAACATTTGATAATATTTGAATTACCGCCAATATCGAGTAAGTCACAGTGGTTTTAGTTAAAATGCCTCAGGCTTACCAAATCATTTTCGGTTCAGAAACATAGCTCACCGAGCATTTTCTTGGTGTGTATGGTCCATATCTCATAGTAACAATTCATAACAAGATTAATAATTAAACGTCGAGTGAGGCCTCCCATCTACGACGCCGTGACCGCCGTAATCCCGTCAACAAGCGGTCACTCTACAAGCATATGTTAACACAACAGATAGTTCCAACCTTCACGCCAATCCTAGCTGTGCATTTATCATCCGCACAGACCCGACATTTAAAAGGTCATGCGACCCAAATGACATAACCCGTCATAATATAGTTCCAACCATCGCCACAGCCCTACCGGCAAATGACAGATCCATACACAAAGCAGAATATTTTGGCGGTAATGAAATAAAACATTTGATAACGGTTGAAGAAAAGTCAGAATAAACTTATTTTTGGAATAACGAAAGAAAATCTTAGTGGGTAAGAAAAGGCCCACATTTTGAAGATAAAAGCCCACACGGACTATGGTTCGTTGTAAATCGAGTCCTAGGTTTGTTTGTACGTCGAATCCGTTGCTGGCGTTTGCGGCCCACACCTTTATGAAAAGCGAGGCTTTTAAGACGTCGCTCAAGTCTTCGAGACTTTCAAAGCTAAGATAACTTCGATATTTTATATCGACGTGAATCAATTCCTCAATGAATTCGATATGCTTTTCAAATACGTTATTTAATCAATTATTCTCGATTCGCCGAGATACGCTCAACTATTTAGTTTAACGCCCCGCTTAAACGCTTTAACGATGAGCACGTTTCTCGATATAAGGATTTCATTTGTGAAATCCTTTCTCGCTAATGAGGTATTATACTCAATTAGCACATCTTACGTGTATTAGCGTATTTATCGAACGTATAATCGTATGTTTGACTTTAAAAGTCAACGAAGTCAACTCTGGTCAACAAAGTCAACATTTTGACTTTCCAATAGTAATTTCTTACTATTTCGTTTTAGAAATCGAATTTTGATCGATTAAAAACGTATAGTCCCAATTCTTGATTTATCACGTAAATCAAAGGACTTATAAATGACTTTGCATTTAAATAAACCTCTTAATAATTAAAACGTGTACTTTCGATTTTAAAACGTTAATAATCCAACGTTTGTCTTAAACATAGAAGACGATGTTTATAAAATTTTCATAATTCGAAATATGTCCGAATATAATTAGACATATATTTTATTAATAAATCGAATTAAAAGGATTTTAAAATCCTTTTAATTATCAAAATTCGATAATTAGCCTAAAATACTAAATGACTTTTGAAAAATTTCTGAATTAAAATAGTGTATTATTATACACTATGGTCCGAATATGAATTTATAAAATCCATATAATATTGTTTGTCATTTATTATTATATTTACATATATATAATTCGGTAATTCCATATAATATGGAATAATTATCCAAAATTCCCAAAATTAATATACACATAGTATAATATCCCAACATCAATATATATCATTAATATAACCCATAGTCCATCATAAACATTCATTCCACAATAAATCTAAAATTCTCACGGTAATTTCGATTTAATTACCCAATAACTATCAAACAATTTCTAAAAATTCCAAATAAATTCTAACATGATTAAACATTATACTATAATATTGTAACATCATAATATCAACCAAACTAATTTAAATCGTCACCATATGAGCTTGTAAGCTCTCGGCTTTTTCGATATTAATTAGTATTTGATTTCCAAAAATTCTAACAATTATATACTATGCTTACATACTATAGTATAACAATATAACATCATTTAATCATCAAAAACCAAATAAATCATCACCTTATGCACATAGTGCTCTCGGTTTTTTTTATTTAAATTAGGTATTTGATTTTCAAAAATTCTAATAATTATACACTATGTTTATGCATTATAATACAACATTATAACATTAAAACATTTATCAAAACCAAATTAAATCATCACCATACTTAGGCTCAAAGCCTTCGGTTTATTTGATTTAATTTTGGTAATTGATTTCCAAAAATTCCAACAAAATCATACAATACATAAACAATATATTAAAGTATTAATATACCATTGTATGATCAAAATAAAATCATACATCAACATTCATGTATATATATATGCTCACGGTATTTTTAAATAATTAAACATATGGTTTCCAAAAATTCTAAATAAATCATAGAACATATGAACAATACATTAAAGCATTAATATGGCATTACAAGCTTAAAATAAAATTTATACACCATGGTACATTTTAAAAGCTCACGGTATTTTTAAAAAAAAATACCTAGGGTTTTCTAAAATTTTTCAAATCAAACCCATGGATTATAAACATGATATATAACAATAATCCATTCTCAAACTAATCAAGAAGCAATCGGTCATCATCATTTTATTTTATAAGGCTTTCGAAAATTTTATTAAACATACCCTATGGTTCGAAAATCATGAAGACATGCTAGATCCATTTCAACAACTTAGTGTACAACCATCTATGCTCATCCAACATATATATTCACATATATTTTCGAACTAAAACATTAAGAACAACATTCATCCATAGCTCATTCATAGAACATTTAAACATACACAAATACATATATATATGGCATTCGACACACACACACATATATATAAGCATGCTCTCGATTTTCATAGCAAAAATGGAGATGGAATCGATACTTTGGTGCCTTGGTTTACCTTGAAATATTATAGGATCTCAAGAATACTATATGGTATCAAGGTTTGGTAGAAGAAATGAGAAGAAGGAGAAGAAGCGAGCTTTCAAAATGGAGAGGGATGGCTCGGTGCAGGTGTTTTTGGGAGAGGGTGGAGGATTTTGGATTCCAAAATGTGGGATGAGTAATGAATAAGAGAAGAGCCTCTCCTATACTATCTCTCTCTCTCTGCCTCTCTCTCTCTTGGTCACACTCACACACTCACCCAATGGGATAGCAAGCAGCCTAATGATGAGAATGTAGTGATCATTGGCTAGGTTTAAAGGGTGTGCATGTATTGGTCAATAGGGAGGTGATATCCCATGCATGTTGGAGAAGGGTGGCCGGCGCATATAGGGGTTTTAGGGGTGGGATTTAATTTATTTTTGTACCATAATGCAATGTATTAATCACACATGATCATAGATATATAATACAAGCCATTAAAATAATTAAATCCAACATATTGCACTTATTCGAAAATACCGATTGAAATTAGGAAAAATAGGAATAAAAATGTAAATCACACCTATTATTGATACTCATGCCCAATTCGATCAAATATACATATATACATCATAATATATGATTTAGATATTAAATAATAGCATAGGATAAAATTATAGCATTAATTTATGCATATGAAACCCTAATTTCAAGAATTAGGTTTCGAAACCCATATATATGCAATATCGAGTTTTAATGCTCCAAAATAAATTTTATAGCTTAATAATACTCATATATATTATAACATATAATTTAGATACCCTATGATAATTTAATGGTATCATTTCATGTGAAAAACCATAGTTTATAAACTTAGGGTTTTCGAAATTCACTTTCGAAAATAAACGAATTTTAAATGCTAAAATTCGATTTTTGAAATTATTAATACTGTAATTATATAAAATAATAATAGGAAATTAATTATTATAATTTCCTGAGCATTAAACTCGTTTTACAAAACGTCTTTAGACGTTGACGCTCAAAACGTCTCAAACGCTCAAAATTGACACATCTCAAAATGGTCGTAGTAAGCTCGTACTTACTTTATAAATATATTCCATTTAACAAAGGAATTAAGATGGAAATAAATTCCAAGCTCTACAGCTCAGAGATTTCCATAAAAATGCTGACGTTCGATACGCGTTTGCCGTTAAAATGATACTGTCGTATCATTTCATAAATTTCATCCTTTAATTCACAATCCTCAGTGAATTATAAAAAGGAATTCGTTATAACGATATCGCATCGAAATCACAATATTCGATGTCGTAAAAATTTATATACGGCAAAAACCCTAATTACGGGTTTAGAATACCGTAATCGTACGTTCGTTTCTTTGGAATATTACAACAAACCATTACTATTTTTTTTAATGATGGTCAAAAGTATCACTTTGAGACATAGAATTGTTCTTATTCTTTTTTTCATGATCTATATCATCACCTAGGATATATATTATATTATATTATTAAAATGAAAAAAAATGGAGACATGTGTGATTTTATTTAATGTTGGCCGAAAAAACAAAAGGGGGAAGAAAAAGAGAAAAAATTGATGAGTTAAGATATTTAATTTTGTTGACTAAAGAAAGATATTTATTTTAGTTTGATTGTGAAAGATATTTATTTTGTGGATAAGGAATATATTTATTTTGTTGATAAGGAAGATATTTATTTTTGTTGATTAGAAAGATATTTATTTATTTATTTATTGTTGACTTAAGAAGATATTTTTAAAAAAAAGCATGAATAAAGAGGATATATCATAAGTTGGATATTTTTTCTTTCACACCACCGAAAATAAGAGTGAAAAAAAGGAGAAGTGTTCTTCCATTTTTTCTTGAATTTCAAATCGATTTCTTCGACGATGGACTCCGATTAAAAGATTAGAAATTGTCTAACCTACTTAGATATACAAAAAATTGGAAAATTCATCCATGAAAAATGGAGTTATATGTTTTGGTTATTTCATGAGAAATTTGAGTAGTTTTGTTAAATATTTAGGTTGTTAATTAAATATGTTTATATGATGGTTGTAAGCATGTATTATTAATTTAATACAGAGTTGAGCATGTTGAAAATTTTCTTATTATAGTTGAAATATATGAGGTTATATGGAGATGATCATAGTTTTTTGAACATGTATTAATAATAGTGAGTATTGTTTGAGAATGTATGAATTAATTAATAATTTTTGGAAAATGTTGGAAATTATTTAAATTTTTTTGAAAACTATAAGATGAATGGTTTTGATGTCAATTTTTTCTATATCTAATGTTTTTAGATATTAGTGATCCTACACTAATATAGAGTGTTATGTGAATCTATAGGAATTTATGGAAATATTTTGCTAATATTTTCAAAAAATTTTAAAAGTCTTAAGTTAGAGGTTTTTGAGTTTCAAATTTATTTTATTAAATGTAATCACTTATTTAGGCCCAAGAACATGTATAAGATATGCTATGAATTTATGCGATTTTTAAAATGAGATATAATATTTTCTACGTTGAAACGTTTTGCTAAGTGACGTACAAATTTGAAATATAAAGTGTTATGCATAAATTAGTTTCATATATATATATATATATATATATATATATATCTATATGGGCATGATTGAATGTTAAAATGAATTTATGAGATTTATTGGAGTATGATAAGTAATAAATTAGAATTAGAGCATATTATGCAAGTTAATTGTTCTAGATGTGAATTTTGAGAATATGCATTAGTTTGAAGTTTGAAATGACTTGATTAAAGTATGAATGCATGAAGCATGTTAGTGCGTGAGTAGAGTTATTTTTAACGGACATAGTAATGTTTTACGCCTAGTATAAATATGAGTTTCTCTAAATAGATAAACTAGTTTGTGTGAGACGAATTAGAGATATAGAAATATCTCTTTTATAATAATTGATTTCATAATTTAAATCATTTTATCGGGAAATGAATAATACAAATTCAAATGATTGACGTAAATTGTTATTTTGAGGTTTGAAGTGATGTTTCGTCTCAGTTAGAAACGAGAGTTTATAAGTTAGAATTTTCGATAAAAATACAACCCAAACTGGTTAAAAATACAAAAGCCTTAGAAGGACTACATTTAATTAATCAACCTTGATAAGATTTAAAAAGCTATCGAGTTCCATTAATTTATGACGATTACCAAATATGCGACCAACGTACTAAATTAGTTTCTTATGTAAAGGTGGAGACCAAGTAAAGGAAAGAAACTCGTTTGAGAAGGAGAACGCCGGTGGACTTTTTCTTCAAGGATAACATAAAATGAAAAATGTTTTATTTATGATGTTTTCTTTGAAATGAGAAGTCTTTATTTACGATGCTTTATTTTGAGAAAATAATGATGAGATGCTACGATTTAATTGTCTGTCCAAAGTTTTTATGTTTTATATGTGGATCCTATCTGTGTTGGTCAGCCAACTTAAGTTTAATCGAATTCAGATCCTATGCTAGATGGGGAATTCCTAGCAAGGGTTAACGTGTACACTAAGGGTAATTGTGTTGCTGAAAGGTTTGCTCAGCTAGTTACGGTGACAGTGTGTTGAAGGGTTTTTCTCGGCCGATCACGGCGTTCGTGGAATGAGGCCTCCTTCTACGGCGCAAGATGAGTTAGATATGGATCATACAAACATTAAATATGTCTGGCCGGACAAGTTTATGGAAAATGATAGAAAATTTTTAGTAAGCACGGAACTTTCAAATAAAACTACGTGTATTCAAATGGGGCAGTGTAATTCAAAGTTTACAATATATGCTTTTGGCATAAGTCCACTGAGTCTTTGTACTCAGCCCTGAATGTATGTTTTTACATGTACAGGTTGAGCTGGTGATGAGATGGAGCGGTGTTGACCAGTAGGAATCTGTTGTCGTTGATAGTAGAGCCTTGAGTGAACATCTTCATATGTGTACCTCACATGTTTTTCCGCTGTAAGAAGACTAAGTTATATTTTGATTAGAGAATTAGATTCCTCCAGATCACTTGAACCCTTTTGTTAAAGATCTGATGGGCTATTCTCTAGTATGTAAATTATGTTTACCTTGATCTCCACAACTTTGAGGTTTTTAGATGTTTTTTTGATATATGTCTCACAATTTATATCCATTTTTCTTTCCCCTCTTTTTAATCCTCATCCTGAGTAATGGTCCCAGCTAAACCGTCCTTAGGGATAGTGGGTTGTTACAAATATATAGTGCAATCACTTAATACATAAAGTGCATTAACTTTGTACTTAAAACACATGAATTATTAGGTTTTTACAAAAAAAATAGATATTTACTTGATCCATATTATATATATTATGACCGGTGTAGATCAAATGTGAACTATATATTTATTAAGAACTAAGAAATATTTATCACCTTGATCCCTTTAATTAGACGGTTACAACTAACAATTGAACCCTATTTAAACAAAAATCAACTCACTCATGTAGTCAACGAAAATCTTGCATTAATCGACATATACTTTATTCATACAACTACTCAACTTATGCAAATATAATTTATTGATTTGCACGGAAATGACTACCTTATGCAAGGATAATGTATCTAAAATTAGTCTGAATATTTTTTCCAATATTAATGATGTCCGTCCAATCTAAAATAATCAGTGGTTAAATTTAATTCTTAATTCTTATCTATAATGAGATAGATGGAGAGAGAGATTTCAGATCAAATAGAAACACTAGTTTATTTACAAATAAGAACACATGTCCACCCTTTGTTGTTAAAGATATGTTAAAATTATCTTTATATTACCGATTCAAATAAAATATGTGAATGTCATCATGTGATATAATTTATTTTATCTACAATGATATTTGTTAAGCTTAGTGTAATTCTCCACTTTTTTCAGATTAACTTGTTTTAAATTTAAATAATTTATATTAGATTTGTGAATATTGTCATGCTTGATTTTACGTTGGACCGAGGAAGTCCGTATATGCTGTGATTCTTTGGTTTTGGACTTGATAAGGAAATAATTATGGACTTATTTATTTTGAATTACCAAATTTTGTACCTTGGAAAAGTGGGTTGTAGAATTATTGTAAGCCCAAGTTGTTTCTTTCTTAATCAAGTGTAGATTTAGAAAAAAATAAAATAAAATAAAGTAAAATAAAATAGAAGATTAAGATCGATAAGCAGATTGTTGAGTTGCACCAGGACTATAATTGGGTTATACCTACAATATGGATTTTCTTTTATATACTTGCTAATTGAATGTATACAAGACTACCACATTCAAAATATTCCAATCTCCTTTCGCCGCTTTTCTTAAGCGCTATGCTTAACTCAAGAATTATTAATTTTATTTTCTAGTATGGTTTCAATTTTAGATTTTTCGTTGTGTTCCAAATTTATGTTTCGAGCTATCACCCTCGTCATGAACCTTTAGTTTTTTTTTGGGTTGTCGAGCTAAATTTTTACTAAAAATAATAATTAAATCATAGTTTGTGGTTTAGCATCTTGTCTTCTCATCCAATGTAATAAAAATAAGTTTTTATTCCATAAAACTATGATATGTTCAACATATTACTATAATTTCATGATAAGTGGATAATATATTGTTATATACATGAAATTTACAAGAGATTTTCCTTTGAAAACTATAATACCCTAAGCGCAATCATATTGTCACGACCCATTCCGGACCAACCGATTTGGAGGCGACTAGTACTAGGAGTAGTACTTTAGGGGTTACATGAATAAACTAGAGATGCGTGCAAAATAAGCTAACATGCTTGAATGAATACGAGATGATGTTATATTGTTTTGAAAAGGTTTAGGCCATCGGACCCCAAAACTTGGCCCGATCCGATGGGCCTCAATAGTTTAAAACATAAAGCGTAAATAAGGAAGTTCGAGTGTAGCAATGAAAGTGTGTGAATACATATATGACGATATGCATTGGTATAAACCACAAATTCAAGTAAATCGGTCGATGACACCGGACTCCTCAACACTTTCCCATCATCACCATCGAGCTCAACTGCACATTTCAAAACAAACATGCGGGGCTAAGTACAAGAAATTGCACTTAGTGGACTCATGCCGAAAACATTTGATAAGTTTGGATTACTGCCGCCAATATCGAGTAAGTCACGAGGGTTTTAGTTAAAAATGCCTTGTGCTTACCAAATCATTCGGTTAAATAAACATAGCTCGCCGAGCATTTTCTTGGTGTGTATGGTCCGTATCTCATAGTCACAATACATAATAATAAATAAATAAGCGTCGAGAGGGGCTCCCATCTACGACGCCGTGACCGGCAGTAATCCCGTCTGACACAGTCACTCTGCAAGCGTATGTTATAACAACGTATAGTTCCAACCTTCACGCCAATCCTAGCGGGCATTTATCATCCCCACGGGACCCGACATTAAAAGGTTGGGTGCTACCACAACAATTGATATAATAGTTCCAACCATCTCCACAGCCTACCGGGCATAACAGATAGGATCCATACACAAAACGAAATATTTTGGCGGTGTAATGGTAAAACATTTGATAAACAGTTGTAGTATAAGTGTCAGTAAATAAATTCATTTGGTATGACAAGAAAGTCATATTTTGAAGATAAGCCCATTTTGAGATAAGAAAGGAAACCCACCGGACTATGGTTCGTTGTAAAGTCCCAGTTCGTTTGTTCGTCAAAATCCGTCACGCATTGCGTTTGCGTCACTTTACTAAAAGCGAGGCTTTAGTACGTCGCTCAAGTCTTCGAGACTTTTGAAAACTAAGTTAAACTTCGATATTTCATATCGATGTAGAGTGAATTCCTTAGTGGATTCAATGCGTCTCTAATACGTATACGATTGACTTGTTCTCGTTCTTCGAGATACTTTCAACGTATAAGTACGTTTTTTTCGATATATGGATTTCAATTGTGAAATCCTTTCTTACTAATGAGGTATCATACTCAATTAGTATATCTTACGCGTACTGACGTATTTATAAATGTATAATCGTACGTTTTGACTTGAAAGTCAACGAAGTCAACATTGATCAACAAAGTCAACGATTTTGACCTTTAATAATAGTAACTTCTTACTATTTTGTTTTATAAATCGAATTCGATCGATTTGAAAACGTAAAGTCCTATTGCTCGATTTATCTTGTAAATCAAGGACTTACAATTATTTTCGTATTTTTAATAATCCTTTTATAAATAAAAGCGTATTTTGGTATTTTAAAACGTTATAAAATGAACGTTCGTCTCAAACATAGCAATCTATGTTTATAAAATTTTGTAAAATTTAAAAACTGTCCAGAATATTATTTTAGAAAATTTTCATTAATAAACTGTTTTAAAAAGGATTTTAAAATCCTTTTATATTATCGATAATTTCGATAATTAGTTTAAAAATACTAAATGACCTTTGAAATTTTTTCTAAATTAATATAGTGTATTATTATACACTATGGTCCAGAATATGAATTTATGAAATTCATATAATCTCGTTGCTAATTATTTATATATACATATATATATTCACGGTAATTCACAATAATAGGAATAATCATCCAAAAATTCCCAAAATTGATATATACTTATAATAACATCCCAACATCAGTATATAATATTTATATAACCCATAGTTCATCATAACTATTTATTTCACAATATGTAACAATATTTACGGTAATACTATGATAATTACCAAATAAATAGCAAACAATTTCTAAAAATTCTAAATAAATTCCAACATCAATAAACCTCATATTATAACATTGTAACATCATAACATCAACCAAAATAATTTAAATCGTCACCATATGAGCTTGTAATGCTCTCGGCTTTTTCGATTAAAATTAGTATTTGGTTTTCAAAAATTCCAACAATTATATACTATGTTTATACACTATAGTATAGTAATATAACATCATAATATTTATCAAAACTAATTAAATCATCACCTTCAAGAGCAACAAGCTCACGGTTTGTTTGATTTAAAATAGTATTTGATTTCAAAAATTTCAAATTAATTTACACAATGCATAAATAATATACTAGAGCATTAAAACACCATTACATGTTCAAAAATAAAATCATACATCAACAAATGTTTTCCTAATGCTCTCGGCCTTAATTAAATATTAAGCATATGGTTTTCAAAAATTCTAATTAAAACATATAACATATAACCAATACATTAAAGCATTAATATGTCATTACAAGCTTGGAATAAAATTATACACCATGGTATATTTTGAAAAGCTCACGGTAATATTAAAAATATACCTAGGGTTTTCTAAAATTTTTTTTTTCAAATCAAAACCATGGATTATAATCATGATAATAAACAATAATCCATCTCTAAAATGCTTAAGAAGTAATCGGTCCTCATAAGAATATTTTAACCATTTTTTTTGAAAATTATAACAAGTATATCCTATAGTTTGAAAATAATATAAGCATGCTAGATCCATTTCAAAATAATATAAACAATAACATATGATTATCTAAGCATACATCTCATATATTTTCAAATGAATCATCAAGAACAACATTCTCATGCTCAAGAACATTTAAACATGCATAAATATATATATAGCATTTCTGTACTCACACACACATATATAAGCATGCTCGAAATTTTCGAATAGAAGGTAGAATAATCGAAGCTATGGTCTTGTTTTACCTTGAAATGGTATTGATTCACGAAACAATATAGTATAGATGTTTGGAGAAGAAATGGAGAAGGAGAATGGAAGGAAAATCTGAAAATAATGGGGGTGTTTGGCTCGGTTCTTGGCTGAAGAAAGGAGAGAATGGAGAGTGAAAATGATTTCAAAATTTGGGAGTGGAAGTGTATAATGAGAGTGGGGTGAATGGGAAGAGTTTCACCTATTATTTCCTCTCTCTCTCTCTCGATTTTGGCTAAGATATTGGCACAAAATCTGCAGCAAATGATGAGAATTATAGTTATCATTTGCTAGGCTAAAAAGGGTGCTCATGGGTTGGGTGTTAAAAAGGTGCACATCATGCTTTGTCCAAGCATGATGGCCGACGGCTTCAAGGGGGTAGGGGCTGATTTTAATTTTTGTTATACATTAATACCATGTATTAATCATAGTATAGGTCATAGATATATAATACATGTCATAAAAATAATTAAATCACAACCTATACTCATTTTCGAAAATACCGATAATAAAATAGAAATAATAGGAATAAAATACAATTTACCCCTATTATTGATACACATGCCATTTTCATCCCAATTATACACATATATATCATAATATATGATTTAGATATTAAATAATATCATAGGATAAAATTATAGCATTAATTCATGCATATAAAACCCTAATTTCGAAAGTTAGGTTTCGAAATTTATAAAAATCTGTTTTCGATTTTTAATGATCTAAAAACTGATTTCATAGCTTAATAACACTCATATATATCATATTATAAAGTTTAGATACCATATGATAATTTAATAGTGTCATTTCATGTGAAAAACCAAAGTTTATAAACTTAGGGTTTTTGAAACTTTCAATATCAAATTATCGAATTCAATAACTGAAAATTCGATTTTAATTAATAATAATACTGAAATTATATAAAATATTAATAGGAAATTAATTATTATAATTTCCTGAGCATTAAACTCAATTTTCAAATCGTCTCTAGACGTTAACGTTCAAAACGTCTCAAAACGTTCGAAATCGACTCATCTCAAAATGGTCGCAGTAAGTTCATACTTACTAAGTAACTTTATTCCATTTAATAAAGGAATTAAGACGGAAATTAATTCCAAGCTTCACTGCTCAGAAAATTTCGTGAAAGGCTGACGTTCGATACGCGTTTGACGTTTAAAAATATTGACGAATCATTTCGTAATATTTCAATCCTTTAATTCACAATCCTTAGTGAATTATGAAAAGGAATTCGTTATAACGATATCGTATCGAAAACACAAGGTTCGATGTCGTAAATACATAATATACGGCAAAAACCCTAATTACGGGTTCAGAATACCGTAATCGTATATTCGTTTCTTTGGAATATTACATTCCACCCCTTACGAAAAATTTCGTCCGAAATTTGTATACCTTTAGAAAAAATAGATCGGGTATTTTTCTCATTGCTTCTTCAAGCTCCCACGTGGCTTCTTCCCGTCCGTGGTGTCTCCACAACACTTTGACTAACGGAATCGACTTGCTCGTAGTTGCTTTGAACTTTGTGGTCAAGTATGGCTGCGGGTTCTTCCTTATAGCTCATGTCCGGCTCGGGGTCACGTCGTCTTGATGAATCACGTGCTTGGGTCGTGAGCGTATTTTCGTAATTGTGAGGCGTGGAAAACATTATGCACATTCCCAGGTTTGGCGGAAGAGCCGACCTATAAGCTCTTGGACCTATCCTTTCTAGGATCTCATAAGGTCCTATAAAACGGGTCTCAACTTCCCTTTAGGCCAAACCCGACAATTCCTTTTGATGGAGAGACCTTAAGAAATACTTTGTCTCCATCCTCAAATCGTAGTTCGGATCTCACGCAGATCGTCGTAAGACTTCATGCATCACGAGCCTCTTTTATCCTCATCCTAATTTGTCGAACGATTTGATCATCTCGCCACCGCATCGGCCCTATAACTTTTCTCTCACCGACTTCATCCCAATAAAGCGGTGATCTACACTCTTGCCATCAAGGAGTCGTATGGGGCCATGCCTATCGTCGATTGATAGTTGTTGTTGTAAGCAAATTCAATCGAGGTAAAATATCTTCCATTTTGTACCGCTATCCAAAATTACGTTCTAAGCATATCTTCTGTGGTTTGGATCGTTCTTTCCGATTGTCCATCGGTTTGTGGGTGGAATCTCAGATCGAAGTTTAATCTGTACCTAGTTCTCTTTGTAAGCTAATCCAGAATCTGGATGTGAACTTGGAGTCTCGATCAGAGGTAATAGATTTTGGCACTCCATGTAGTCGTACAATTTCCTTAACGTACAGCTGGGCCAACTTATCAGATCCATAAGTGCTTTGAATAGGTAGAAAGTGAGCACTTTTGGTAAGTCTATCCACAATTACCCATATGGCTGTGTTTCCTTTTCTCGATTTGGGTAAGCTTGTAACGAAATCCATCGTTATATCGTCCCACTTCCATTCGGGGATTTCCAACGGTTGTAACTTCCCATAGGGTCGTTGGTGTAGGGCCTTCACTTGTTGACAAACAAGACAGCGTTCTACGAAAGAAGCTATGTCTCGTTTCATGCCTTCCCACCAAAATCTTTCCTTCAGGTCCTGGTACATCTTAGTACTGCCTGGGTGGTCGGTGTAGGGCGTATCGTGAGCCTCACTCATGATTTCGTTCTGAAGCTCTGCGTCGTCAGGAACGCATATCCTACCTTCAAACAATAAGGCGTTATCCGGTGCCTCTTGGAAATTCTTGAATCCTTCAGACCTCAGTCTTTCTCGGATCTTTTCCAACTTTTCCTCAATCCTTTGTCTTTCGACAATTCTTTTTCTTAGATCAGGTGTCAGTGTGAGTGTAGCGACACAGCTCACAATTGTCTCAGGTGGTTCCACCAATTCAATCTTCATTCTACCAAACTCTTCAACGAGTTTTTCCTCTTGTACAAAGAGACATCCTAACTTGGTATGGCTTTTACGACTCAGCGTCACTACTACATTCGCCTTGCCGGGTGATAATTAATACCACGGTCGTAATCTTTACTAATTCTAGCCATCTTCTGTCTCATATTCAGATCCCTTTGTTCAAGAAATACTTCAAACTTTTATGGTGCATGAAGATCTCACATCTCACACCGTAGAGATGGTGTCTCCAAATTTTCGATGCATGAACTCGTGCTAGTTCCAAATCGTGGGTTGGGTAGTTCAGCTCGTGGGGTCCGAGTTGTCGGGATGCATAAGCTATCACCTTTCCTTCTTGCATCAAACACAACCCGGTCCGGTCTTAGATCGTGCAGATAGACTACGTACCTTGTCCGCTACGGGACCTGCTAGGCTGTGTGCCGGTCGATTTTTCTTTGAGTATTTGAAACTCGTCTCGCACTCATCGGTCCAAACGAACTTGATTCCTTTCCGGAGTAGGCGGGTTATTGGCCTTGCAATTTTGGAGAATCCTTGATGAATCTCCTATAATAACCGGCTAATCCTAGAAACTTCTAATCTCGTCTGCGTTTTGGTGATTTCCATTCTCGCACGGCGCCTACCTTGGTGGATCTACTTTTATGCCTTGCAGACACGATGTGTCCAAGGAACATAACTTCCTTCACCAAAACTCACATTTGCTAAACTTAGCAAAGAGTCTTTCATTTCTCAAGGTTTGCAAAACCGTTCTTAGATGTCCCTATGATCCTCTTCATTTTCGAGTAAATAAGGATATCATCTATGAAGACCAAAACGAATTTATCCAAAATGGATGAAATACTGTTCATGAGGTCCATGAATACGGTGGTGCATTGGTTAATCCGAATGGCATAACTATGAATTCATAGTGGCCATATCTCGGTTCGAATGCGATCTTAGGTACATCCTCGGACCGTATTTTCAGTGATGGTATCGACTTAAGATCAATTTTAGAGAATACACCGCCTCGCCAATTGATCAAGCAGTCATCAATTCGGTAAAGGGTATTTGTTCTTTAGTGTCATCTTATTTAGTTCTCTATAATCGATGCACATCCTCAAAGAACCATCCTTTTCTTAACAAATGAGCAGGCGCTCCCCAAGGTGAAACACTCGGCCTAATAAATCCTAGATCCAAAAGCTCTTGGATTTGGATTTTCAGCTCCTCTAGCTCCTTTGGGGCCATCCTATAGGGTGCCTTCGACACTGGGGCTGATCCTGGCTCCAAGTCGATGGTAAACTCTAGTTGTCTATCGGGAGGTAGTCTGGTAGATTTTCGGAAATCGTCCAAAACTCTTGGACAACTTCAATGTCTTCACCCGTGCTTGGGTTTATCCCCTCGTTCAAATAAGCGAGGAATGCAAGACATCCTTTACGGTTCATCATCCTCCCAGCTTGTAGTGCGGATACTATCGGACTCTTCTTCCCATGTCGATCCCATGGAAATGCGTAGCTTCTTGTCCAGGAAAGTGAAACGAAATTTTCCTTTCCTTACAGAGAATCGTGGAATGATTCTTAGCTAACCAGTCCATTCCTAGGATTATGTCTACATCGTCCATGGGTATTATGTTTAGATCGTTAGCCAGAACCTTAAGTGATCCTAATGTCAACTCTAGGTTCGAGCAAAAGTGTGTAACGGTCATAATTCCTCCTATAGGCGATGAGATTCTCATATCCTGGCTTGACCTTTCAGACCTAAGGCCCAGCATTTCTACGCATGATTTTGCAATAAAAGAATGCGAAGCACCCGTATCGAACAGTACTATAACAGGTAGGTTGAGAAGAACTCCCATACCTGCCAAGTTTCCTTGGTTCTGTTCGTTCTGCCTCCTATGCAGGGCGTAGGCTCTGGCCTGAGCCGGCTGAGGCTGACGGGGCGCTGGTCCTGGCTGATTCGGCGGTTGTTGCTGGCTTTATTCTTGCCGCCGCCTTGGCCGGGCGCGTGGTTGCCGCCTCTGTTGTTGTTGTGGCGGTGGCTGCTGCCACTGCTGTTGTGGGATTTGTTGTTGTGGCTGCTGCCACTGTTGCGGTTGCTGGAGTTGTTGTGGTTGAGGCTGGGGTGTTTGCCACCGAGTTCTTGGGGTTGGAATTTGGGCTGCGTGGCGGTGGCTGAAGCTGTATAGCCCTCAATGGCTGAGCATTGCCCGGTTGGTTCGGCCTTCCATCCGAACGTGACATCGGGCAATTGTTGGCGTAATGCCCGTTTGCCCCGCATTTATAACAACTTACCACATTTACCGTGCACACACCCTTGTGTGCTCTATGGCATCTAGGGCATTGAGGTGCCCTTGACTGGTCCTGTGGTCCCCTTGCCGGTGGAGCATGAGCTGCTCTCTTCCAGCTTTGTCCCTGCTGCGCCGGGTTTCCTTGCCACGGGCGCTTGTGACTTGCTTCTCCGTAGTTTCCGCGGTGGTTATTTCCGCGGTTGGGCTCCCAGTTCCCTTTTCCCTTATCCGATTACGTGTGCCCGAGGCGACCTTGTCTTATTCTCGCTCATAGTCGCCTCGATATCAAAGCTCGTCTTAGAGCGGTGTAAGATAGGTCTCCATGTCGGCAAGAGACATGCGTATCTCCATTCTTAGCCACCTACGAACTTTTCCGACATCTTCAAGTCGATTGTCTACTAGATCCGCAAGCATATCTTGGCGTCTCGCGAGAAGGTGCGATCGTAGTCGATTACGGATAATTTTTCTTGTTTTAGCAGGAAAAATTCCTGCCTCTTTCCCCCTATAACTTTTGGGGATATACTTTTCATACAGCTCTCTTTTGAAATCCTCCCACGAGAATTCCTCCACTGCTCACAGAAAGTCTTCTTCGGCCTCCCACCGAAGTCACCGTCCAACCAGGTTGGAAAGTAACACACGACTGACCTTTCTTGTGCGTGCATCTTAAGAAGGTAAAGATCCGTTCAATAGCCCTGACCCATTGTTCGGCTTCCTCCGGGTTGCCTTTCCCGTTAAAGACAGGAGGGTTCTGTCTTAGAAACATTTCTTCGATTCGGCGATCGGGTTGTGGTGGAGGTGGTGGTTGGGGAATTTCTTCTGGCTCTTGTTCGAATCCTACCCCTTCCTCTTCGCCTTCCCGTCCTCGACCTCGGGTTCTGCCCGGATTCCTTCTCGGAGGCATCTTGCTATGAAAACAAGTAATCGTTAGGCATTTATTCTTTCACACCACATCCACTCACCTTTGTTTTGGCCTTGTCATAAAGCGATCCCAAACAGTATAACATTCTTACAAACATAACTTGCATAAAAGCCCTATTAGGGTCGGTGTATATATATATATCCAAAATTTACGCCATAGGCGGGATGTTCAAAACAATGGTAAAGCAGAAAACATAAATCCCGCCCACACGGCCTAAAAAGAGAATTCGAGTTATAGAACTAAGGTGCAACAAGAGAAAAGAAAAGAGAAGTTAGCACACACGCTAGACATAACAAAACAAATTCTAATTAAGGCGCCGCCTAGTGCCTTCACGAGGTCTTTTCCTATTCCGTGTCTTCCTCGGGGTCTTCCTCCTCCTCCGAATCATCTTGTTTGTCCGAAATGTCCATACGGGTAGTTCCACGGATGGTCGGCCCATTGCTTTCCACCATCGGTATATCTCGCATGGGGTTAAGCGGTGGTCGCGTCCCGAGGCTCGTAGTCGGGCGAATCGGACCGTAGCATACTCGAGTCGGGTCATAGCACGGGAAGGCATCGATACTCTCATCCGTCTGTCCAGATGAAAGTGCTCATTGGTGGTATGGCTGGGACCATAGGTGGTGGAGGTGGTCTTGGTGGACGTGCGGGTGTCCGGCAGTGAGGGTGGAAATACCGGCTCTCCCAAGGCTCTAGGGCGTGCTGCCCCTTTCTAAGCGAGCAGGTCCGCCCTCGTCGAATCGATACGGAGGTACCACTGGGTCGATCTGCCTCGGAACCTCTATGTACAGCCACTCTGGCGACTCATCCCGCCAGGTATACTCTCGGGGAGGGAGGTAGGGTCCTCTCGGTGCTGCCCCGTAAATGCTATATACGTAAGTCAGGTGACTCACGAACCTGGGCAGATCTCCCACCAAGTCGTAGTTGCCCATCGTCCGGTAAATGTAATCCCCCGATATCTCTCGAGCATATCCATCCCAGGTGCAGGGGAGTATCGTTAGAAGGCGCTGGATGCCGTCATAATCGGTCACGCCGTGAGCTCGGGCGTCTCTCCAAAGACGGAGATAATATGCCAAGAACTCACCCAAGTCTTCCCCAGCGCACATCCAACTAGAGCGATATATACTCACCTCCTCCTCTGGGGTGGGGTGTGGTCCAATCCTCCTCCTCGCGAGATATCTCATCCCCTCCATCTGTCACGAATAAAACTAACATAAGTCAACTATCGTCATCGAATAAGCAGGCAAGGATATCTTAAACGTAACGTGAAGCAACTAGATAAGGTCAAGCAAGTCTATAAGGTAGGCAACATCATACTGCACAATACTCACCACAACTTACCTTCTTAGTCTTACCCAACGTATACATAAGCCAATAACGTCTTAATATAAGCTATGAGATCCTTATTCTATACCAAACACTCGAACTAGAGTTCAACGGACTCTATCGTATTCTGGAGGCAGAATTAAGGATTCTGTTCTTCATAACAAATGAAGATCAGTGCGTTAGGAGTACGCAGGTGAAAACCATGCGTAAATCGGGGTCCTAACGAGAGAGATCTAGCTAAAACAAATCTACTGCGCAGTGCAGGAAATTTGCGCGATCGTGCCAAATTGCAAAACGAGACGTATGTCGACGTAATACGTCTATCATCTTCGGGTTCTCAAGCCGAGGCTGAACATCCTGAAGTCGTAGTGACGTCCATGTCGTGATGCTCACTCGTGTAGAAGTAGTGATGGAGTGCCGACGTCATTTAGCTTAAAGGTTGAGGTTGTCCTCGTCCATCCTTCTCGCTCGTCTTCCGTCGTTCGCGCCCAAGGGTATCGTTACTTTCATTCTTCCTATCGTTCTTTCGTTCGCATATGGGAAAGAAGTTCGTACTTCTATGTTCTTTCACGATACGTGAACATGCTCCTTAGAGTCTAAGTTCATCTTATGATAACATATCGTTCATCATAAATAAAATTTTGAAAGTTGGAAAGATGTCTCAATTTGAAATTTTTTTTTTTTTTTTTTTTTTTTTTTTTTTTTTTTTTTTTGAAATACGATTTCAACATAGCAATCATAATCAACTTATATGCATATCAAAAATGGATTCATTCATCCCATGTTGATCATTCAACTAGTACCACCATGTACTTTCATATCAATACGTGAGTATTGCATTAGTTCAACTAAAAGTATTTCGGAAAAATTTTCGTTCAACTTTCATTTTCATCATAAAAATTTTCATAATAATCAAATCCTTCAAAAGTCTATCAATTGTTCAATCATGTAAAATTTCATTTCATGAGTTTGAGAAAGGAATGCGATTACCTTTTTCCGGTTGAGCTCGATGTGATGGAGTGTTGAGGGAGCGGTGAGTTTCTAGAAGTCGGTGACTCGATCTAGACTTAGAATAAAAAGAATTTGGGTTTCAAAGAGCAAAAGCTCGATACCACTACATCACGACCCCATTCCGGACCAACCCGGACTGGAGGGCGACTAGTACTAGGAGTAGTACTTTAGGGGTTACATGAATAAACTAGAGTTGCGTGCAAAATAAGCTAACATGCTTGAACAGAATACGAGATGATGTTATATTGTTTTTGAAAAGGTTTAGGCCATCGGACCCCAAAACTTGGCCTGATCCGATGGGCCTCAATAGTTTAAAAACATAAAGCGTAAATAAGGAAGTTCAGAGTGTAGCAGCGGAAAGTGTGTGAATACATATATGACGATATGCATTCAAGGTATAAACCACAAATTCAAGTAAATCGGTCGAGGACCTTTGGACTCCTCAACACTTTCCCATCATCACCATCAGAGCTCAACCTGCACATTTCAAAACAAACATGCAGGGCTAAGTACAAGAAATTGCACTTAGTGGACTCATGCCGAAAACATTTGATAAGTTTGGATTCTGCGCCGATATCGAGTAAGTCACAGAGGTTTTAGTTAAAAATGCCTTGTGCTTACCAAATCATTCGGTTAAGTAAACATAGCTCGCCGAGCATTTTCTTGGTGTGTATGGTCCGTATCTCATAGTCACAATACATAATAATAAATAAATAAGCGTCGAGAGGAGGCCTCCCATCTACGACGCCGTGACCGGCCGTAATCCGTCGGACACGATCGCTCTCTGCAGCGTATGTTATAACAACGTATAGTTCCAACCTTCACGCCAATCCTAGCAGGGCATTTATCATCCAAGACAGGACCCGACATTAAAAGGTTGGGTGCTACCACAACAATTGATATAATAGTTCCAACCATCTCCACAGCCTACCCGGCATAACAGATAGGATCCATACACAAGCGAAATATTTTGGCGGTGAATGCAAGAAACATTTGATAAGCAGGTTGTAGTATAAGTCTTTGTAAATAAATTCATTTGGTATGACAAGAAGTCATATTTTGAAGATAAAGCCCATTTTGAGATAAGAAAGGAAACCCACCGGACTATGGTTCGTTGTAAAAGTCCCAGTTCGTTTGTTCGTCGAAATCCCGTCATTGCGTTTGCGTCCACACGCTTTACTAAAAGCGAGGCTTTATGCGTCGCTCAAGTCTTCGAGACTTTTGAAAACTAAGTTAAACCGATATTTCATATCGATGTAGACTGAATTCCTTAGTGGATTGAATGTCGTCTCTAATCGTATCGATTGACTTGTTCTCGTTCTTCGAGATACTTTCGGCGTATAAGCACGTTTTCGATATATGGTTTCAATTGTGAAATCCTTTCTTACTAATGAGGTATCATACTCAATTAGTATATCTTCACAGCGTCTTGGCGTATTTATAAATGTATAATCGTGCGTTTGACTTGAAAGTCAGCGAAGTCGACATTGATCGACAAAGTCAGCGATTTTGACCTTTAATAATAGTAACTTCACTATTTTGTTTTATAAATCGAATTCGATCGATTTGAAAACGTAAAGTCCTATTACTCGATTTATCTTGTAAATCAAGGACTTACAATTATTTTCGTATTTTAATAATCCTTTTATAAATAAAAGCGTATTTTGGTATTTTAAAGCGTTATAAAATGAGCGTTAAGTCTCAAACATAGCAATCTATGTTTATAAAATTTTGTAAAATTTAAAACTGTCAGAATATTATTTTAGAAAATTTTCATTAATAAACTGTTTTAAAAGGATTTTAAAATCCTTTTATATTATCGATAATTTCGATAATTAGTTTAAAAATACTAAATGACCTTTGAAATTTTTTCTAAATTAATATAGTGTATTATTATACACTATGGTCCAGAATATAATTTATGAAATTCATATAATCTTTTGCTAATTATTTATATATATACATATATATATTCACGGTAATTCACAATAATAGGAATAATCATCAAAAATTCCCAAAATTGATATATACTTATAATAACATCCCAACATCAGTATATAATATTTATATAACCCATAGTTCATCATAACTATTTATTTCACAATATGTAACAATATTTACGGTAATACTATGATAATTACCAAATAAATAGCAAACAATTTCTAAAAATTCTAAATAAATTCCAACATCAATAAACCTCATATTATAACATTGTAACATCATAACATCAACCAAAATAATTTAAATCGTCACCATATGAGCTTGTAATGCTCTCGGCTTTTCGATTAAAATTAGTATTTGGTTTTCAAAAATTCAACAATTATATACTATGTTTATACACTATAGTATAGTAATATAACATCATAATATTTATCAAAACTAATTAAATCATCACCTTCAAGAGCAACAAGCTCACGGTTTGTTTGATTTAAAATAGTATTTGATTTCAAAAATTTCAAATTAATTTACACAATGCATAAATAATATACTAGAGCATTAAAACACCATTACATGTTCAAAAATAAAATCATACATCAACAAATGTTTTCCTAATGCTCTCGGCCTTAATTAAATATTAAGCATATGGTTTTCAAAAATTCTAATTAAAACATATAACATATAACCAATACATTAAAGCATTAATATGTCATTACAAGCTTGGAATAAAAATTATACACCATGGTATATTTTGAAAAAGCTCACGGTAATATTAAAAATATACCTAGGGTTTTCTAAAATTTTTTTTTTTCAAATCAAAACCATGGATTATAATCATGATAATAAACAATAATCCATCTCTAAAATGCTTAAGAAGTAATCGGTCCTCATAAGAATATTTTTAACCATTTTTTTTTTCGAAAATTATAACAAGTATATCCTATAGTTTCGAAAATAATATAAGCATGCTAGATCCATTTCAAAAATAATATAAACAATAACATATGATTATCTAAGCATACATCTCATATATTTTTCAAATGAATCATCAAGAACAACATTCTCATGCTCAAGAACATTTAAACATGCATAAATATATATATATAGCATTCGGTACTCACACACACATATATAAGCATGCTCGAAATTTTCAGAATAGAGAAGGTAGAATAATCGAAGCTATGGTCTTGTTTTACCTTGAAATGGTATTGATTCACAAGAAACAATATAGTATAGATGTTTGGAGAAGAAATGGAGAAGGAGAATGGAAGGAAAATCTGAAAATAATGGGGGTGTTTGGCTCGGTTCTTGGCTGAAGAAAGGAGAGAATGGAGAGTGAAAATGATTTCAAAATTTGGGAGTGGAAGTGTATAATGAGAGTGGGGTGAATGGGAAGAGTTTCACCTATTATTTCCTCTCTCTCTCTCTCGATTTTGGCTAAGATATTGGCACAAAATCTGCAGCAAATGATGAAATTATAGTTATCATTTGCTAGGCTAAAAAAGGGTGCTCATGGGTTGGGTGTTAAAGGTGCACATCATGCTTTGTCCAAGCATGATGGCCGGCAACTTCAAGGGGTAGGGGCTGATTTTAATTTTGTTATACATTAATACCATGTATTAATCATAGTATAGGTCATAGATATATAATACATGTCATAAAAATAATTAAATCACAACTATACTCATTTCGAAAATCTAGATAATAAAATAGAAATAATAGGAATAAAATACAATTTACCCTATTATTGATACACATGCCATTTTCATCCCAATTATACACATATATATCATAATATATGATTTAGATATTAAATAATATCATAGGATAAAATTATAGCATTAATTCGTGCATATAAAACCCAATTTGAAAGTTAGGTTTGAAATTTATAAAAATCTGTTTCGATTTTTAATGATCTAAAAACTGATTTCATAGCTTAATAACACTCATATATATCATATTATAAAGTTTAGATACCATATGATAATTTAATAGTGTCATTTCATGTGAAAAAACCAAAGTTTATAAACTTAGGGTTTTGAAACTTTCAATATC
The DNA here is from genome assembly GCA_036937905.1 of Salvia rosmarinus. Taxonomy (NCBI): domain Eukaryota; kingdom Viridiplantae; phylum Streptophyta; class Magnoliopsida; order Lamiales; family Lamiaceae; genus Salvia; species Salvia rosmarinus. The sequence goes on from JAODLM010000778.1 coordinate 351,227, forward strand.
AAATTATCGAATTCAATAACCGAAAATTCGATTTTAATTAATAATAATACTGAAATTATATAAAATATTAATAGGAAATTAATTATTATAATTTCCTGAGCATTAAACTCAATTTTCAAATCGTCTCTCAGGCGTTAACGTTAACGTCTCAAAGCGTTCGAAATCGACTCATCTCAAAATGGTCGCGATAAGTTCATACTTACTAAGTAACTTTATTCCATTTAATAAAGGAATTAAGGCGAAATTAATTCCAAGCTTCTTTGCTCGAGAAAATTTCGTGAAAGGCTGACGTTCGATACGCGTTTGACGTTTAAAAATATTGACGAATCATTTCGTAATATTTCAATCCTTTAATTCACAATCCTTAGTGAATTATGAAAAGGAATTCGTTATAACGATATCGTATCGAAAACCACGAGGTTCGATGTCGTAAATACATAATATCTGGCAAAACCCTAATTACGGGTTGAATACCGTGTCGTATATTCGTTTCTTTGGAATATTACACATATATTTGTACGTGAATCAAGCGAGTACATGCATATGTTAAAATCTCGATTTTCTTACTCAATTTTGGGTGATACCATTAATTACTCATTAATTATCGAAGAAACGTTCTTGGATCAAAATAAATGTGAATTACATCTTCTCTTCTATAAAACCCAAGAAAAAATATGGACAACATCATAAGGTAAAAATTAAAATGGCATTTAAAGTGTTATTCCAAAGCATGATTTTGGTGTTGGTATTTGCCATGAAAATAAAAGCGGCGATGCGAGATGTCTATCACGTTATTTATGTGACTAAGCGCGATGGCGACGAAGTTTCCTATCAAACTTGTTTTCTCCCCCGCATTGATAAGGCAACGTACTACAATTTGAAGAGGCGGAGAATATGATTTGAAGATATATGGCAATAACCTTAACATTGGAATAAATTGTCAATTTACGAAGGTGGAGGCAGAGGCGTGAATGTTCTATTTACGATCCTTCCGAGATGAAGACCGACCGGATATACATTGGAAGGTTGATGATGTTGGAGTTTCTATAAGCTATGACAACGTTAATTATGAGCAAAAAGGAATTTTTATAAGAAATTAGGAATATGTAATAAAATCTAATAGGATTATCATTCATAATTTACAATCAAGATTATTCCTATAATAAATTTTGGGTTTAATTGAAACCCTCCAACACAAATCACAAATTTGTTATTAATATTTTTGTTGTTGTTGTTCTTGAATTGCGGGCTCACAAGTACCCTCTCACACAAAATAGATGACTCAAACCTCCAATCTAGTGAGTAGAGAAGAAGCGACTTATCAACTAAATTGTGTTTTGTTGTCATTATTATTTTTATTTTTATTAGGAAGATGGTGTTCAGTCTACATACCTATAGATTTTAACATATATATATATATATATATATTTGTAGTTGGAATAAAATAATTTCTCCAATACTTGGCCTCTTTGCAAGCGCATGCAATACAAATATTATCATGGTCATAACTAATACAACATGTGGGCCAAGCATACAATACAAATCTAATAAATTGTTCAGAGTCAATACAAACCAAGTATGATATCTTTCATTTATACTTGGGTGATTTTTATACATAGCCCCCATTTTCCTCATTATAGCTCTTTATTTAAAAAAAATATAATAATTATAAATAAATGTATTATTTTAACCTCACAATCATTCAATTATAATAATAAATTCATAACTCCTTCAGGAAAAAATACGCTGCAAAAGCATGTGCTGGAAATCTAATTTTGTTTTGTTGCTTGAAATTTTTTTCGAACATGTGAGAAACAATAGTGTGTTGTTTCATCTTAACCACAAAACTCGGCAATTTAGTGAAATCAACAATAGAATGTTCTGCCACGCGCTCTCGACATTTTATGAAATAGAACAACAAGATAATCGGGCTAACAAAAACTACCAAAATCAAATCTAGGTTTGTCGGAGAAGTGCTAATTTGGTCGATCACATTATCGAAATAAGTGGGATACAATAAATGGGTCATAATGTAAGCAAGCACCGACAAAACACATAATCTTAACTAAGAACTTGAAGGGCATTATGCAAATTATGGTAGCTTTATTGTTCGTTGAATTTAGGCGGTTTTCTCTTTTCTCATGATGATTTTATCGACAGTGTGATAAATTCCACAGTGTTTTTCGATTTTAGATTCATGTGTGGCAAGTGAATGTGTGCGATGATATATAACTTGAACTTCACTATGTTTTCCGACTTTAGAATAGTACTTTTGTAATTATTTTTATATTTATTTGAATAGTCATACCTATATATCATTCAAAACATAGCTATAACCTCATATTCATACTTCCCAAAACCCAAAACGGTCACAGAGATTGTGATGTTTTTATGTCAATATGGTATAATATTGTAATATCACGATAGTTAAAAGCGGGTTATGATAAATGAAGTCGTTAATTAGGATTTTTGTTTCGATAATCGAATAGTAATTTATCAAAGCTCGATTAAGTATCCATGTCACGAGAAGTTTTATATTATGACTTTAAGTAATTAGTAAAACAAGGAATATATATGTTATTCCTTTTGAGACGATTTTTTCAAAGGCGATTAATTTTGATAATTAATCTTACTTTACTTTTCTATCTGACGAGCTTAGAAATTTAATTCCATATTAGAAAAACAAATAAAGTGAGTACGACTTTCTTATTAACAGTTTACATGACTCAAAATTTTAGTATAAAGTTTAGAAATTTTAATCTTGAAAGTTCTATTAATGTTTTAAGAAACAAGGGCATTTTATATATTCCTTTTCTACAATATTTTATATATTAATGAAGGGGTTGGACAAACCATTTCTATTTTTTTAATGATGGTCAAAGTATCACTTTGAGACATAGAATTGTTCTTATTCTTTTTTCATGATCTATATCATCACCTAGGATATATATTATATTATATTATTAAAATGAAAAAAAATGGAGACATGTGTGATTTTATTTAATGTTGGCCGAAAAAACAAAAGGGGGAAGAAAAAGAGAAAAAATTGATGAGTTAAGATATTTAATTTGGTTGACTAAAGAAAGATATTTATTTTAGTTTGATTGTGAAAGATATTTATTTTGTTGATAAGGAATATATTTATTTTGTTGATAAGGAAGATATTTATTTTTGTTGATTAGAAAGATATTTATTTATTTATTTATTGTTGACTAAAGAAGATATTTTTAAAAAAAAGCATGAATAAAGAGGATATATCATAAGTTGGATATTTTTTCTTTCAAACCACTGAAAATAAGAGTGAAAAAAAGGAGAAGTGTTCTTCCATTTTTTCTTGAATTTCAAATCGATTTCTTCGACGATGGACTCCGATTAAAAGATTAGAAATTGTCTAACCTACTTAGATATACAAATAATTGGAAAATTCATACATGAAAAATGGAGTTATATGTTTTGGTTATTTCATGAGAAATTTGAGTAGTTTTGATAAATATTTAGGTTGTTAATTAAATATGTTTATATGATGGTTGTAAGCATGTATTATGAATTTAATACAGAGTTGAGTATGTTGAAAATTTTCTTATTATAGTTGAAATATATGAGGTTATATGGAGATGATCATAACTTTCGATAGTTTTTTGAACATGTATTAATAATAGTGAGTATTGTTTGAGAATGTATGAATTAATTAATAATTTTTGGAAAATGTTATAAATTATTTAAATTTTTTTGAAAACTATAAGATGAATGGTTTTGATGTCAATTTTTTCTATATCTAATGTTTTTAGATATTAGTGATCCTACACTAATATAGAGTGTTATGTGAATCTATAGGAATTTATGAAAATATTTTGCTAATATTTTCAAATTTTTTTAAAAGTCTTAAGTTAGAGGTTTTGGAGCTTCAAATTTATTTTATTAAATGTAATCACTTATTTAGGCCCGAGAACATGTATAAGATATTGTGACCCTCTAATCTAAGGCGGATTAAAGGGACTATACTTGGAACAATAATCGAGGAATCGAAAGACAATTAATCAAAGGCTTATGGGACATACATCAGTAAATTAAGAAACTCCACCCATTATATACATTACACATAATTTACAAGTGAGACTTAAACCTAACGGATCCAAAACAATTTCCAATGATCGAAGGTATTATTGTCATCATCAAAAACATAAACTTAATGTTCTCTGCTGCGGAAAAACATGTGAATACACGTATGACGATGTGTATTCAAGGTTTCTAACATGTCATTGTCGAAAGGGTCCAGCTGCTCACAACCCTCCACCGCCATCATTTCAGCCTGCACGTTTAAAAACAACATGCGGTGAGTACAGAGAATCACTCGGTGGACTCATGCGAAACATTTTATCAAATTTAAATTACACCGCCTATCACGGTAACACCGAGGTTTTAATTAAAAGGCTCGTGTTTACTAAATATTTTTGGCATTTTCATAAACATCGCGCTTGTGAGCATTTTCTACGGTATGTATGATCCATATCTGTCTCGTATATTTGCTCATAAACTCATCTGGCGTCGTAGAAGTAGGCCTCCTTCTACGGACGCTGTGACCGGCCGAAGATGTTCCTTTCGGCACACAGTCACCTACTGGTGTACACGTTAATCCTAGCCAGGTATTACTGCATCCGGCATAGGATCCGATATCGATTTTCTGATAAGTTGGAACGACCCAACAACTGATTCATCATTCATTCATTCATGGATAGGATACATACATAAAACATAAACATTTTGGGCAGGTAATTTCATCATCATTTCTCAATAAAGACTGTTCATTTCGAAGAAAGCATCATAAATAAATCAGTTACTATTTTGAGTATAGTAAAGCCCACCTGGACTGTCGATTTCTCAAAATCGATTCCTTACTAAATCGACGATCACGTCCATGTCCAACCTTTACGTAAAACTATTTTGATGCGTCGGTCGCGTTTTTGAGATTTTCAAAGTTTAGAATAAACTTTGATAACTTACTCTAATATAATTTGAATTCCTTAACGAATTGATACATCGTTCAATCGCGTATTTTGAACTAAACATTTCTCGTACTTCGAGATATGTTCACTTATTTCATTTTAACCTTTTAGGTTAAACATTTAACGTATCTACGTTTTTCGATATAAAGATTTAAATTTTGAAATCTTTTCTCACAAATGAGATTTTCTTATATAATTAATCGTTTTACAATTGGTGTATTTATCGAGCGTATTTCATACGTTGATTTCAAAAGTCGACATTTTGACTTTTCTTTATTAATCACTTTCGATATCTCGTATTTTAATATCTTATTTCCTTGTAAATCGATTCTCAATCGATTTCTTTCATAAGTCTTAATTCTCGATTTTCACGCAAATCGATAAACTTCATTAATATTTTTCTTAAATATTAATTAACTTATTCATAAACATTATTTTTCATTTCTAACGTTATTTAATATAACGTTTAAGTATAAACATAGTATTCTATGTTTATAAAATTTTCTAAATTCTTAATATGTCTAAATTAATTTCTAGACATATAATGTATTATTTTTCTTGATATTAAGGTTTAAAATCCTTAATATATGTAATATTCAAAGAAGCGAACATACGATTACGGTATTCTAAACCGTAATTAGGGTTTTCTTAGTATATAATTTTTACGACATCGAATATTGTGATTTCGATACGATATCGTTATAACAATTCTTTTATAATTCACTAAGGATTGTGAATTACGAAATGAAATTTATGAAATGATACGGACGAGTATTATTTTAACGTCAACAGCGTGTCGAGCGTCGACATTTTATGGAAATCTACGGTGTAAAGCTTGGAATTTATTTCCATCTTAATACCTTTATTAAAAGGGACATATTTTATAAAGTAAGTGCGAGCTTACTACGACCATTTTGAGATGTGTCGATTTTGAGCGTTTTGAGGCGTTTTGAGCGTCGGCGTCTGAGAGCGTTTTGTAAAATGAGTTTAATGCTCAGGAAACTATAATAATTAATTTCCTATTATTATTTTATATAATTGCAGCATTATTAATTATTAAATCGAATTTTTAGCTATTAAAATTCGATATTTTGGAATTGAATTTTTCGAAAACCCTAAGTTTATAAACTATGGTTTTTCACATGAAATGACACCATTAAATTATCCTATGGTATCTAAACTATATGTTATGATATATATGAGTATTATTAAGCTATAAAATCAATTTTGGAACATTTAATCTCGATAGCATACATATATAATTTTCGAAACCTAATTTTTGAAATTAGGGTTTCATATGCATATATTAATGCTATAATTTTATCCTATGCTAATATTTAATATCTAAATCATATATTATGATGTATATATGTATATTTTGATCGAATTGGGCATGAGTATCAATAATAGGTGTAATTTACATTTTTATCCCATTTTTCCAAAAATTTCGATCGGTAATTTGAATTTGTGCACATGTTGTGATTTAATTATTTTCATGACTTGTATTACATACCTATGATCATGTAATATATATATAATGTATTAAGGAGTAAAATAAAATCATCCACCTATTTGGACCCTAACAGTCGGCCATCATGCTCGACAAGGCGTGATGTGCACCTTTCCATGGGCCAATGCATGAGGAGCCTTTCTAAGCCTACTCTAATCATTACAACACTCTACACACTCAGCCATAATTCCTATTGTGTGTGTGGGTGGGTGACCGAGAGAGAGAGAGGCAATAAGGGAGGAGACTCTTCCTCTTCAAACCATTACACTCAATACACACTTCAAACACTTTACACTCTCTCATTATTTCTCTCCATCCCTCCCTTCTTCAGCCAAGAACCGAGCCAAACTCCCCCATTATTTTCGAAAGCTCTCACATTTCTTTCTCATTTCTTCTTCATTCCTTCACCAAAACTTGGATACCATACCTTGTCCATTGAAACCTATACCATTCCTAAGGTAATAACCGAGCATAGTATAAAGTTTATCCCCCTTTTTGGTTCGAAAATTACCGAAACTGTTTTATATGTATATGAATGTTTTATTTGTTCTTATGTTTGAGCTATGGTGTATATATGTTGTTCTTGATGTTTTAGTTCGAAAATATATGTGAATATATATGTTAGATGAGCATAGATGGTTGTACATTAAGTTGTTGAAATGGATCTAGCATGTCTTCATGATTTTCGAACCATAGGATATGTTTAATAAAATTTTCGAAAGCTTTACAAAATCATATGATGATGACCGATTGCTTCTTGAATAGTTTGGGAATGGATTATTGTTATATATCATGTTTAGAGTCCATGGTTTTGATTGAAAATTTTTGGAAAACCCTAGGTATTTTAAAAAAAAAAAAATTACCGTGAGCTTCTTAATATGTACCATGATGTATACTTTTTATTTTAAGCTTGTGATGACATATTAGTGCTTTAATGTATTGTTTATATGTTCTATGATTTATTTAGAATTTTTGGAAACCATATGTTTAATTATTTAAAAATACCGTGAGCATATATATATACATGAATGTTGATGTATGATTTTATTTTGATCATACAATGGTATATTAATACTTTAATATATTGTTTATGTATTGTATGATTTTGTTGGAATTTTTGGAAATCAAATACTAAATTGAATCAAAAAAACCGAAACTATTGCTCGACAAGGTGATGATTTAAATTGGTTTTGATGAATGTTTTAATGTTATAATGTTATATTATAATGTATAAACATAGTGTATAATTATTAAATTTTTGAAAATCAAATACCTAATTTAAATCAAAAAACCGAGAGCACTATGTGCATAAGGTGATGATTTAATTGGTTTTGATGATTAAATGATGTTATATTGTTATACTATAGTATATAAGCATAGTATATAATTGTTAGAATTTTAAAACCAAATGCAAAATAAAATCGAAAAAAGCCGAGAGCTTACAAGCTCATATGGTGACGATTTAAATTAGTTTGGTTGATATTATGATGTTACAATGTCATAATATAATGTTTAATCATGTTATGATTTAATTAGAATTTTTAGAAATTGTTTGATAATTATTGGGTAATTAAATCAAAATTACCGTGAGCATTTTAGATTTATTGTGGAATGTATGTTTATGATGGACTATGGGTTATATTAATGATATATATTGATGTTGGGATATTATTCTATGTGTATATTAATTTTGGGAATTTTTGGATAATTATTCCATATTATATGGAATTACCGATATATATATATATGTAAATATACTAATAAATGACAAACAATATCATATGGATTTTATAAATTCATATTACGGACCATAGTGTATAATATTACACTATATTAATTTAGAAAATTTTCAAAACTCATTTAGTATTTTAAGCTAATTATCGAGATTTTCGATAATTAAAAGGATTTAAAATCCTTTTAATTCGATTTATTAATAAAATATATGTCTAATTATATTACGGACATATTTGAATTATAAAAATTTTATAAACATCGTCTTCTATGTTTAAGACAAGCGTTGGGTTATTAACGTTTTAAAATCGAAAGTACGTTTTTTTTAATTATTAAGAGGTTTATTTAAATGCAAAGTCATTTATAAGTCCTTTGATTTCGTGATAAATCAAGAAATGGGACTATCGTTTTAATCGATCAAAATTCGATTTATAAAGCGAAATAGTAAGAAATTACTATTGGAAAGTCAAAATGTTGACTTTGTTGACGAGTTGACCGTTAACTTTTAAAGTCAAGCGTGCGATTATCGTTCGATAAATACGCTAATACGTAAGATGTGCTAATTGAGTATAATACCTCATTAGCGAAAAGATTTCACAAATGAAATCCTTATATCGGCGTGCTCATCGTTAAAGCGTTTAAGCGGGGCGTTAAGCGAAATAGTTGAGCGTATCTCGGGAATGAGAATAATTTAATTAAATAACGTATTTGAAAGCATATCGAATTCATTTGAGGAATTGATTCACGTCGATATAAAATATCGAAGTTATCTTAGCTTTGAAAGTCTCGAAAGACTTGGCGATGTCTTAAAGCCTCGCTTTTTCATAAAGGTGTGGGCCTTGACGCGACAATTTGGATTGACGTGCGAACAAACCTAGGACTCGATTTACAACGAACCATAGTCGGTGGGCTTTTTATCTTCAAAATGTGGGCACTTTTCTTACCCACTAAGATTTGCTTCTTGTTATTCAAAATGAGTTTATTCTGATCTATCTCTACAAGCGTTATCAAATGTTTTATTTCATTACACGCCAAAATATTACATTTTGTGTATGGATCCTATCTGTTATGCCGGGTGGGGCTGTGGCGATGGTTGGAACTATATTATGACGAGGTTATGTCATTTGGGTCGCCTTGACCTTTTAAATGTCGGGTCTGTCTTGGGATGATAAATGCACAGCTAGGATTGGCGTGAAGGTTGGAACTATCTGTTGTGTTAACATATGCTTGTAGAGAGTATCTTGTCTTGTCATGCGGGATTACGGTCGGTCACGGCGTCGTAGATGGGAGGCCTCACTCTCGACGTTTAATTTTAATCTTGTTATGAATTGTTACTATGAGATATGGACCATATCACACGAGAAAATGCTCGGCGAGCTATGTTTCTGACGAAAATGATTTGGTAAGCCTGAGGCATTTTAACTAAAACCACTGTGACTTACTCGATATTGACGTAATTCAAATATTATCAAATGTTTTCGGCATGAGTCCACCGAGTGCAATTTCTTGTACTTAGCCACGCATGTTTGTTTTAAATGTGCGGGTTGAGCTCGATGGTGATGATGGAGGGTGTGTTGAGAGTCAGGTGTCCTTGTTGTTTATTTAGGATTTGGTTTTCGCTTGAATACATATCATCATATATGTATTCACACACTTTCATTGCTAAACCCGAACTCTTTTACATTATGTCTCTTGTTTGAACTATTGAGGTCCATCGGATCCTTTGTTTAATCTTTGGGTGCGATAGCTTAAACCTTTTGAACTATCGGGATATTATCTTATGCCACATTACGCATGCTAGTTTATAACCGATGTGGACCCTTATCTTAGTCGATTTATCTATAATACTATTCTAGTATTAGTCACCCTCTAGTCAGGGATACCGGTGGGGCGTGACAGTGGTATCGAGCATTGTTGCTCTTTGTAAACCCAAAATCCTTTTTATTCTAAGTCAGGTCGAGTCATTTGGACTTCAATAACCTCTTGACTCACTCGACACTCCATCACATCGAGCTCAGCAGGGAAAAAGGTAGCGCATTCTTTCTCAAAACCATGAAATGGAAATTTTTACATGTTGAGCAAGTTAGAAGAACTTTTGAAAGATTTGGTTATGATGAAAATTTTTATGATGAAAATGAAAGTTGAGCAAGAAATTTTTTACTAAATACCTTTAGTTGAACTAATGCAAGTACTCGAGTATTGATATGAAAGTACATGGTGGTACTAGTTGAATGATCAACATGGGATGAATGAATCCATTTTGATATGCATATGAGTTGATTATGATTGTTATGTTGAAATCTTATTTCCAAAATTTTCAATTGAGACCTTATTCCAACCTTCAAAATTTTGTTTATGATGAGCGATATGCTATCATGAGGCGAACCTAGACTCTAAGGAGCATGTTCATATATCGTGAAAGAACATAGAAATGCGAACTTCTTTTCCTTACGAGAACAAAGAGCGATAGGAAGAATGAAAGTGATGATGGCCTCGAGCTCGAGCGACGAAAAGGCGGCGAGAAGGATGAGCAAGGCGACCTCGACGCTTAAAGATGAGCAGCGTCGACACTTCATCACTACTTCGACATGAGTGAGCATCGACACAAATCATGACATGGACGTCACTTACGGCTTCAGAATGTTCAGCCTCAACTTAAAAACCCGAAAATGGTAGACGTATTACGTCGACATACATCTCGATTTACATTTTGGCACGATCGCGCAAATTTCCTGCACTGCGCAGTAAATGTGTTTTAGCTAGATCTCTCTCGTTAGGACTCCGATTTATGCATGGTTTTCACCTACGTACTCCTAACGCACTGATCTTCATTTGTTATGAAGAACAGAATCCCTAATTCTGTCTCCAGAATACGATAGAGTCCGTTGAACTCTAGTTCGAGTGTTTGGTATAGGATAAGGATCTCGTAGCATATATTAAGATGTTATTGGCTTATGTATACGTTTGGGTAAGATTAAGAAGGTAAGTTGTGGTATATATTGTACATTATGATGTTGCCTACCTTATAGATTTGCTTGACCCTTACCTAGTTGCTTCACGTTATGTTTAAGTTATCCTTATGCGCTTTTGAGATGGCGATAGTTGACTTATTTTAGTTTTGATCGTGACGGATGGAGGGATGAGATACATTGCGAAGGAGGATTGGACGCACCCGACCCAGGAGGTAATGAGCATTTATCGCTCAGTTGGATGTGTCTTGGAGAGGACTTGGCGAGTTCTTGGCATACTATCTCGCGCTTTGGAGGCCTTGAGCTCACGGTGCTCTGCGGGTTATGATGGCATCGGGCGTCTCCTAGCCATACTCACTGTGATTGGGAGGACTACGCCGGGAAGTGTCGGGATTACATCTACCAGGCGATGGGCGGCTATGACTTGGTGGGAGATTTGCTGGATTCGTGAGTCACGACTTACGTGTACAACATTCTGAGGCAGGCGAGAGGACCCTACCTCCTCCCAGAGTATACAGGCGGGATGAGTCGCGAGTGGCTATACAGAGGTTCAGAGGTAGGTTGACCAGTCGTGTCTCCATTCCTTTTGACGAGGAAGGCTGCCCGCTTAGAAGGCGACACGCCACAGAGCCTTGGGAGGCTTTGTATTCCCACCCCACATTGGACACCCGTCGTCCACGGTACCACCTCCACCACCCATGGCCGTACCCGTGCCGCCCGATCGAGCATTTCCGTCGGACGGCACGCATGAGAGTGATAGGCGCATCGGATGGGTATAGCCCGATCCGCTATACTTACTGATCCGATCCGTCGCGACTATGGTTGTCTGGCGATGGCGACTTTAACCCCATGAGAGACATACCGATGGTGGAAGGCGATGGGGCGGGACCATCGAGGACTACCCGCATGGACATTTCGGCGGCGGGGCGACTCGGAGGAGGAAGAAGATCCAGGAGGACGGACGGTGGGAGGGCGCGTGATGTGACCATGATGAAGCTTAAGGAGATTTTTTTTTTGTTTAAGCTTATGTTGTTTTCCTTTTCCTATGTTTAAATTTTTGTGATGGATTTAGAAACCTTAACTTTTGGAAGGCCGTGTTGGCCGGGACTCATGTTTTCTGTATAACCGTTGGTATTGAACATCCTACCTATGGAAGAAATTTTGGATATATATATACATGACCACGATAGGGCTTTTGCGGACAAATTATGTTTGTTAAGAGTGATATATTACATTTAGAATCGTTTTACAATAAGGCCGTGTTAGTGTTGGTGTATGTTGGGTTGTGAAAAGAATAAGTGCTAATGATTACTTGTTTTCTATAGCGGCATGCCTCAGAAGAAATCCGGGCGGGGAACCCGAGGTCGAGGTCGGGAAGGCCGAGAGGAAGGGTAGAATCCCGAACAAGAGCAAGAGGATATTCCCAACCACCACCTCCACCTCAACCCGATCGCGGGATCGAAGAACTATTTTAAGGCAGAACCCTCGTGTCTTTAGCGGGAAAAGGCAACCGGAAGAAGCCGAGCAATGGGTTAGGGCCATTGAGCAGTTTTACCTTCTTAAGATGCTGCACGGGAAGGGCGTCGTGTGTTACCTTCCGGTGATAGGACGGTGACACGGTGGGAGGCGGAAAGAAGACCTTCTTCTTGAGCAAGCTGGAGGAGTTCTCATGGGAGGACTTGAGAGGGGCTGTATGAGAAGTACATCCCTAAAAGCTATAAGAGGAAGAAGGGCGAGAATTTTTCTGCTAAAACAGAAAGGATATGCGTGACCGACTATGATCGCGCTTTCTGCGAGATGTCGAGATATGCACCAGAGGCGGTGGACACCGACTTGAAAATGTCGGAAAAGTTCGGTCGAGGCTAAGAATGGAATCGCATGTCTCTTGCCGACCATGGAGACCTATCCTACTGAAGCTCTGCACGAGCTTTAGATATTGAAGTGACTATGATCGAGAATAAGTCGGTGTCGTCTCGAGACACACAATCGTTGGATAGAGGAAAAGGAAATGGGAACCCAACGCGGGAATAACAACCGCGGGAGCTATGGGGCCATAAGTCTGGCGCCGTGGCGAGAAGGCAGCGGCGCCGCAAGGACAAAGCTGGAAGAGGCGACTTATGCTCCACGGCGAGGGATCACGAGGAGCAGTTGAGGGCACCTCAATGCCCTAGATGCCATAGAGCACACAAGGGTGTGTGCAGCAGACGTGGTGGTGTTACAAGTGCGAGGCAAGCGGGCATTACACGACAATTGCCCGGTGTCACGTTCGGATATAAGGCGAACCAACCGGGCAATGCTCAGCCATTAAGGGCTATCTGACTTCAACCCGGGCCGCCCTGCGGTTCCAACCCCAACCCGAAGCAACTCCGGTGGCAACAACCCGGCGGTGGTGCGGCAACCACAATGGCGACAACCGCAACAACAACCCCGCAACGCGGTGGCAGCCACCGCCTCAACAACAAAGAGAAGGCAACCACCGCGCAGCGTCGTCGGCGGCGGCAACAAGCGGTGCAACGCCGCCTAATCAACCAGGACCGGCGCCCGTCGGCCTCGGTGGCTCGGTGAGAACTACGCCTGCATGGGAGGCGAGCGAACAAAACCAAGGAAACTTGGCGGTATGGGAGTTCTCCTCAACCTACACATTATAGTATTGTTCGATCTGGTGCCGCATTCTTTTATTGCAAAATCATGCGTGAAATCTTGGGCCTTAGGTGCGAAAAGTCGAGCAGGGATATGAGAATCTCCTCGCCTATAGGAGGGATTATGGTATTACACACTTTTGCTCGAACCTAGAGTTGACATTAGGATCACTTAAGGTCTTGGTGACAATCTAAACATAATACCCGTGGACGATGTAGACTTAATCCTAGGAATGGTGGTTAGCTAAGAACCATTCCACGATTCTCTGTAAGGAAAGGAAAATTTCGTTTCACTTTCACGGACGAAGCTACGCATTTCCACGGGATCGGCATGAGGAGAAGGATTCGATCGTATCGGCACTACAAGCTAGGAGGATGATGAACGAGAAAGGATGCCATGCATTCCTTGTTTGTTTGAACAAAGAGGATAAACCCGAGCGGGTAGAAGACATTGAAGTTGTCGAGAATTTTCGGACGTATTCCCGAGAACCTACGGGACTACCTCTCGATAGATAACTAGAGTTTACCATCGACTTGGAGCCGGATCAGCCCGATGTCGAAGGCGCCTATAGGATGGCCCCAAAGGAACTAGAGGCGAAAATCCAATCGAGAGCTTTTGGATCTAGGTTTCATTAGGCGAGTGTTTCGCCTTGGGGGCGCTTTGTTTTGTTTGTCGAAGAAGGATGGTTCTTTGAGGATGTGCATCGATTATAGAGAACTAAATAAGATGACACTAAAGAACAAATACCCTTTACCGAATTGATGACTGCTTGATCAATTGCGAGGCGGGTGTATTCTCGAAAATTGATCTTAAGTCGGGATACCATCGGTGAAAATACGATCGAGGATGTACCTAAGGCGCATTCGAACCGAGATATGGCCACTATGAGTTCATAGTTATGCCATTCGGATTAACCAATGCACCGGCCGTATTCATGGACCTCGTGAGCAGTATTTCATCCATTTTGGATAAATTTGTTTTGGTCTTCATAGATGATATCCTTATTTACTCAAAGAATGAAGAGGATCATAGGGAACATCTGACGGTTTTGCAAACTACGAGAGGCGAAAGACTCTTTGCTAAGTTTAGCAAATGTGAGTTTTGGTGAAGGAAGTTATGTTCCTTGGACACATCGTGTCTGTTGAAGGTATAAAAGTAGATCCGACCGAGGTAGAGGCCGTGCGAGAATGGAAATCACCAAAGACTCGACACGAGATTAGAAGTTTCCTAGGATTAGTGGTTACTATAGGAGATTTATCGAAGGATTCTCCAAAATTGCAAGGCGATAACTTGACTACTCAGGAAGGAATCAAGTTCATTTGGATGATGAGTGCGAGGCGAGTTTCCAAATACTTAAGGAAAAATTGACGATGCACAGATCTATGGTCCCACAAGCGGACAAAGGGTATGTAGTCTATCTGAGCGCATCTAAGGCTGGGCTGGGTTGTGTTTTGATGCAAGAAGGAAAAGTGATAGCTTATGCATCCCGACAACTCGGACCCCAGAACTGAACTACCCAACGATTTGGAATTAGCGGTTGTGGTTCGTACCTTTGAAAATTTGGAACACCATCTCTATGGTGTGAGATGTGAGATCTTCACGGATCATAAAAGTTTGAAGTATTTCTTGAACAAAGATATCGAATATGAGGCAAAGAAGATGGCTTGAATTAGTAAAGATTACGGTTGTGGTATTAACTATCACCGAGAAAGCGAATGTAGTAGCCGGCGCTTGAGTAGTAAGAGCCATACAGTTAGGATGTCTCTTTGTCTGAGAGGAAAAACTCGTTGAAGAATTTGGAAAATGAGGATTGAGCTGGTTGAACCACCGAGACAATTGTGGTGTGTCGCTACACTCGCTTGTGACATCGATCTAAGAAAAAGAATTGTCGAGAAACAAAGGATGGAGGAAAGGTTGGAAAAGATCGAGAAAGACTAAGGTGCGGAAGGATTTAAGAATTTCAGGCGCCGAGACAACGCTTTATTGGTTGAAGGTAGGATATCGTTCTGACGGCCTTGAGCTTGAGAATGAAATCTGAGTGAGGCTCACGATACACCTACACGCCCCGAGCGGTGCAAAATGTACCAAGACACGAAGGAAAAGTTTTGGTGGGAAGGCGTGAAAGCGAGACATAGCATCTTTTGTAGAACATTTGTCTTGTTTGCCAAAGGTGAAAGCGTTACATCAGCGACTTCACGGAAAGTTGCAACCATTGGAAATCCACGAGTGGAAATGGGACGATATAACGATGGATTCGTTACAAGCTTACCCAAATCGAAAGAGAAACACGCCATATGGGTAATTGTGGATAGACTTACCAAAGTGCTCACTTTCTACCTATTCAAAGCACTTATGGATCGATAAATTGGCTCGGTATGCGTTAAGGAAATTATACGATTACATGGGTGCGAAATCTATTACCTCGATCGAGACTCCAAATTCACATCCAGTTATGGATTAGTTTGCGAGAGAATTGGGAACTAAACTCGATTTCGATGCGGCATTTATCCCAAAGCGATGGGCGATCGGAAGAAACGATCAAGCGTTAGAGGATATGCTTAGAAACGATAATATTGGACGAGGTGAAAAATGGGAAGATATTTTACCTCGATTGAGTTTGCTACAACAATAGCTACCAGCGGCGATCGGCATGGCCCCATACGAAGCTTTGTATGGCAAAAGTGTAGATCACCGCTTTATTGGGATGAAGTCGGTGAGAAAAAAGTTATAGGGCACGATGCAGTGAACGAGATGATCGAGATCGTCCGACAAATTAGGATGAGAATCAAAGAGGCTCAAGATAGGCAAAAATCTTACGTTGATACGCGTAGATCCGAACTACGATTTGAAGATGGAGACAAAGTGTTTCTTAAGGTCTCTCCATCAAAGGGATCGTCGAGTTCGGACTAAAGGAAGTTGAGACCCGCTTTATAGGACCATATGAGATCTAGAGAGGATAGGTCCGGTGGCTTATAGGTTGGCTCTTGCCGAACACAGGGAATGTGCATAATGTTTTTCACGTGTCGCGATTGCGAAAATCGTTCGAGATCTAAGCACGTGATCCACCGAGGCGGCGTGATTCTCAAGCCCGACATGAGCTACGAAGAGGAACCAATGGCAATCCTCGACTATAAAGTCCAACGACTACGGAGCAGTCGATTCCGTTAGTCAAGTCTTGTGGAGACACCGCGGACGAAGAAGCCACGTGGGAGCTTGAAGAAGCGATAAAGAGCGATACCCGATTTGTTTTCTAAAGGTATACAAATTTCGGGACGAAATTTTTCGTAATGGGGTGGAATGTAATATTCGAAAAGCGAACATACGATTACGGTATTCTAAACCCGTAATTAGGGTTTTGCCGTATATAAATTTTTAAGACATCGAATATTATGATTTCGATACGATATCGTTATAACGAATTCTTTTATAATTCACTAAGGATTGTGAATTACGAAATGAAATTTATGAAATGATACGACGATATCATTTTAACGTCAACAGCGTGTCGAGCGTCGACATTTTTGGAAATCTACGGTTGTAAAGCTTGGAATTTATTTCCATCTTAATACCTTTATTAAAGGGACATATTTTATAAAGTAAGTGCGAGCTTACTACGACCATTTTGAGATGTGTCGATTTTGAGCGTTTTGAGGCGTTTTGAGCGTCGGCGTCTAGAGGCGTTTTGTAAAATGAGTTTAATGCTCGGAAACTATAATAATTAATTTCCTATTATTATTTTATATAATTGCAGCATTATTAATTATTAAATCAATTTTAGCTATTAAAATTCGATATTTTGGAATTAATTTTTGAAAACCTAAGTTTATAAACTATGGTTTTCATGAAATGACACCATTAAATTATCCTATGGTATCTAAACTATATGTTATGATATATATGAGTATTATTAAGCTATAAAATCAATTTTGGAACATTTAATCTCGATAGCATACATATATAATTTTCGAAACCTAATTTTTGAAATTAGGGTTTCATATGCATATATTAATGCTATAATTTTATCCTATGCTAATATTTAATATCTAAATCATATATTATGATGTATATATGTATATTTTGATCGAATTGGGCATGAGTATCAATAATAGGTGTAATTTACATTTTTATCCTATTTTTCCAAAAATTTCGATCGGTAATTTGAATTTGTGCACATGTTGTGATTTAATTATTTTCATGACTTGTATTACATACCTATGATCATGTAATATATATATAATGTATTAAGGAGTAAAATAAAAATCATCCCACCTATTTGGAGCCCTAACCGTCGGCCATCATGCTCCAACAAGGCATGATGTGCACCTTTCCATGGGCCAATGCATGAGGAGCCTTTCTAAGCCTACTCTAATCATTACAACACTCTACACACTGGCCATAATTCCTATTGTGTGTGTGGGTGGGTGAGAGAGAGAGAGGCAATAAGGGAGGAGACTCTTCCTCTTCAAACCATTACACTCAATACACTTCAAACACTTTACACTCTCATTATTTCTCTCCATCCTCCCTTCTTGACCCAAGAACCGGCCAAACTCCCCAATATTTTGAAAGCTCTCACATTTCTTTCTCATTTCTTCTTCATTCCTTCACCAAAACTTGGATACCATACCTTGTCCATTGAAACCTATACCATTCCTAAGGTAATAACCGAGCATAGTATAAAGTTTATCCCCCTTTTTGGTTCGAAAATTACCGAAACTGTTTTATATGTATATGAATGTTTTATTTGTTCTTATGTTTGAGCTATGGTGTATATATGTTGTTCTTGATGTTTTAGTTCGAAAATATATGTGAATATATATGTTAGATGAGCATAGATGGTTGTACATTAAGTTGTTGAAATGGATCTAGCATGTCTTCATGATTTTCGAACGATAGGATATGTTTAATAAAATTTTCGAAAGCTTTACAAAATCATATGATGATGACCGATTGCTTCTTGAATAGTTTGGGAATGGATTATTGTTATATATCATGTTTAGAGTCCATGGTTTTGATTGAAAAATTTTAGAAAACCCTAGGTATTTTAAAAAAAAAAAAACCGTGAGCTTCTTAATATGTACCATGATGTATAATTTTTATTTTAAGCTTGTGATGACATATTAGTGCTTTAATGTATTGTTTATATGTTCTATGATTTATTTAGAATTTTTGGAAACCATATGTTTAATTATTTAAAAATACCGTGAGCATATATATACATGAATGTTATGTATGATTTTATTTTGATCAGACAATGGTATATTAATACTTTAATATATTGTATATGTATTGTATGATTTTGTTGGAATTTTTGGAAATCAAATACTAAATTGAATCAAAAAAACCGAAGAGCTATTGCTCAACAAGGTGATGATTTAAATTGGTTTTGATGAATGTTTTAATGTTATAATGTTATATGATAATGTATAAACATAGTGTATAATTATTATAATTTTTGGAAATCAAATACCTAATTTAAATCAAAAAAACCGAGAGCACTATGTGCATAAGGTGATGATTTAATTGGTTTTTGATGATTAAATGATGTTATATTGTTATACTATAGTATATAAGCATAGTATATAATTGTTAGAATTTTTAAAACCAAATGCAAAATAAAATCGAAAAAGCCGAGAGCTTACAAGCTCATATGGTGACGATTTAAATTAGTTTGGTTGATATTATGATGTTACAATGTCATAATATAATGTTTAATCATGTTATGATTTAATTAGAATTTTTAGAAATTGTTTGATAATTATTGGGTAATTAAATCGAAATTACCGTGAGCATTTTAGATTTATTGTGGAATGAATGTTTATGATGGACTATGGGTTATATTAATGATATATATTGATGTTGGGATATTATTCTATGTGTATATTAATTTTGGGAATATTTGGATAATTATTCCATATTATATGGAATTACCGATATATATATATGTAAATATACTAATAAATGACAAACAATATCATATGGATTTTATAAATTCATATTCTGGACCATAGTGTATAATAATACACTATATTAATTTAGAAAATTTTCAAAACTCATTTAGTATTTTTAAGCTAATTATCGAGATTTTCGATAATTAAAAGGATTTTAAAATCCTTTTAATTCGTTTATTAATAAAATATATGTCTAATTATATTACGGACATATTTGAATTATAAAAATTTTATAAACATCGTCTTCTATGTTTAAGACAAGCGTTGGGTTATTAACGTTTTAAAATCAAAAGTACGTTTTTTAATTATTAAGAGATTTATTTAAATGCAAAGTCATTTATAAGTCCTTTGATTTACGTGATAAATCGAGAAATGGGACTATCGTTTTAATCGATCAAAATTCGATTTATAAAGCGAAATAGTAAGAAATTACTATTGGAAAGTCAAATGTTGACTTTGTTGACGAGTTGACTTCGTTAACTTTTAAAGTCAAACATCACGATTATCGTTCGATAAATACGCTAATACCGTAATATGTGCTAATTGGTATAATACCTCATTAGCAAGAAAGGATTTCACAAATGAAATCCTTATATCGGCGATGCTCATCGTTAAAGCGTTTAGCGGGGCGTTAAGCGAAATAGTTGAGCGATATCTCGAGGCGAGAATAATTGATTAAATAACGTATTTGAAAGCATATCGAATTCATTTGAGGAATTGATTCACGTCGATATAAAATATCGAAGTTATCTTAGCTTTGAAAGTCTTGAAGACTTGACGACGTCTTAAAGCTCGCTTTTTCAAAATAGTGTGGACGCAAACGCGACAATTTGGATTACGACGTGCGAACAAACTGGGACTCGATTTACAACGAACCATAGTCGGTGGGCTTATCATTTCTCGATAAAGACTGTTCATTTGAAGAAAGCATCATAAATAAACCGATTACTATTTTGAGTATAGTAAAGCCCACCGGGTGTCGATTTCTCAATCGATTCCTTACTACGTCGCGATCCGTCCACTTCCAACCTTTACGTAAAACTATTTTGAAATGCGTCGGTCACGTTTTCGAGATTTTCAAAGTTTAGAATAAACTTTGATAACTTACTCTAATATAATTTGAATTCCTTAGCAATTGATACATCGTTCAATCGTATTTTGAACTAAACATTTCTCGTGCTTGAGATATGTTCACTTATTTCATTTTAACCTTTTAGGTTAAACATTTAACGATATCTACACGCGTTTTTCGATATAAAGATTTAAATTTTGAAATCTTTTCTCACAAATGAGATTTTCTTATATAATTAATAAGTTTTACGTATTAGTGTATTTATCGAGCGTATTTCATCGTTGATTTCAAAAGTCAACATTTTGACTTTTCTTTATTAATTTCTTTCAATATCTCATATTTTAATATCTTATTTCCTTGTAAATCGATTCTCAATCGATTTCTTTTCATAAGTCTTAATTCTCGATTTTCACGCAAATCGATAAACTTCATTAATATTTTTCTTAAATATTAATTAACTTATTCCTTAAACATTATTTTTCATTTCTAACGTTATTTAATATAACGTTTAAATCATAAATATAGTATTCTATGTTTATAAAATTTTCTAAATTCTTAATATGTCTAAATTAATTTCTAGACATATAATGTATTATTTTTCTTGATATTAAGGATTTAAAATCCTTAATATATATATTCAAACTCACGACCTTAAGCTTAAAAATTCTAATTATCTCCCAAAATTCTTCTAAATTCATATAGCGTACTATATTATCATAGGATCACTATTATGTATTAACATTAACTATAGGAAAATTGGACATCACCTATATTACACTTAAGGCTCACGGTTTTGTCTCAAAATTGTCCAAATAATTTCTAAAATTCTAGTTAATTTATCTGAGGTCCCAACATTAATTTATAACATATTTATAACACTTGTAGTCCAACATATATCATTTCTACATTAAAGGTATAATGTTCATGCTTTCGGTTTTCATCAAACTATATACTAACATTTTATAAAATTCCAATTAAATTACACTATGCTTATATACTATAGTGTAACACTAATACATCATAACATCATACTAGAATCAACATAATCATGCCTTAATCAAGATTAGAAGCCCTCGGTCCTCATGCAAAATGGAGCATATATCCATCAAAAATTCTAGTAAATTCCAATATCACATAATTAATACCCTAGATCAACAACATGCTATTACATTTCTTAAATTAAAATTGTACATCAACCTAGCATATTTCATGAATTTTCGGTACACATGATACAATTTCATAGCATGTCAAATTTAATTCTAAACATGCTATATGCTTAGAGATCATCCTTATACACATTATAAACAAACACATATCATGCTTAGCATAAATCATAATTAATAACCATGCTTGAAAAATTTAATCTAACCCTTAGAAAATTAAAAACTTAGGGTATAATCGAAGCTCGTTCGATACCTAACCTTTTTAACGGCTTTGATTTTATGTGGAATGATTTGGTATCAAGCTTTGGTGATTTAAAGAGATGAAAAACTCAAAGTTTCTCCAAGAAAAGCTCATGGTATTCTTTGGTTTGGGAATGAGAGAGAATGTATTCTTTTCTTAAGGAAGTAAAAGACTTAAGTAATTGAAATTAAACACTATCTATCTCATTATCTCTCTCTCGATCACTCTCTATACTTACCAAGCAATTTGGGAGCCTTTCAATTATTCTTTATGACTCAACATTCATTACATCACCCATACTAACTAGCATAAAGTTTACTTGGTTGAAACAAATTAATTCATTGCTTTGGGGATACAATAGCCGTCGGCTATCTCACTCACACATAAGGAAAACCAAGTTTTTCTCCTATGACTCACCATGTATATGTCATCCACACTTACTATGTCTTACACAATTCATTCCTTGAACAAAACAATGAAATATCTATGAATTTGGGGAGCAATTGCCGTCGGCTCCTTCTTGAACAAATAGGAGTATTTACTTTATTCTTGTCTTACCATATATTTAGTCAACAAATACACTTCCCAAAATATAAGAATACATCATGACTTAGAGTTGTGTATAAGCTTCCAACCTCAATTCTTCCTCTAATACACGGCTATTATACACTAGCACACATCCACTTGATTTTACTAGGTTAATGTGTACACTACATATCCCACTTGCATGATTTAATCACCACATAGAAAGGCAAATACAAAACTTACGTAAATATGCTACACACAAAAAGAAACTCACGGTTATTCCACTATGCATTGATATATAATTAATTTTCATGCTAAATATATATATATATATATATATATATATATATATATCATAATATAAGTTTTAGATGATAAATTATATCATAGGAAAAATTATTAGTATCATTTCTTTCGAAAACCACAATTTTCGAATTAGGGTTTCGAAAAATAATACATTGTTCAATAATTAATCCTTAATGTTCTAGCATTGTTTTAATGCTAAATAATACTCTAATTACATATAATAATCATAGGAATTTAAATATTATAATTCCTTGATCCTTAATCTCATTTTCTATTCATCTCTAGCGTTAACGTTTGAAGCGTCTTCAAACGTTAATTATCGACTCATCTCAAAATGGTCGTAATAAAGTTGTAGTCACTTTATTAAATTATTCCATTAATAATGGAATTAAATTCTAAGCTTATTTGCTTAGAAAATTTCTCAAATTTTAACTATCGATACTCGATCGACGTTGAAATTATCTTTACTTGAAACACATTATAAACTTCTATTCCTTAATTCACAATTCTTTGTAAATATAAAATAGAATTCATTGCCGTAATTAATCGAAATCATTATTCGATATATTACTAATTCCATTATTTAGTGAAACCACAATTTACGAGTTTTTAATATCGTAATTAGGTATTTAAATCTTCGGGATATTACATTCTACCACCCTTAAAAGAAATTTCGTCCCGAAATTTGCATATCTTAGAAAAATTTGGGGCATCGTTCCTTCATGGCATCCTCAAGCTCCCATGTGGCCTCTTCTTGTCCATGACGTCTCTACAACACTTTCACTAGAGATGGGTGTCTCTTAGCTTGTTGAACCTTACGGTCTAGGATAGCCGTAGGTTCTTCTTCATAACTCATATTTGGGTTGAGGATCACGTCGTCTTGATGGATCACGTGTTTTTTTTTTTTTTGTACATGTATTTTCTTAATTGCGACACGTGAAGAACATTGCGTACATCCCACCCAAACTTGGTGGAAAAGCGATCGTAGTTAAAGCTGGTCTATTCTTTTAGAATCTCATGAAGTCTGTAAGCGCGATCTCAATTTTCCTTATATTTAAAACTTTATAATTCCTTTTGATGGAGAGACTTTATCTCCACATTCAAAAGTAGCTCGAGATCTGGCGTATCGGTAAGACCTTTATCTATCTTGAGCTTCTTTTATTCTCTACTTAAATCGACAGACGATCTCAATCATCTTATTTACATGTGCGAGCCCTAAAATTCTTCTCTCACTTCTTTCGTCCCAATAAGCGGTGATCGACTTTTCTTTACATATAAGGCTTCGTATGGGGCAATATTAATCGTCGCTTCCGATTGTTCATTGGTGCGTGGATGAAGCTTATTTGTCTTTGAAATTTAATTTTGTGCCCATTCAAGCTAATCCAAAATCTCGAAGTGCCTTTGGAATCTCTTATCTGATGTGATAGGTTTTGGTACCCCATGCAGGCGTACAATTTCTTTTACGTACTCTTTGGATTAATTTATCGTATCCATAAGTAAATTGGATTTGGCAGAAAATGCGCTTTACGCACTTTGTAAGTCGATCCACTATTATCCATATAGCAGTGTTCCCTCTTTTCGATTTTGGCAACTCCATAATCAAATCTATTGTTATATCATTCCATTCCCATTCGGGTATTTACAAAGGCTGTGACTTTTCGTAGGGTCTTTGGTACAATGCTTTTACTTTCTGACATACAAGACAACACTCTACAAAAGGGCAACGTCTCGTTTTGTGCCTTCCTACCAGACCCTTTCTCGTAAGTCTTGATACATTTAGTGCTTCCTGGGTGGCGGTATAAGGAGTATAATGAGTTTCACTCATGACTTCATTTTGAAGTTCAACATTGTTTGGAAATACACCACCTTTCTTCAAACAATAAGACATTTTCGGAATTGCTAATCTTGGTGCACTCGTGGCGATCGAATAAGTCACTATCCTTTGGCGGTGGATACTTATTCTTGAGTGTCGGTTTATTGAGGACCCTTTTCGTGACAAATAAGGCAGGCGCTCCCTAGGGTGGCTTGGGGTGCGATAAAACCTAGGTCCAAAAGCTCTTGGATTGGATTTTCAACTCTTCCGGTTCCTTGAGCCATTCGGTAAGGTGGTTTCGACATTGGTGCATTAGGGTTCGGTCGATGGTGAATTCAGCGCTATCGGGGTAATCTGGTAAATTTTGGGAAAAACACTTGGAAAATCTCTAACAATCCCTACATCTTGACTTTTATCTCTACTTTATTTTCTCCATTTAAGTAAACAAGCAGCGACCTCCTTTCTTTGTTTATCATTCTTCTTACCTTCATGACGTCTGATACAATCGTGATTTTCTTTCCCGTGTTGATTCCATGAAAATCGTAACTTCTTGTCCGGAGAATGAAATTAAGTTTTCCCTCCTTACGAGAATCTTGGAATGGTTTTACGCTAACCAATCCATTTCTAGGATTATATCTTCATTGCCCATAGGTATTAGGTTCAAGTTATTTGCTAGAACCTTAAGTGATCTAGGTTGACTCTAAGTTCGAGCAAACATGCATAACAATCATAATTCCTCCTATGGGTGGAGAGATTCTCATTTCAGTTAAGCTCGTTCGGATCTAAGTTCCAACATATCGACACATGCTCTTACGATGAAAGAATCACGAAGTACCGTGTCGAACAAAAAGTATAATAGGTATGTTGAAAAGGGTTCCTATACCTGCTAGGTTGCCACGGTTTTGTTCGTTTTGTTGCCCGTATAGAGCATACGCTCTAGCTTGAAGCATTTGTGGTCGGTGAGGTGCTTGCTGATTGTAACGCTGCTGCTTTCTTCTTGTGGTTCTTGTTGGCGTTCTTTGCTGTCATTGTTTCGCGTCTGGGGCTGATATTGTATAGCCCTCGGTGGTTGGGTGTGGCTTTGGTTGGTTTTGCCTTCCCATGTTTCCGGGCGGAATCGGGGCATTCGTTGCATAGTGGCCTTTAACGCCACATTTATAGCAACCCTCATTACACGCTAGACATACCCCATGTGCCGTCTATTACACTTTGGGCGGGAGGAATCCTCATTTGCTCGGTGGTCCTCCGTCGGTGTGGAAAATACAGGCTTTATCCATACTGGCCCTTGTGGAACCCCGTTTCCTTGCCATGGCTTTTTGTTGCTTGGGTTGCTGAAATTTCCTCGGTTGACATTGTTATTGTGGTTTCATTCCCATTTTCTTTTACCTTTGTCCCCAACATTTTTCACATGAGTCGGTGCAGGTTTGTCTTCTGGCATTGCTGCCTCAATATCTAGCGCTCGACTAAGAGCTTCCGTATATGTCAAATCTCCATGACTGGCAAGAGACATCCTTATCTCGTGCCTTAGTCCCGATCTAAATTTTTCTGACATTTTCATGTCGATGCTTATGATCCGGGCATACCTTGACATATCACAAAAGAGGCAGTCGTACTCGATCAGCGACATTTTCTCTGCCTGATTGAAAAATTGGTACTCCTTCTTCTTCCTATAGTTCTTGGGAATGTATTTTTCATACATTTCTGTCTTAAAGTCTTCCCAAGTGAAGAAATCCATTTTTTCTGGGGTTAATGTCTTTCTTCTCGCCTCCCACCGTGAAGTCGGCGGGTCGGTTGAGTTGAAAGGCAACACAAGATAGTCGATTCTTGTGTGTTGCAGCGAAGAAAATCGAAAATTCTCTCAATTGCCCTTACCCATTGTTCGGCTTCGTCAGGGCTTCCCTTTCCATTGAACGTAGGCGGATTCTGCCTAAGGAAGAGTTCTTCAACCCTACGATCAGGTGGAGGTGGGGTGGCAGTATCTCCTCACTTTCGCTCGTGGGATTCTTCCTCCTTCTACCTCTTCTCTCATTCCACCTTTCTGGTTCACGTCTTGGTGGCATTTCGATATTGCAAAGATGTAATTAGCATTGGTATAACGTTTATCGCAATTTATACTCACATAACATCTTTATGCAATCTTATCAAACACGGCTTTAATAAGCGATTCATCCTTTTCGTACTCATTTGTCGCAAAAGCCCATCTAGGGTCATCATACATATATGGAGAAAATGTTTCAAAGAAGGCTGTACGTACAAATCATCGAGCTAAAGGAAGTTAAGTACATAAACGATACTTTCTAACTTAAACCTTTATGGACTATCTTACTTGGTTACAAGCATTACCAAAGTATTATGTTTCTATCCTTACTTTAACATTACTAAACATACTACTCGTATTTCTTGAGCGATTCGTTATTCCATTATTATTGTTGTTCTTTCTTCCTACCATTCGTCAAACTGTCATCATCACCGTTTTCCATATCCTTATTTACGTCTTCGTTCTGGTCCTCCTCCTTCCTCAGGGTTCTCATCGAGTCTTCATTTCGTGCACCATAAACCCTCATACGTGTCGTTTGAGGATAGGGCTCCTTCAAGGCGGCGGTCTTGACATCGGTGGTAGGCGGAAGTGGTATTCGCGTTGGGTGTCCGATTGTGAGAGAAGGAAAATCCGGCATTCCCAATGTTACGGTCTCGATGCCCTTTCCACATGTCTTTGGTCGTCCTTCATCCTCCGGATATCTTGGCATCACAAAATCGACTTCCGTAGAACTTCCGCATCTGACCATTACGGTGACACATCACGCCCTTTATACTTTCATGGTGGCATATGCGGCCCTCGGGTGCAATTCTATTCTGTTGTGGACATAGTTCAAATGGTTGATAAATGGGTAAATCTGCAATCAAGTCGTAATTACCATCATTCGATAGGCGTGAGTCGCTGATATCTCTGTTGCATAATTCTCCCGATCAAGGCAATCGAGTCGGCGCTTAACTTTATCAGCGTCGGTCACGCCCGCCTCTTGTGCATCCATCCGAGGACGGAGGTAGTGCATCAAAACTCTCTAGGCTATAGCCCCCAGCACATCTTATCGTGCGGTATGATCGAATAATTTCCTCGGGTGTAGCACGCGACCTAATCTCCTCTTTGCCGTATATAGCGTCCTTGCCATCTAACACAAACAATGCTATCACAAGTAAATCTAGTCATATCGGTAGCGGACAAGAAATCGAGCATATCATTAGCGAGATAGAACAAATATATCGATAAGCGGATAAATGTTTACTGACAAGGGTCTTATGTTCAGTATGCATCATAGTACCACTTATGTTACTAGGGAAGTCTTACTCTCGAACAACTTTCTAAATTCTTTTCCTTCTATAAAGTCCTTGTTCTAAACAAATTTTCAAGTCTGACTTCAACTGTCTCTCATGAATTTTGGAGAAGGATTTAAGGATTTTATCCTTCATACAAAATAAATTTCGTTGTGATAGGGGTACGTAGGTGAAAACCGTTCGCAAAACGGAGTTCAAACGAAAGAGAACGAGTTAATACAAAAACACTGCGCAAAGCAGTTTTTTGTTTGCGCGCCCGCGCGCCGCATGCAGCCCATGCCGGTTGGGCATGCACGTATGTTCCGCCTCGTGTGTGCTTTGTTCAAATTCTTGTTTAGCTTTCTATGTTCCATATCACACCCATACATCTTGCTCCTTTGGTTCCCTCTTTTGATTTCGTCATTCTTCTGTTGAAAACTTGAGTTGTTCTCTTTTGACTTTTTCGTTCTGAAAACACTACTTGCTATAATTCTTGTAGTGAGATAAAGTTCCTCTAACTCATATTTCTATGTTCTTTTGCAAAGTGATCATGCTACTTATAGCATCGTTCTTACGGGATAGCATATCCATTATCAATACAAACTGTGAGACTTTAAACAAAAATTTCAATTAATCATAACATAACTCATTGTTCTCATGCTTTCTTTAAAAAAAAACTCAACAATCCATTTTGACATTTCAATGTCAACTGTTTCCCATTCTCTGCAAACTCTGTCTCATATCACTGTTAGCTTGTTCTCATATCTCCTTTTACATATAAATGTCAACTGTTCTTATATTACTAGGAAACTCTCTTTGAAATGTTGTTCATAACTTTCATTCTCAACTGCTCAAACTTTCTTCTCAAATAACTCTTCTCAACTTTTATTACTTTTCAAAATATGAATTTAATCCTTTTCTCAAAACTTTCAATTTCAACTTTCTTTTCACTTTCAACTTTCACTTTCAAAACTTGGGAAGAAACCATTTACCTCATCTCGATTGAGCTTGATGTGATGGAGTGTTGAGCATAGTCAGGTGATCTTTAGAAGACTTGACTTAGAAAGAAGGTTTTGGATACAAAGAGCGAACTGCTCTGATACCACTTTGTAACAGTGTCACGCCCCCACTCCGGACGACCCGGACTAGAGGGTGACTAATACTAAGAATAGTATTATAGGACAACAGACTGAGATAGAGGTACATATCAACGATAATTAGCATGCTCGATAGTTTCGATATTACAATATCTAATGATTAAAGGTTTAGCCATCGGACCCAAAAAATTACCATGGTGCGATGGACCTTAATAATTCATGACGTAAAGTAAAAGAGTTCGAGTTTAGCGGCGGAAAGTGTGTGAATACATATATGATCATATGTATTGAGGTGAACACCAAATCTAAATAAGCGATCGAGGACCTTGGACTCCTCAACACATCCTCCATCATCACCATGAGCTCAACCTGCACATTTAAAACAAACATGCAGGCTAAGTAAAAGAAATTGCACTCGGTGGACTCATGCGAAAACATTTGATAATATTTGAATTACGCGCGATATCGAGTAAGTCGCGAGGGTTTTAATTAAAAATGCCTTGTGCTTACCAAATCATTTTCAGTTCGTAAACATAGCTCGGCCGAGCATTTTCTTGGTGTGTATGGTCCGTATCTCATAGTAACAATTCATAACAGTATTAAAAATTAAACGTCGAGAGGGAGGCCTCCCATCTACGACGCCGTGACCGGCCGTAATCCCGTACAGCACACAGTCACTCTCACAGGCATATGTTAACATAGCAATAGTTCCAACCTTCACGCCAATCGGCCGGGCATTTATCATCCCACGGGACCCGACATTTAAAAGGTTGGGCGCGACCCAAATGACATAACTGTCATAATATAGTTCAACCATCGCCACGCCCTACCGGGCAAAAGATAGGATCCATACACAAAGCAGAATATTTTGGCGGTAATGTAGTAAAACATTTGTCAACAGTTGTAGAATAAGTATTGTAAAGAAATTCATTTTGGAATAACAGTAAAGTCACATCTTAGTGGGGTAAGAAAAGGCCCACATTTTGAAGATAAGAAGCCCACCTGGACTATGGTTCGTTGTAAATCGAGTCCTAGGTTTGTTAAAGACGTCGGTATCCGATCATGGCGTTTGCGCCCACACCTTTAGAAAAGCGAGGCTTTGATGCGTCGCTCGAGTCTTTCGAGACTTTCAAAAGCTAAGATAACCCGATATTTTATATCGATGTAAAGCGAATTCCTCAAATGAATTCGATATGCTTTCAAATCGTTATTTAATTGAATTGTTCTCGATTCGCCGAGATACGTTCAACTATTTCGGTTTTACGCCCGGCTTAAGCGTTTTAACGTATGAGCACGTTTCGATATAAGGATTTCATTTGTGAAATCTTTTCTTACTAATGAGGTATTATACTCAATTAGTACATCTTACGTGTATTGACGTATTTATCGAGCGTATAATCGTGCGTTTGACTTTAAAAGTCAGCGAAGTCGACTCACGTCGACAAAGTCGACAATTTTGACTTTCTAATAGTAATTTATTTCCATTTTATTGATAAATCGAAAATTCGATCGATTAAAATCGTAAAGTCCCATTTCTTGATTATCACGTAAATCAAAGGACTTATAAATGAGTTCGCATTTAAATAATCCTCTTAATAATTAAAAACGCGTATTTTTGATTTTAAAACGTTAATAACCCAACGTTTGTCTCAAGCATAGTAAACTATGTTTATAAATTTTTTTATAAATTTCAAATATGTCCAGAATATAATTAGACATATATTTTATTAATAAACTGAATTAAAAAGGATTTTAAAATCCTTTTTAATTATCGAAAATCTCGATAATTAGCTAAAAATACTAAATGACTTTTGAAAAATTTCTAAATTAATATAGTGTATTATTATACACTATGGTCCAGAATATGAATTTTTTAAAAATCCATTTGATATTGTTTGTCATTTATTTGTATATTTACATATATATATATATAATTCGGTAATTCCATATAATATGGAATAATTATCCAAAAATTCCCAAAATTAATATACACATAGTATGACATCCCAACATCAATATATATCATAAATATAACCTATAGTCCATCATGAACATTCATTCCACAATATTCACGGTAATTTCGATTTAATTACCCAATAATTATCAAATAATTTCTAAAAATTCTAATTAAATCATAACATGATTAAACATTATATTATAATATTGTAACATCATAATATCAACCAAACCAATTGAAATCATCACCATATGAGCTTGTAAGCTCTCGGTTTTTTTGATAAATTTTATTTTGGTTTTCAAAAATTCCAACAATTATATACTATGCTTATATACTATAATATACTAATATAACATCATTTAATCATCAAAAACCAATTAAATCATCACCTTATGCACATAGTGCTCTCGGTTTTTTTGATTTAAATTAGGTATTTGATTTCTAAAAATTCTAATAATTATACACTATATTTATACATTATAATACAACATTATAACATTAAAACATTCATCAAAACCAAATTAAATCATCACCTTGTTGAGCAATAGCTCTTCGGATTTTTTTTTATTCAATTTAGTATTTGATTTCCAAAAATTCCAACAAAATCATACAATACATAAACAATATATTAAAGCATTAATATGCCATTGTATGATTAAAATAAAAATCATACACCAACATTCAATGTATATATGCTCACGGTATTCTCAAAAATTTAAGCTAGGGTTTTCCAAAAATTCTAAAATAATACATATGAACTCTAAACATGATATAGAATAATAATCCACTCCCAAATTAACCAAGAAGCAATCGGTCATCATCACATGATTTTGTAAAGCTTTCGAAAATTATTTCAACATGTCATTTGGTTCGAAAATCATGAACATACACTAGATCCATTCTAAAATTTAATAAGCAATACCATATGATTATTCTAACATATATATCCACATATATTTCGAAATAAATCATCAAGAACAACATTAATCCATAGCTCATTCATAGAACATTTAAACATACACAAATATATATATATATAGCATTCGACACACACACCCATATATATAAGCATGCTCTCGATTTTCTTAGCAAAAATGGAGATGGAATCGGTACTATGGTGCCTTGGTTTACCTTGAAATGGTATAGGATCTCAAGAACAATATAGTATATCAAGTTTGGGTGAAGAAATGGACAAGAAAATGGATGAGAACTTTCGAAAAAATGAGGGACTTGGCTCTCGGTTTTCTTCCAGATTTTAGAGAGAATGGAGAGGATTTTGTGAGTAGTGTAGAGTTGAGGTGTGTAATGAGTGTAATGAAGTGTATGAGGAGAGTTTCCCCCATGTATATCTCTCTCTCTCTCGGCGCACACACACACACATACAATAGGAATAATGACTTGAGTGTGTAGAGTGTGGTGATGATGAGTGTAGGCTAGAAAGGCTCTCCATGCATTGGGTATTAGGGAGGTGACAATCATGGTGGAGTAAGAGGGTGGCCGGCGCATTTAGGGGGGAGGGGGTTAGGGCTGATTTAATTCCATTTTTGTTCTATAATACATTGTCTATATCATACATGATCATAGATATATAATGCAAGTCATAAAAATAATTAAATCCAACATATAGTACTTATTCGAAAATACCGATGATAATTAGGAAAAATAGGAATAAAATTATAAATTACACCTATTATTGATACTCATGTAATTTTCGATCATATATATCATAATATATGATTTAGATGTTAAATAGTAGCATAGGATAAAATTATAGCATTAATTCATGCATTTGAAACCCTAATTTTAAAAAATTGGGTTTCGAAAATTATAAATATGCAATATCGAGTTTTAAAGCTCCAAAAATTGATTTCATAGCTTAATAATACTCATATATATTATAACATATAGTTCAGATACCATATGATAATTTATTGGTATCATTTCATGTGAAAAACCATAGTTTATCAACTTAGGGTTTTCGAAAAACTTAATTCCAAAATATCGAATTTTAATAACTAAAAATTCGATTTTAATAATTAATAATACTGAAATTGTATAAAATAATAATAGGAAATTAATTATTATAATTTCCTGAGCATTAAACTCATTTTACAAAAGCGTCTACAGGCGTTGGCGTTAACGTTCAAACGTTCAAAATCGACTCATCTCAAAATGGTCGTAGTAAGCTCGTACTTACTTTATAAATATATTCCTTTATTATAAGAATTAGTATGGAAATTTATTCCAAGCTTTACTGCTCAGAAAATTTCATAAAATGCTGACGTTCGATACGCGATTGACGTCAAAATATATTGACGACTCATTTCGTAATATATCAATCCTATAATTCACAATCCTTAGTTAATTATGAAAAGGAATTCGTTATAACGATATTGCATCGAAATCACAATATTCGATGTCGTAAAAATTTATATACGGCAAAACCCTAATTACGGGTTTAGAATACCGTAATCGCATGTTTGTTTCTTTGGAATATTACAAAAAACCCTCTAATCCTAAGGACGGATTAAAGAGGACTATACTTGGAACAATAATCAGGGAATCTGAAAGACAATTAATCAAAGGCTTATGGGACATACATCAAGTAAATTAAGAAACTCCACCCATTATATACATTACACACATAATTTACAAGTGAGACTTAAACCTAACGGATCCAAAACAATTTCCAATGATCGAAGGTATTCATTTGTCATCATCAAAACATAAACTTAATGTTCTCTCGGCGGAAAAACATGTGAATACACATATGACGATGTGTATTCAAGTTTTAACATGTCATTGTCAAAAGGGTCCAATTGCCACAACACCTCCATCCACCATCATTTCAACTGCACGTTTAAAACAAACATGCGGTGAGTACAAGAATGCACTCGGTGGACTCATGCAAAACATTTTATCAAATTTAAATTACATCGCCTATCACGGTAACACGAGGTTTTAATTAAAAGGCTCGTGTTTACTAAATATTTTCGGCATTTTCATAAACATCGCTGCTTGAGCATTTCTCTGGTATGTATGATCCATATCATCTCATATATTTGCTCATAAACTCATCTGGCGTCGTGAAGTAGGCCTCCTTCTACGGACGTTGTGGCAAACCGAAGATGTTCCTTTCGCACACGGTCACCCTCTTGGTGTACACGTTAATCCACGCCGGTATTCTCGCATCCGGCATAGGATCCGATATCGATTTTCTGATAAGTTGGGGCGACCCAACAAGCGATTCATCATTCATTCATTCATGGATAGGATACATACATAAAACATAAACATTTTGGGCATGTAATTTCATCATCATTTCTCAATAAAGACTGTTCATTTCGAAGAAATCATCATAAATAAATCAGTTACTATTTTGAGTATAGTAAAGCCCACCTGGACTGTCGATTTCTCAAAATACGATTCCTTACTACGTCGCGATCACGCCCACTTCCAACCTTTACGTAAAAACTATTTTGAAGTACGTCGGTCACGTTTTGAGATTTTCAAAGTTTAGAATAAACTTTGATAACTTACTCTAATATAATTTGAATTCCTTGAATTCAATACATCGTTCAATCGCGTATTTTGAACTAAACATTTTCGTGCCGAGATATGTTCACTTATTTCATTTAACCTTTTAGGTTAAACATTTAACGTATCTACACGTTTTTCGATATAAAGATTTAAATTTTGAAATCTTTTCTCACAAATGAGATTTTCTTATATAATTAATACGTTTTACACGTATTAGTGTATTTATCGAACGTATTTCATACGTTGATTTCAAAAGTCAACATTTTGACTTTTCTTTATTAATTTCTTTCAATATCTCATATTTTTAATATCTTATTTCCTTGTAAATCGATTCTCAATCGATTTCTTTTCATAGAGTCTTAATTCTCGATTTTTCACGCAAATCGATAAACTTCATTAATATTTTTCTTAAATATTAATTAACTTATTCATAAACATTATTTTCATTTCTAACGTTATTTAATATAACATTTCGTCATAAACATAGTATTCTATGTTTATAAAATTTTCTAAATTCTTAATATGTCTAAATTAATTTCTAGACATATAATGTATTATTTTCTTGATATTAAGGATTTAAAATCCTTAATATATATATTCAAGACTCACGACCTTAAGCTTAAAAAATTCTAATTATCTCCCAAAATTCTTCTAAATTCATATAGCGTACTATATTATCATAGGATCACTATTATGTATTAACATTAACTATAGGAAAATTGGACATCACCTATATTAAACTTAAGGCTCACGGTTTTGTCTCAAAATTGTCCAAATAATTTCTAAAATTCTAGTTAATTTATCAAGGTCCCAACATTAATTTATAACATATTTATAACCTATAGTCCAACATATATCATTTCTACATTAAAGGTATAATGTTCATGGTTTCGATTTTCATCAAACTATATACTAACATTTTATAAAATTCGATTAAATTACACTATGCTTATATACTATAGTGTAACACTAATACATCATAACATCATACTAGAATCAACATAATCATGCCTTAATCAAGCTTAGAAGCCCTCGGTCCTCATGCAAAATGGAGCATATATCCATCAAAATTCTAGTAAATTCCAATATCACATAATTAATACCCTAGATCAACAACATGCTATTACATTTCTTAAATTAAAATTGTACATCAACCTAGCATATTTCATGAATTTTGATACACATGATACAATTTCATAGCATGTCAAATTTAATTCTAAACATCTTTATATGCTTAGAGATCATCCTTATACACATTATAAACAAACACATATCATGCTTAGCATAAATCATAATTAATAACCATGCTTGAAAATTTAATCTAACCTTAGAAAATTAAAACTTAGGGTATAATCGAAGCTCGTTCGATACCTAACCTTTTAACTTTGATTTTATGTGGAATGATTTGGTATCAAGCTTTGGTGAGTTAAAGAGATGAAAACTCAAAGTTTCTCCAAGAAAAGCTCACGGTATTCTTTGGTTTGGGAATGAGAGAGAATGTATTCTTGTCTTAAGGAAGTAAAAGACTTAAGTAATTGAAATTAAACACTATCTATCTCACTATCTCTCTCTCGGTCACTCTCTATACTTACCAAGCAATTTGGGAGCCTTTCAATTATTCTTTATGACTCGACATTCATTACATCACCCATACTAACTAGCATAAAGTTTTCTTGGTTGAAACAAATTAATTCATTGCTTTGGGGATACAATAGCCGTCGGCTATCTCACTCACACATAAGGAAAACCAAGTTTTTCTCCTATGACTCACCATGTATATGTCATCCACACTTACTATGTCTTACACAATTCATTCCTTGAACAAAACAATGAAATATCTATGAATTTGGGGAGCAATTGCCATCGGCTCCTTCTTGAACAAATAGGAGTATTTACTTTATTCTTGTCTTACCATATATTTAGTCAACAAATACACTTCCCAAAATATAAGAATACATCATGACTTAGAGTTGTGTGTAAGCTTCCAACCTCAATTCTTCCTCCTAATACGGCTATTATACACTAGCACACATCCACTGATTTTACTAGGTTAATGTGTACACTACATATCCCACTTGCATGATTTAATCACCACATAGAAAGGCAAATACAAAACTTACGTAAATATGCTACACACAAAAAGAAACTCACGGTTATTCCACTATGCATTGATATATAATTAATTTTCATGCTAATATATATATATATATATATATATATATATATATATATATATATATATATATATCATAATATAAGTTTTAGATGATAAATTATATCATAGGAAAAATTATTAGTATCATTTCTTTCAAGAAAACCCTAATTTTCGAATTAGGGTGTTCGAAAATTAGTACATTGTTCAATAATTAATCCTTAATGTTCTAGCATTGTTTTAATGCTAAATAATACTCTAATTACATATAATAATCATAGTAATTTAAATATTATAATTCCTTGATCCTTAATCTCATTTTTCTATTCATCTCTAACGTTAACGTTTGAAACGTCTTCAAACGTTAATTATCGACTCATCTCAAAATGGTCGTAATAAAGTTGTAGTCACTTTATTAAATTACTCCATTAATAATGGAATTAAATTCTAAGCTTATTTGCTTAGAAAATTTCTCAAAATTTTAACTATCGATACTCAATCGGCGTTAAAATTATCTATACCGAAACACATTATAAACTTCTATTCCTTAATTCACAATTCTTTGTGAATATAAAATAGGAATTCATTACTTCGTAATTAATCGAAATCATTATTCGATATATTACTAATTCCATTATTTCGGCGAAACCCTAATTTACGAGTTTTTAATATCGTAATTAGGTATTTAAATCTTCGGGATATTACAGATATGCTATGAATTTATGCATTTTTAAAATGAGATATAATATTTTCTACGTTGAAACGTTTTGCTAAGTGACGTACAAATTTGAAATATAAAGTGTTATATATATATATATATATATATATACATATGGGCATGATTGAATGTTAAAATGAATTTATGAGATTTATTGGAGTATGATAAGTAATAAATTAGAATTAGAGCATATTATGCAAGTTAATTGTTCTTGATGTGAATTTTGAGAATATGCATTAGTTTGAAGTTTGAAATGACTTGATTAAAGTATGAATGCATGAAGCATGTTAGTGCGTGAGTAGAGTTATTTTTAACGGACATAGTAATGTTTTATGCCTAGTATAAATATGAGTTTCTCTAAATAGATAAACTAGTTTGTGTGAGACGAATTAAAGATATAGAAATATCTCTTTTATAATAATTGATTTCATAATTTAAATCATTTTATCGGGAAATGAATAATACAAATTCAAATGATTGACCTAAATTGTTATTTTGAGGTTTGAAGTGATGTTTCGTCTCAGTTAGAAACGAGAGTTTATAAGTTAGAATTTTCGATAAAAATACAACCCAAACTGGTTAAAAATACAAAAGCCTTAGAAGGACTATATTTAGTTAATCAACCTTGATAAGATTTAAAAAGCTATCGAGTTCCATTAATTTATGACGATTACCAAATATGCGACCAACGTACTAAATTAGTTTCTTATGTAAAGGTGGAGCACGGAAGTAAAGGAAACAAACTCGTTTTGAGAAGGAGAACGTACCCGGTGGACTTTTCTCTTCAAGGATAACATAAAATGAAAAATGTTTAATTTATGATGTTTTCTTTGAAATGAGAAGTCTTTATTTACGATGCTTTATTTTGAGAAAATAATGATGAGATGCTACGATTTAATTGTCTCATCCAAAGTTTTATGTTTTATATGTGGATCCTATCTGTGTTTGTCGACCAACTTAAGTTTAATCGAATTCGAGATCCTATGCTAGATGGGGAATTCTAGCAAGGGTTAACGTGTACACTAAGGGTAATTGTGTTCTTTGAAAGGTTTGCTCGACTAGTTACGGTGACGATGTGTTGAAGGGTTATTCTCGGCCGATCACGGCGTTCGTGGAATGAGGCCTCCTTCACGGTGCAAGATGAGTTAGATATGGATCATACAAACATTAAATATGTCAGCGGGACAAGTTTATGGAAAATGATAGAAAATTTTTAGTAAGCACGAACTTTCAAATAAAACTACGTGTATTCAAATGGGGCAGCGTAATTCAAAGTTTAGCATATATGCTTTTGGCATAAGTCCACTGAGTCTTTGTACTCAGCCCTGAATGTATGTTTTTACATGTTCAGGTTGAGCTGGTGATGAGATGGAGCGGTGTTGACTAGTAGGAATCTGTTGTCGTTGATAGTAGAGCCTTGAGTGAACATCTTCATATGTGTACCTCACATGTTTTTCCGCTGTAAGAAGACTAATTTATATTTTGATTAGAGAATTAGATTCCTCCAGATCACTTGAACCATTTTGTTAAAGATCTGATGGGCTATTCTCTAGTATGTAAATTATGTTTACCTTGATCTCCACAACTTTGAGGTTTTGAGATGTTTTTTTGATATATGTCTCACAATTTATATCCATTTTCTTTCCCTCTTTTAATCCTCATCACGAGTAATGGTCCCACTAAGCAGTCCTTGGGATAGTGGGTTGTTACAAATATATAGTGCAATCACTTAATACATAAAGTGCATTAACTTTGTACTTAAAACACATGAATTATTAGGTTTTACAAAAAATAGATATTTACTTGATCCATATTATATATATTATGACGGTGTAGATCAAATGTGAACTATATATTTATTAAGAACTAAGAAATATTTATCACCTTGATCCTTTAATTGAGACGGTTACAACTAACAATTGAACCATATTTAAACAAAAATCAACTCACTCATGTAGTCAACGAAAATCTTGCATTAATCGACATATACTTTATTCATACAACTACTCAACTTATGCAAATATAATTTATTGATTTGCACGAAATGACTACCTTATGCAAGGATAATGTATCTTAAATTAGTCTGAATATTTTTTCCAATATTAATGATGTCAGTCAATCTTAAATAATCGGTGGTTAAATTTAATTCTTAATTCTTATCTATAATGAGATAGATGGAGAGAGAGATTTCAGATCAAATAGAAACACTAGTTTATTTACAAATAAGAACACATGTCCACCCTTTGTTGTTAAAGATATACGGTTAAAATTATCTTTATATTACCGATTCAAATAAAATATGTGAATGTCATCATGTGATATAATTTATTTTTATCTACAATGATATTTGTTAAGCTTGTGTAACTCTCCACTTTTTCTTGTATTAACTTGTTTTAAATTTAAATAATTTATATTAGATTTGTGAATATTGTCATGCTTGATTTTTCGTTGGACTGAGGAAGTCCGTATATGCAGATTCTTTGGTTTTGGACTTGTCACGACCCACTCCGGACTACCCGGACTGGAGGGCGACGAATACTAGGAGTAGTATTTTAGGGGTTACACGGCTAAAATAAAGATGCATAACAACAATAAACTAGCATGCTCGAACATAATATAAGATAATGTCATAACGATTCAAAGGTTAGGCCATCGGACCCCAAAATCTTAACCATGGTCCGATGGACCTCAATAGTTCATAACAATAAAGCATAAATAAATGAGTTCGAGTGTAGCGTGGAAAGTGTGTGAATACATATATGACGATATGCATTTGAGGTTAAAACCACAAATTCTAGATAAATTGGTCGAGGACACGGACTCCTCAACACATTCCCCATCACCATCATCGAAGCTCAACTCGCACATTTAAAACAAACATGCGGGGCTAAGTACAAGAAATTGCACTCGGTGGACTTATGCCGAAAACATTTGATATAATATTACCGCCGATATCGAGTAAGTCACGAGGTTTTATTTGAAATGCGCAGGCTTACCAAATCATTTTCAGTTCATAAACATAGCTCGGCCGAGCATTTTCTTGGTGTGTATGGTCCGTATCTCATAGTAACAATTCATAAC
Source organism: Salvia rosmarinus (assembly GCA_036937905.1). Lineage (NCBI taxonomy): Eukaryota > Viridiplantae > Streptophyta > Magnoliopsida > Lamiales > Lamiaceae > Salvia > Salvia rosmarinus. Next base: position 392,008 of record JAODLM010000778.1, read on the forward strand.
AGTATTAAAAATTAAACGTCGAGAGGGAGGCCTCCCATCTACGACGCCGTGACCGGCCGTAATCCCGTACAGCACACAATCACTCTCACAAGCATATGTTAACATAGCAATAGTTCCAACCTTCACGCCAATCCTAGCCAGGCATTTATCATCCGGCACAGGACCCGACATTTAAAAGGTTGGGCGCGACCCAAATGACATAACCTGTCATAATATAGTTCCAACCATCGCCACACGGCCTGCGGGCATAACGAGATAGGATCCATACACAAAACAGAATATTTTTGGCAGGTAATGTAATAAACATTTATCAACAGTTGCAAAATAAACATTGTAAATGAATTCATTTTGGAAGAACAGCAAAGTCACATCTTGTTTGAAAAGTAAGCCCACCTGGACTAGGGTTCGTTGTAATTTGAGTCCTAGGTTTGTTAAATGCGTCGATATCCGATCATGGCGTTTACGTCCACGCTTTACTGGCGAGGCTTTAGTACGTCGCTCAAGTCTCTCGAGACTTTCAAAAGCTAAGATAAACTTCGATATCTTATTTCGATGTAAACTGAATTCCTCAATGAATTCAATACGTTTCCAATACGTATATAATTGAATTGTTCTCGTTCCTCGAGATACGTTCAACGTATAAGTACGTTTTTCGATATACGGATTTCATTTGTGAAACCTTTTCTTACTAATGAGGTGTCATACTCAATTAGTATATCTTACGCGTACTAACGTATTTATCAATCGTAAAATCGTATGTTTGACTTAAAAAGTCAACGAAGTCAACACTGGTTAATAAAGTCAACAATTTTGACTTTCAAATAGTAATTTCTTACTATTTCGTTTTATAAATCGAATTTGATCGATTTGAAATCGTAAAGTCCTATTTCTCGATTTATCACGTAAATCAAGGACTTTTAAATAATTTTCGCAATTATTAATCCTTTTAATAATAAAACAAGTATTTTCGATTTAAAAAAAAACGTTATTAAATAAACGTTTGTCTCAACATAGCAATCTATGTTTATAAAATTTTATAAAATTCAAATATGTCCAGAATTTTAATTAGACATATAATTTATTAATAAACTGAATTAAAAAGGATTTAAAATCCTTATTAATTATCGAAAATCTCGATAATTAATTTAAAAATTACTAAATGACTTTTGAAATTTTTTCTAAATTAATATAGTGTATTATTATACACTATGGTCCAGAATATGAATTTATAAAATCCATATGATATTGTTTGTCATTTATTAGTATATATACATATATATAATTCGGTAATTCCATTAAATATGGAATAATTATCCAAAAATTCTCAAAATTGATATACAAATAGTATAATATCCCAACATCAATATATGTCACAAATATAACCTATAGTTCATCATAACCATTCATTCAACAATATATAGTAATATTCACGGTAATTTCAAGATAATTACCCAATAATTATCAAACAATTTCTAAAAATTCTAAATAAATTCTAATATGATTAAACATTATACTATAACATTGTAACATCATAACATCAACCAAAACCATTTGAAATCATCACCATATGGAGCTCAATGCTCTCGGCTTTTTTGATTATTTATGGTTTTTGGTTTTCAAAAATTTCAACAATTATATACTATATTTATACACTATAGTATACTAATATAACATCATAATATTTATCAAAACTAATTAAATCATCACCTTCAAGAGCTTGAAGCTCACGGTTTATTTGATTTAAATTAGCATTTGATTTCCAAAAATTCCAACAAATTCATACAACACATAAACAATATACTAAAGCATTAATACACCATTGCATGATTAAAATAAAAATCATACACCAACCTATATTTCTTATAAGCTCACGGTATTAATCAAAAAATCAAGCATATGGTTTTCAAAAATTCTAAATAATTAATAGAACATGTAATCAAGGTTCTAAAGCATTAAAAAGTCAATACATGCTTGAAATAAAAATTATACACCAATGTACATACATATATATCTCACGGTAATATCATAAAAATAACCTAAGGTTTTCAAAAATTTCTAAATAAAATCCTATGTGTTCTAACCACATTATATAACAATAATCCATGCTAAAAACATATTAAGAACATTCGGTCATCATAAAACATTTTTACACATTTTCAAAAATAATATTAACATGTACACTATGGTTCGAAAATTACCTATACATGCTAAATCCTTAAAAACATGTCATATATGATAACCTATGTTCATTGCAACTTATATGCTCATATTTTTGTAAATAAAACATCATGAACAAAATATAAACACTAGCTCATGCTCAAGAACATTAAACACATGTATATACATACACAAGATTTTGAACACATATACATATATATATAAAAGCAGTTTCGGTATTTTCGAACAAGAAGGATAAGAATCGAAGCTTTGGTGTCTCATTTACCTTTGAAATAGCTATGGAGTCAAGAAGAATGTATGGTACCAAAGCTTGGGTGAAGAAATGGAGAAGGAGAAGAGAAGAGGATTTTCGAAAATGAGAGAGTGCTTTCGGTTTGGGGAGAAAATGGGAGAGGGAGTGAGTGAAATGAGTTCAAAATGAATTGAGGTGTATAATGAGGTGGGTGTTGAAGTGGAAGAGTCTCACCTATCATCTCCTCTCTCTCTCTCTCGATTTTAGCCCAAAATGGGGCAAAATCTGCGACCCTGGGAGTAGTATAAGTGATGATTGAAGAGTGTTAAATGAGCTCTTCATGCATCGCCAATTTAAAAGGAGTGCATGCCTTGTTTGGTGATGATGGGCGGCATGGGGGTGTTTAAGGGCTGATTTATTTTAATTTTGTACATTAATACATAATATATATCATACATGATCATAGATATATAATCAAGCCATAAAATAATTAAATCATCCTTAAGTATACATTCGAAATTATCGAGTTCAATTTGGAAAAATAGGATTAAAAATATAAATTACACCCATTATTGATACTCATGTAATTTTCGATCATATATATCATAATATATGATTTAGATATTAAATAATATCATAGGATAAAATAATAGCACATTTCAAGCACATAAAACCCTAATTTCGAATTTAGGGTTTCGAAATTTAAAAATTGAAACCATCGAGTTCTATGTCTTAAAAATTTTATTTTAATGCTTAATAATATCCATATATATCATAACATATAGTTTAGATACCATAGGTTAATTTAATGGTATCATTTCATATGAAAAACCATGGTTTAGAAAACTAGGGTTTTCGAAAATTACTTTCGAAAATAATCGAATTTTAAATGCTAAAATTCGATGTTAATAATTATTAATACTGTAATTATATAAAATAATAATAGGAAATTAATTATAATAATTTCTGAGCATTAAACTCATTTTCAAAGCGTCTCAGGCGTTTACGTTAACGTCTCAAAGCGTTCAAAATCAACTCATCTCAAAATGGTGTGATAAGTTCATACTTACTAAATAAATAAATATCATTTAATATTGAGAAAGATATGGAATTCAATTCGGACCTTCGCTCGGAAATTTCCATAAAGTCTTGACGTTCGTCGCGTTCGACGTTAAAATAATACTACCGTATTATTTCATAAATTTCAATTCCGCAATTCACAATCCTTAGTGAATTATAAAAAGGAATTTGTTATATAGACACTGAACCAAAATACAATTCGATGTCATACAGATAAGAATATTCGGGAAAAACCCTAATTTCGAATTTAGAATACCGTAATCGTATGTTCGTTTCTTTGGAATATTACATTCCACCCCCCTTACGAAAAATTTCGTCCCGAAATTTGTATACCTCTAGAAAAATAAATCGGGGTATTTTTCTCTCATCGCTTCTTCAAGCTCTCCCACGTGGCTTCTTCTTGTCCGTGGTGTCTCCACAGCACTTGTCAATTTTTCCTTGAGTATTTGGAAACTCGTCTCGCATTCATCGGTCAATTGAACTTGATTCCCTTAGGAGTAGGCGGGTTATCGGCCTTGCAATTTTGGAGAATCCTTGATGAATCTCTATAGTAACCACTAATCTAGAAACTTCTAATCTCGTCTTTGAGTCTTTGGTGATTTCCATTCTGCGGCCTCTACTTTGGTGGATCTACTTTTATACCTTTGCAGACACGATGTGTCCAAGGAACATAACTTCCTTTAGCAAAACTCACATTTGCTAAACTTAGCAAAAGTCTTTCATCTCTCGAGGTTTGCAAAACCGTTCTTAGATATTCTCTATGATCCTCTTCATTCTTTGAATAAATAAGGATATCATCTATGAAGACCAAAACAAATTTATCCAAAATGGATGAAATACTACGTTCATAAGGTCCATGAATACGGTGGTGCATTGTTTAATCTGAATGGTATAACTATGAACTCATAGTGGCGTATCGGTTGAATGCGGTCTTAGGTACATCCTCAGCCGTATTTTTAGGCGATGGTATCGACTTGAGATCAATTTTCGAGAATACTCACTGCTCTCGCAATTGATCAAACAGTCATCAATTACGGGTAAAGGGTATTTGTTCTTTAGTGTCATCTTATTTAGTTCTCTATAATCGATGCACATCCTCAAAGAACCATCATTTTCTTGACAAACAAAGCAAAGCGCTCCCAAAGTGAAACACTTGGCTAATGAATCTAGATCCAAAAGCTCTTGGTTGGTTTTCGATTCCTCCAACTCTTTTGGGGCCATCCTATAGGCGCGCCGACTTTGGGGGCTGATCACGGCTCCAAGTCGATGGTAAACTCTAGTTGTCTATCGGGAGGCGGTCTGGTAGATTTTCGAAACACGTCCAAAATTCTTGGACAACTTCTATGTCTTCTACCCGCTTGATTTATCCTCTCCGTTCAAATAAACAAGGAATGCATGGCATCCTACGGTTCATCATCCTCCTACTTTGTAGTCTTGATACAATGGGACTCTTCTCCTCGCCGATCCAGGTGAAATCGTAGCTTTTGTCCGAGAAAGTGAAGCGAAATTTTCCTTTCCTTACATAGAATCGTGGAATGATTCTTAGCTAACCGATCCATTCCTAGGATTATGTCTACATCATCCATGGGTATTATGTTTAGATTGTTAGCGAACCTTAAGTGATCTAATGTCGACTCTAGGTTCGAGCAAAAGCGTGTAATGATCGTAATCCCTCCTATAGGCGATGAGATTCTCATATCACGGCTTGACTTTTCGGACCTAAGGCCCAAACATTTCACGCATGATTTTGCAATAAAAGAACGCGAAGCACCCGTGTCGAGCGATGACTATAACGGTGGGTTGAGGAGAACTTCCATACGCCGTGTTTCCTGGTTTTGTTAGTTCGCCTCCTATCTGGCGTAGGCTCTAACCCGAGCCGGTGAGGTGACAGTGCGTTGGTCCTTGTTGGTTCGGTGGCTGTTGCACAGTGCATTCTTCTTTATTCTTTGGCGTTGTCGCGGTGGTTGCCGCCTCTGTTGTTGTTGAGCGGTGGTCGCCATCGCTTGATTCTTGAGGTTGTTATTGCGATTCTTTGCCATTGTGTTCTTGCCGCACCACTTTGGGGTTGTTGCCACTTGGATTTGCTTGAGTTGAAATTGAACCATTGCGGCGGTGGGGTTGAAGTCAGATAGCCCTTAATGGTGAGCATTGCCAGGTTGGTTCGGCCTTATATCGAGCGTGACCACCGGGCAATTGTTGGCGTAATGCCCTTTTGCCCGCACTTGTAACACTCACCAAGTTTGCCGTGCACACTCCCTTGTGTGCTCTATGGCATCTAGGGCATTGAGGTGCCCTCAGCTGTTCTGCGGTCCCCTTGCCGGTGGAGCATAAAGTCGCTCTCTTCGGCTCGCGCCTTCTGCGCCACGCCTCGCTGCGGGTGCTTGTGACTTGCGTCCCCATAGCTCCTGCGGTTGTTATTCCAGCGGTTGGGTTCCCATTTCCCTTTCTCTCGTCCAGTATTGTGTATGCGAGCCGACACCGACTTATCCTCGGACATTGCCGCCTCGATATCTAAAGCTCGTGCAAGAGCTTGATGTAATTAGGTCTCCATGGTCGGCAAGAGACATCCGTATCTCCATCCTCAGTCCCGACCTAAACTTCTCCGACATTTTCAAGTCGGTGTCCACCTGTTCTGGTGCATATCTCGACATCTCGCAGAAAGCGCGATCATAGTCGGTCACAGACAATCTTTCTTGCTTTAGCAGGAAAAATTCCTGCTCCTTTTTCCTCTTATAGCTTTTGGGGATGTATTTCTCATACAGTTCCCTCTTGAAGTCCTCCCATGAGAACTCCTCAAGCTGTTCGGCAGTAAAGGTCTTCTTTCTGGCCTCCCACCAGAAGTCAGCTGGTCCATTCAGCTGGAAAGCAACGCATGACAGCCGTTCCTGGGTTGTGCATCTTAAGAAATTAATCTGTTCAATGGTTCTAACCCATTGCTAAAACTATTCGGGCTTCCCTTCGTTAAAGGCGGTGGGTTTTGCCTCAGGAATAGTCCCTCGATCCTTCGTTCAGGTTGAGGTAGGGGTGGTTGGGGAATATCCTCTTTCTCTTGCTCGGGGATTCTACCCCTCCTTCTAGGTCTTCCTCAACCTCTGGGTTCTCGTTCAGGGTTTCTTCTCGGAGGCATTACATTATATAAAACATATCATCGTCAATTACTCATAGCTTTCATAGCTTAACATACATAAGGTTTTCATAGCCTCCTCGCAAAATGATATCAAAATAAAACAACTCATCCTTAACATAGACAATTTGTCGCAAAAGCCCCACTTGGGTCAAATATATAGATAGGTAATCAAGGTGCATCAAAAGCAAGATGTTCAACATCAAGAATCACAAGAAAACAAAACAACAAGGTTTCGGGCCCACGGCCTCCAAAAAAAATCGAGTTCTAGAACCATCGATCTTTGAAATATAAAAGGAAAAGCTAGCACATGCTAGTCATAACAAAACTAATTTCAATTAAAGCGTCGCCTAACATCTTCACGGGCTCCTTCCTACTCCGCGTCTTCCTCGGGGTCTTCCTCCTCTTGGTCGTCTTCTCCATCGAATCATCCTCGCGGTCGTACCACAGACGGTCTGCACCGCTTCCATCATCGGTATGTCGCGCGGGGTCCGAGTTATCCACGCCCGCAAGTCGAGTTGTGGCGGATCGGACCGTAGCATACTAGGGTTGGGTCATAGCCATTGAAGGCATTTGATACGCTCATCCGCTGTCGGCGGAAGGGCTCTTCCTCTTCCGGTGGTGGCGGATCGGACGCGATTGGTAGAGGCGGTAGCGGTGGGCGTCTTGGGCCCAGCTGCGGTGGCAAGGCAGGCTCTCCCGAGCTCTAGGGCGTGCGCCCTATCTACCTCGTACATCCCGCCTCATCTATCCGTGCAGGGGTATCACCGGATCGACACATCTCGGAACCTCAAGGTATAGCCACTCGGCGATCCATCACGCCAAGTGTACTCCCGTGGAGGAAATAGGGTCCCATAGGTGCGGCTCGTAAACCTTGTACACGTAAGTCGGATGACTCACGAACACAGGCGGATCCCAATCAAATCATAGCCTCGGGTGTCGATAAATGTAATCTCCCGATACCTCTCGGGCATAACCATCCCATGTACAAGGGGTATAGCTAGAGTCGCTTAATGCCATCATAGTCGGTTGCGCCATAGGCTGGGCGTCCTCCACAGTAGGAAGGTGTCGCTGACTTCGCCTAGGTCTTCGCCGACGCACATCCAACATTCCCGATAGGTGCGCATCAGCTCCTCGGGTGTGGCATGAGGTCCTACCCTCCTCCTAGCGATACAGCGCATCTCCTCGATCTGCCACGATCAAAACTAACGTAAGTCAACTATCGTCATCTCAAAACAGAAAGGATAGCATAACGAGAAGCAACTAGGTTGGAACTAAACAATCCATAAGGTAGGCAACATCATAAGGTACAACACATATTACAACTTACCTTCTTAGTCTTACCCAAACGTATACATATAGACTAATGACATCTTAATATATATATATGCTACGAGATCCTTGTATTATACCAAACACTTAAACTAGAGTTCAACAGACTCTATCGTATTCTGGAGACAGAATTTGGGATTCTGTTCTTCATAATAAATGAAGATCAGTGCGTTAGGAGTACGTAGGTGAAAACCATGCGTAAATCGGAGTCCTAACGAGAGAGATCTAGCTAAAACAAATTTACTGCGCAGTGCAGGAAATTTGCGCGATGGTGCCAAAATGTAAATCGAGACGTATGTCGACGTAATACGTCTACCATATTCAGGTATTTAGGTTGAGGTTGAACATTCTGAAGCCGTAAGTGACGTCCATGTCATGTCCTATGTCGACGGTTACACATGTCAAAGTGGTGATGAAATGTCGACGTCGTTCATATTCAAGGTTGAGGTCGTCCTTGTTCATCCTTCTCGCTCGTCTTTTGTTGTTCGAGCTCGAGGATATCGTCACTTTCATTCTTCCTATCGTTCTTTTGTTCTTGTAAGGAAAAAGAAGTTCGTACTTCTATGTTCTTTCACGATACGTGAGCATGCTCCTTAGAGTCTATGTTCGTCTCATGATAACATAGCGTTCATCATAAACAAAATTTTGAAAGTTGGAAATAAAGTCTTATTTGAGAATTTTGGAAATATGATTTGAAAATGACAATCATGATCAACTCATATACATATCAAAAATGAATTCATTCATTCCATGTTGATCATTCAACTCAATACCACCATACACTTCCATCTCAAAATTTGAGTATTCGCATCAATACTTATTGGTTTCAAACCAAAGGTTTTTGGAAAACTTTCTTGCTCAAACTTCCATTTCCATCATCAAAATTTTCATAATAACATAATCTTTCAAAAGTTCTTCCAACTTGCTCATCATGTAAGAATTTTCCATTTCATGAGTTTGAGAAAGAAATGCAGTTACCTTTTTTTCCCGGTTGAGCTCGATGTGATGGAGTGTTGAGAGGAGTCAGTAGATATCTAGAAGTCCAGTGACTCGATCTAGACTTAGAATAAAAAGAATTTGGGTATACAAATAGCAAAAGCGCTCTGATACCACTTATGTCACGACTCCACTCCGGACTACCCGGACTGGAGGGCGACTAATACTAGGAGTAGTATTTTAGGGGTTACACGGCTAAAATAAAGATGCATAACAACAATAAACTAGCATGCTCGAATATAATATAAGATAATGTCATAACGATTGAGGTTAGCCATCGGACCCCAAAATCTTAACCATGGTCCGATGGACCTCAATAGTTCATAACAATAAAGCATAAATAAATGAGTTTGAGTGTAGCGGCGGAAAGTGTGTGAATACATATATGACGATATCATTCGAGGTTAAAACCACAAATTCTAGATAAATTGGTCGAGGACAGGACTCCTCAACACATTCCCCATCACCATCATCGAGCTCAACTCGCACATTTAAAACAAACATGCGGGGCTAAGTACAAGAAATTGCACTCGGTGGACTTATGCGAAAACATTTGATATAATATTTGCGCCAATATCGAGTAAGTCACAGTGGTTTTAGCTCAAATGCGCATGCTTACCAAAACATTTTCAGTTCATAAACATAGCTCGGCCGAGCATTTTCTTGCGTGTATGTTCGTATCTCATAGTAACAATTCATAACAATGTTAAAAATTAAGCGAGAGAGAGGCCTCCCATCTACGACGCCGTGACCACCGTAATCCCAGACAAAGACACGTCGCTCTCACAAGCATATGTTAACATAGCAATAGTTCCAACCTTCACGCCAATCCTAGCTGTGCATTTATCATCCGACACAGACCCGACATTTAAAAGTTTGGCGCGACCCAAATGACATAACCTGTCATAATATAGTTCCAACTATCGCCACAATTTCTACCCGCATAACAGATAGGATCCATACACAAAATGTAATATTTTGGCGGGTAATGTAATAAACATTTATCAACAGTTGCAAAATAAACATTGTAAATGAATTCATTTTGGAAGAACAGCAAAGTCACATCTTGTTTGAAAAGTAAGCCCACCTGGACTAGGGTTCGTTGTAATTTGAGTTCTAGGTTTGTTCGTACGTCAATATCCAGTCGCCGTGTTTACGTCCACACCTTTACGAAAAAGCGAGGCTTTAGTACGTCGCTCAAGTCTCGAGACTTTCAAAAGCTAAGATAAACTTGATATCTTATTTTGATGTAAACCAATTCTCAATGAATTCAATACGCTTCCAATACGTATATAATTGAATTATTCTCGTTCCTCGAGATACGTTCAACGTATAAGTACGTTTTTCGATATACGGATTTCATTTGTGAAACCTTTTCTTACTAATGAGGTGTCATACTCAATTAGTATATCTTACGCGTACTAACGTATTTATCAATCGTAAAATCGTATGTTTGACTTAAAAAGTCAACGAAGTCAACACTGGTCAACAAAGTCAACAATTTTGACTTTCAAATAGTAATTTCTTACTATTTCGTTTTATAAATCGAATTTGATCGATTTGAAATCGTAAAGTCCTATTTCTCGATTTATCACGTAAATCAAGGACTTATAAATAATTTTCGCAATTATTAATCCTTTTAATAATAAAACGCGTATTTTTGATTTAAAAAAAAACGTTATTAAATAAACGTTTGTCTCAACATAGCAATCTATGTTTATAAAATTTTATAAAATTCAAATATGTCCAGAATATTAATTAGACATATAATTTATTAATAAACTGAATTAAAAAGGATATAAAATCCTTATTAATTATCGAAAATCTCGATAATTAATTTAAAATTACTAAATGACTTTTGAAAAATTTTCTAAATTAATATAGTGTATTATTATACACTATGGTCCAGAATATGAATTTATAAAATCCATATGATATTGTTTGCCATTTATTAGTATATATACATATATATAATTCGGTAATTCCATTAAATATGGAATAATTATCCAAAAATTCCCAAAATTGATATACACATAGTATAATATCCCAACATCAATATATGTCACAAATATAACCTATAGTTCATCATAACCATTCATTCAACAATATATAGTAATATTCACGGTAATTTCAAGATAATTACCCAATAATTATCAAACAATTTCTAAAAATTCTAAATAAATTCTAATATGATTAAAAATTATACTATAACATTATAACATCATAACATCAACCAAAACCATTTGAAATCATCACCATATGGAGCTCAATTCTCTCGGCTTTTTTGATTATTTATGGTTTTTGGTTTTCAAAAATTTCAACAATTATATACTATATTTATACACTATAGTATACTAATATAACATCATAATATTTATCAAAACTAATTAAATCATCACCTTCAAGAGCTTGAAGCTCACAGTTTATTTGATTTAAATTAGCATTTGATTTCCAAAAATTCCAACAAATTCATACAACACATAAACAATATACTAAAGCATTAATACATCATTGCATGATTAAAATAAAAATCATACACCAACCTATATTTCTTATAAGCTCATGGTATTAATCCAAAAATCAAGCATATGGTTTTCAAAAATTCTAAATAATTCATAGAACATGTAATCATGGTTCTAAAGCATTAAAAAGTCAATACATGCTTGAAATAAAAATTATAC